>JZKD02S1672906.1:1459496-1469673 GCA_000966675.3 Picea glauca
CATCGATAAAGTTTATACCTCATGATCACTCGATTTTTCCTCCTTGCTATGTTGGTTATTGATTTCTCATTTTAATATTAAAAAACACTAAATTGTTTAATATGTTTTTCATATACATAAATATGATATTATAAATAAAACAAATAATATATATGGCTATAAATATAACAATTACAATGTAGTTTGCATGTATCTAAAACAAATAGAATAAATGGGTAATAATTTTAATAAAACATCCCACTAATACCACAATGTGTCATGTTACTAAACAACGATAAACATAAAACGTTTAGTGTTACAAAATCAAAGAAAATTGAAGAATTATAATTAATATAGTTGGATTTATTAAACATAAATATGTGATGCTTAGTGTTACAGAATCAAAGAGGAGTATGTGCTTTACAATAAACACTATAGGAGATCTGTAATATTCCCAAGAAGATTTTCCTAGAACATAAAGGAATTTTTACTTGTTTTTGTGAGTTGTTTGTGAGTGTTTTTGCATATTATTTCTCCCAGGGTTGTGCTAGAGTTGTTTCCTAGAGTTTCACAACATATAGAAGATATATATGTACAATAATAGATGAAAACAACAAGATACAAGAGAATAACACAATGGAATAGCCAAAAACTTCATATCTGACCTTTATTTATTTAGTAATCCAACCTCCATCCAAGATATATATAGATCTGGAAGAATATAGTAGAAGTTATGGCTGAAGATACCTCCCAGGTACAATAAAAATATTTTTGAGTGATCCAAAACCCCCAATGGTTGCATGCAAGTATAAACAAGATCAACTTCTTTCCCTTCTTCGATCTGACTCCCGAAACTGGTTGAGTTGCACACTGCCTGGCTATAGGGAACCTAGGTATTTTGACCTCCTCTCTTCTGACCTCCAAACTCTAGAAAAATATTGTATATATATAGATATGATGATGTAGAACACATATGATGATATCCTCCAGCTAAACTATGAAATCTAACCCTCCAACTCACTAAAACTCCAAGAGAAGATGCGCCCTCCTTCAAAAATTCACCCAACCAAGAGAAATAATAAATATGTCGAGAAAATATCTCAAGAACTGATGAGAAATGGAACTTTAGTGATGGAAAATCCTTTTATACAGCATTTGGCTTTAGATCTACCTTCTCCTAGGAAAATCAAACACTTCATCCTCCAACAGTGTGCCCTACCTGCAGAAAATCTCCAAAATTGCGCCCTGTTTCCACAAAACCCTTCTAAGATTGATATGAAACTGAGTAGAATGGTGAGGGTGGAATATTTCACCACCTTGACCAAGCTTGGATCATGAACAAATAAATTTTTCACCTCCTTGCTGATCTCTAAGGTTTGTTTACTCAAAACCCTCAAAACGTCTAAGTTGCAGAGCTCAAGATGCAAATGAGAAAATGTCATGAATGAGGAGTGAGGTGCCCTCCTCTCCCTTTTCTACCTCCATCCTCTAATTTTCACTTAAATTAATTAATTAACTTCTAAGGTAATTACTTTATGTCCTCATCTTATCCAATTAGATTTTTATTTTCCTTTTACCAAAGTCACTTTAATAACATAACTTTTACTCCTTATTGGCCACTTTTGCACCTCTTAGCCTATTTTTCCCATCAAACTGTAGTCTAGAGAGGCAGCTATACTTCTAAGTCTCTCAATACCCTTGTCAAGAAGAGGGGCAAATTATAGTCTCCCATACTATAAATTATTTCCCACTTGTAATCCTGAATCTGTCCGCAGTAAAACTTGTTCACTTTCTCAAATGGCATCCTATATAGGCAATGCTTTCCATTTGATCAAGTATTCCTTGATAACCCTGTTCCTTATATTTTTCGCTCTCACCTCCAAGACCTCTTCTGGAATCAAAATCAGATGTCCATCTTCATCTGCTGGTGGTAATCCCTCATTAGCTACAACATGATGCCCCAATTCCCTTTGTAGGCATGATACATGGAATACATTATGGATTTTAATTCCCTGTGGTAGTTCTAACTCATATGCAACTGCCCCCACCTTCCTTTTCACCCTGTAAGGCCCACAAAAGCAGTGTTTGAGTTTTTTAGGGCCATTTTTCTTAATGGATGCCTACATGTATGGTTGTAGCCTCAAATAGACCAAGTCCCCTGCCTCAAAAGTACGCTCCACTCTTTGCTTATCTGCATATAATTTATACTACTTTTGAGCCTTTTGCAAATGATCTTTGAGTTCTTTAAGGATGTTTGGATTTCCTGTATCCACTCCTTAGCCATAGGATCTCTACTATCTCCAAACACAATGTCCACAAAAGTGAGGGGTTCATAACTACATAAATCTCTGAAAAGAGACATACCAATGGACATGTGGTAAGTGGTGTTGTAGTAATATTCATCCAAGTATAGCCACTTGACCCATGCTTTCTATTTCCTTGCCACATAATTTCAAAGGTATCCTTCCACTCACTTGTTGACTATCTCGGTTTGACCATCTGTTTTTTTACTATATCTAGTAATGGGGGTTAATTTTGTACCCACTAGCTAAAATAACTCTTGCCAAAAGGTGTTCATAAATCTATTGTCCATGTCACTCACAATCGTCCTAGGTAACCCATGCAACCTGAAGAATTCTCTAAAAAATAGATCTACCACTTGAGATGCGCTATAGTTCATGGGGATGGAAAAAAAGTGAGCAAAATTGGTCAAACGATCTACTACCACAAAGATGAAGTCCCTACCCTATGCCTTGGGGAGCCCTGTAATGAAATCCATAGATACACTTTCCCACTTATGCTCTTGAATGGGAAGAGGCTACAATAGACGTGTTGGGTGGGTGTGTTCATCCTTTTTCTATTGGCAAGTGACACACTCCCTGATGCGGCGCATGACATCTTCCTTGAGACCTTTCCAAGCAAATATCTCTCTTATATGTATGTACTCTTTAAGGAATCCTTGATTCCCTGCTAGTAATGAGTTATGAAATGATTGAAGCACTCTCTTCTTGAACAAGGATTCATGAACCAAATAAATCTTGCCCTAATAATATATGATGTCATCTATAATCATGTACCTATCATCCTGTGACTGTCCATCCATCAACTCGCATGTAAACTTATTTTTTGAGTACTCTACCAATAAATGATATTTCCAATCAACTGATATCTCTGACATGGAATAGGCTGAGGGTCTTCTAGACAAAGCATCTGCTACCACATTGTTTTTTCCCTTAACAAATTCTATGTCAAAGTTATAGGCATGGATCTTACTCACCCACTTTTTATGCCTCTCATTGAGCTCCTTCTGCTCTAGGAAGTACTTGAGGCTCTTATGGTCGGTCCTGACCACAAATTCCCCCCCCCCCCCCACCAAATATTTCATGAATTTATCCAGTGAATGCATTATGGATAGCATTTCCTTGTCATAAATTGTATATAGAAACTAAAGCCCTCTCGATTTTCGGCTCTCATATGCAATGGGATGCCTATTCTGCATGAGTACGGCTCCAATTCCCTCACCTGATGCATCACACTCCAAAATGAATGGCTGAGAGAAATATGGTAAAGATAGTACATGACAAGTGCTCATTACCTTCTTCATTTTGTCAAAAGTAAATTGTGCCTCACTACTCCACTTGAATGTGCCCTTTTTAATCAAATCAGTCAATGGTGCGCATAAATGAGAAAACCATTTAACAAACCTCATGTAGTAGCTGCAAATACCCAGAAATCCTTTGATCTCTGTAAGTGTTTTAGGTGTGGGCCAATCAATTATAGCTTGGATCTTTTCCTAGTGGACATGTACCCCCTTTTCCCCAATGATATGTATTAAATAAAGAACTTAAGTCATCCCAATTTCACATTTTTATTCTTTAGCATACAATGATTTCTCCTCCATGATGTTTAAGACCTTATTCACATGTTTGAGGTGATCTTCCCATGTCTTACTGTAAATCAACAAGTCATCAATGAACACCAGTATAAATTTCCTCAACTATTTGTTGAATACATGGTTCATGCGGAATTGGAAGGTGGTTGGTGCATTGGTCAACCCAAAAGGCATGACAAGGAACTCATAATTTCCATAATAGCATATGAAATTTGTTTTGTGCATATTTTGCTCCTTCATTATGATTTGATAGTATCCAGAGCACAAATCAATTTTGGTAAAGTACACTATGCCATGTAGCGCATCCAATATCTCATCTATCGTGGGGATGGGATACTTTTTTTTTATGGTCTTCTTATTTAGATCCATGTAGTCAATGCACATGCACATGGTCCCATATTTCTTCTTGAACAATACCACTGAAGATGCAAAAGGGTTGGAACTTGGTCTAATGTGGCCCATATCCAATAACTCCTTAATGGATTTTTCAATTTAATCCTTGAATTTCTTGGGATGTCTATATGGTGTAGTGATAACTAGTTTGGCCCCTTCCTCCAACTATATGATATGCTCAAATCCCCTATCCGGAGGCTGCCCTAGGGGAATAGGCCCCAAAACCTTCCTATGTTTATCAATTATCCTCTACATGTCTCCTTAATAGGAATGGCGTTTTTCTTGAGCACTTTGAGTGACTACCAGACACTATGTTTCATAATCCATGTCCCCATGTCTGAAAACCGCTTCCATGCGCTTTGTTGAAACTACCTTGGGTGATTTTTTTGTCATTCCCTTCAATGTCACCCTTTTTCCTTCTTCAGAGTTGAAGGACATTTCTATGGTATTGTAATTGGTAGTAATGGGTCTCAAGGTGCTAAGCCATTGAACTCCCAGTATCACATTAGTGTTTGGAAGATCCATCACATAGAATTCTTGAGTTAAATTGTACCTTCCCAAGGTGATATTCATTTGAGGGATATACATGTCACAAGGCATGGTGCACCCTTCTTCTACCTCCACCATGAATCCATCTAACTCAAGAGTGGGTAGATTTATCTTTCTCACTAAAGAAACATCAATGAAGTTATGGGAAGCTCCACCATCAATCAACGTTGTAATTCTTTTCTCTTGGAGAACTCCTCTTATTATGAAGGTAGTGAATCCTTGCACCCCACTTATGGATGCTATGACTTCCTTCTTAATCCCTAGTTGCTTGTGCACTGTCTCCTCTTCACCTTCTTCTTGTACATGCTCTTCGTTGGTTGGAGTCACCTCCATGTTCTGAATGTGCCCAACCTCATCTTCATCCTCCTCACTATCTGAGAGTACTTCAATGTAGTGTATCTTTCCCTTTCCCGTACATCTGTGTCCTGGCTCCCAAGGTTCTTTGCAAGTAAAACATAGTTGTTTTCTCCTCAACTCTCTCCTAGTGGCCTCATCTAACTTCCCCTTACCTTTTTCTACAAATCTTGACTCCTTTTGTTTAGGAAAAACAGGTGGTCGTGGAGTGAACTTGTGTTTCTGAGATGCCCCTTCCAAATCCGTAGTCTTCCAAGTCACATCATGTAAATTGGTAGGAAATTACCAATTAGCTTTGCTTATAAAATTCAATTCGATTGAAAGGCTTTCCCGAAGTCATAAATCTAGTGTTAAGTTCTTAATAACTATTGTGATTAATTTAAACAAATTCCTTCCTTAATTCTTTCCATATTCTTACCAAGATATGCCTTTTGTTGTCATTCTTACGCCTTGTTCTAGCTTCGTCTTCACCTTGCAGTTTCGATTTTTTTTTTGCCTAGCATCTCGTTTGGGCATCTGCGTAACTAAGATAGACATGGATTGGTTTATGGTGTAACCGTTGGTATTGGTATTAGTGTCTATGGATTTGGGTAAATGGAGTTAACAGGAACTACCTGTTGGCATTGGTGTTGGTGGCTATGGATTTGGGTAAATGGAGTTAACAGGGAGTTAACATGCATTTCTTTCTCACTGAGGCTGACTCTTGAATTATGAGGCTATCTACTCACTGAAGTTGCCTCTTGAACCATGACACTATCTACTCACTGAAGTTGTCTCTTGAACCATGAGGTTGCCCATTGGAAATATTTTTGTCATTGATGTCAAAAATAGGGGGAGACTACATATTTCCAAGATAGAGATTGCAAGATGGAGATTGTTGGAAATATTGTTTTTGGATTTTTAATGCTCAATTTGGATACCCTATCTTTGAAGGCATTTTTACTTTGAATACCTAGCTCAAATGAGAGCATAGGATATATGGTTGAAAATCTTATTCCAAGACCTCTCCAATGGTATATGACACTCCCTCTAACTCCATAGGAATGAGGAGATATGAAATATTTTGTCAGGTCAACTGAGCTAGAAAGTACAAGTTGGCCCCATAAGTGAATGCATAAACACTATAAATACATGATAAATGTGTGCATTTGAAGAGCATCCAAGAAATAAGAGCAAGTAAAAGTGCACAGAAGAGATATGGGGTGTGCAAGAGGAGTTGGGGAGTATTCTTGGGGTCTAAAGGTGCACAAGAGGAGTTTTCGTGGAGTTTTAAGGGTTCACTATGAAGGACTAAGGTCTATGATGCTGCAAAGTGCATTGTTTTGAGGTTGTGATGTTGTAGCCTAGAATTATATTATGGGAATGATGTTATGAGTTTCACTAGGGCATGAAGGGTAAATTTGACTAGGGTTTGAAGCTATGTCTGGGGTGGGGTATGAAGCAAGGAGAGGCATTAGACCGTGAAAGTTAAGGGTATGATGATATTGTGAAATGCATGAAGTATAAAGCATGTAGGTGATGTCATAAGTACTCTATGTATGAATATTTTAGATTTGTGCCTATACAGGTCTTACTGAGTTGGTGCTCAACTGAGGAGATTGGTGTCTCCAGTAGGTTGGTGCCTACATAATATCTTGTTGAGTTGGTGCTCAACTAAATAGATTGGTGTCTCTAGTAGGTCGGTGCCTTCACACTATCTTGCAAAGTTGGTGCTCAACTTAAGAGATTGGTGTCTCTAGTAGGTTGGTGTTGTTGATGTTTTGGTAGCTGTGGGAGGTATTTTCCTCCTGGACAACCTTTCTTAGAAGAGAAGAAGATTCCATAAGTCAAAGGAAGACCATTGAACAGTGGAAGAACACCCCGAAAGAGAATTTGGCCCACGGGAAAAGAATAAAGAGGAATTAGAAACTCCAGGAAGAGAAGTCGGCCCACAGGAAAATATAAAGGGGAAATAGAATTTCCTAGAGAAGATTTCGGCCCCAGCTAAAGTGACTTGAAGACTATAAATAAGGTGATTCCTTTCTCATTTGAATACACTCACTCATTCATCTCTCTCTCGGGAAGAAGGCACTAATATGAGGCAAGGAGAAGACGCAACTCTGTAGCAACTGGAGTTCTTGGTTATTCTTGGTGGTGGTTTCTTTTGTGCACTATCTCTAGAAAGAGATGCATTGGCCTTGCATGGTGTTGTTGTTGTAGCTACTTGGTGTGCTAGCCTTATATTAGGGTTTCTTCATTATCGGTTTGATCTTGTGATCTTTTTCATCGTTGGATTATATTATTGGACGAAATCTATCTAAGAAAGGTTGGTTGGGTTTTTCCCTGGGATTGGGGTTTTCCCATGATAACTCTCTGTGTCTTCTTGTGCTTGTTCATGCTGCTCATATTTTTAGTATATAGTATATGGTTTTTAATGTAAAATAATATATAAATACATTGGTAAATCTACTGCTCTGAAAATTTAAGAAAATCTAACATGGGATCAAATCCAGGTTACCTTCAAGACAGTCTAACAACTGGAAGGAAAGATCTTAAGATTCGCAGTTGCGCAATTATTTTGTCAATCTCATTGAGAACTTGTTCCAAGTTGTTGGGACTAATTCCACTTCAGAGAAACTCACCTAACCCTAGCACACTCACAACAACACTCAAATCGTAGTTTGGTGAAGTTTGAAAATTTGGGATTTTTCAATCCTAGGGTTTCTACCAACAAAAATGATTACCAATATGAGAGTTGAGGATAGGTTGGATGGAGCAGAAAAATTCATATCTTGAGGCATAAAATACTCCTCATTATAGAAGAGAATGATTTGTTGGATCATGTCAAGCAAGCTCTCCCAGAACCAAAAGAAGCAGACGCTAAGGCAAAGTTCAAAAAGAATGAAATCAAGACCAAGATGATCTTGACATATTCAATCAAAGATAACTTGATACCCAATGTATCGAAATTGAAGACACCAAAGGAGATGTTTGATGCCTTAACCAGACTATATGAAAGAGAGGACACTAATATAAAGCTAACCCTAAGGCATCAACTTAGAAACGTGATGATGAACAAGTCAGAAACAATTTCCAATTACTTCATGAGAATTTCACAGATCAAGGACCAATTAGAAACTATTGGAGATTCAGTGGATGATGCAGATATTGTGACTTCTACTCTTAATGGATTTCCTTCTTCTTGGGACCCAATTGTTCAAGGAATTTGTGCAATAAGTAACTTGCCCAAATTTGACAAATTGTGGACAGACTATACCCAAGAAGAATCTAGATTGATATCCAAATCATAGAAGAAAAATGATGAAGAAAACCAAGTTTTTTCTACTCATGCGGAGAAAGGGAAAGAAAGGAGAAATACCAGTCCAAAGAAGACTAAAAGATAAGACCACAAGAAGGATGTATAAAAAATTAGATGTTACAATTGCAAGAAGTTGGGACATTATGCCTTTCAATGTCCTCATGGGAAAGGAAAGAGAAAACATCATGCACATGCAACATATATGGAAGAGTCCACATCCCAGAAGAAGACAAAGGAATCAGAGGATGAAGAATATGTATTTGTCTTAGCCCTCACATGTACTATCACTCAAGGAAGTGATAGTTGGCTTGTGGACAGTGGTGCTTCCAACCACATGACCGGATTCAGAAGTTCCCTTACAAAATTGACAGAGAAGAGTTCATCCCTTCAGGTGGAGCTTGGGGATGATTCCAAGCATGCAGTCAAAGGAGTAGGAGAATCATCCTACCAACTTGATTTATGTAATTCTATCTCAATTAAAGATGTATTTTTTGTACAAATATTAAAGAAGAATCTTCTTTCTATTTACGCTTTAGAAGATAAAGGCTTCATAGTAGCATTTGTGGATGACCAAGTTCTTCTATGGCCCAAGGGTTCAAATATTGATTATGCTACCCTGACTGGTGTCCGAGAGGGAGTATTGTACAAAATGAAAGGACACCAAGAAAAAGCCCTTGTATACAACAGTTCTAGCTCTAGTGAGCTATGACACAGAATACTTTCTCACCTCAATTATAGAGCATTACTAGTTTTGAGCAAGACGATTACAGGTCTACCAAATATGCAAGTAGAACATGATGGAGTTTGCAAAGAATGTGTACTTGGAAAGAATGAAAAGGGAAGCTTTCAAGAAGTGACAATAGATCCAAGGGGATCTTGGATATCATACATTCAAATGTATGCGGACAAATGACGATACCTTCTCTAGGTAATTTTTTGTACTATGTCATTTCATTGATGATTACTCATGTAAGACATGGATCTATTGTTTGAAAGCAAAAGATGAATTTTTCAGCAAGTTTCAAGAATTTAAAGATTTAGTGGAAAATATCTCTGGAAGAAAGATCAAGATCTTGAGGTCAGATAATGGAGGTGAATACACCTCAAACAAGTTTAAAGAATTTTGCAGAGAAGCATGGATTAAGAAGGAGTTGAGAACTCCCTACAACCCCCGATAGAATGGGGTTGTAGAGAGAAAGAACATATCGATTGTAGAAGCAACTAAAGTGATGACCCATGACTAGAACTTACCCATGCACCTATGGATAGAAGCATCCAGTACAACCGTATGTCTAGAATATAAGTCCTCATAAGGTATTGGGGAACAAGACACTAGAAGAAGTATTCACCCGGAAGAAGCCAAAAGTCAGCCACTTGAGAATATTTGGTTGTCCAATGTACATTCATGTTCCCAAGGAAAAGAGAATGAAGTTGGAGCCTTTAGGAAAGAAGGGAACCTTCATTGGACATAGTGAGATGTGGAAGGCTTACATAATATACATCCCCAGATAGAGACAAGTTGAGATTAACCAAGATGTTGCATTTGATGAAGAAACAACCTTCAGAAAATATAAGGAGTCTCCCATGGATGAGGACAGAGAAGAGTAGGAGGCTCCAAGGGATGCGGTAATGGTTGACTCTACTCCATAGGAACACATTCTAGAAGATTAGAATGAGACAATAGAGTCAGAAATACCTGTAGATCCACCCAG
>JZKD02S1672907.1:14833-52686 GCA_000966675.3 Picea glauca
TAAGCTTGCCATCTGATTATTGTTTCATGAGAGCTCTGTTTGTTTTGATTACCCATTTAAAGTCTGACTACTGAGTTATAATTTGTTATCTCATTGATCCATCCATAAAAATACCCAAAACCATTTCATTTATAAGTTACCAAGCATCTTTGGTTTACAACCCCAAAGAGTTCCTTGGAGTGATAACAAATTGGCATCGTTGCCGGGGAAAGGAGATTGAAGCTCAACTTCCCTGGGAGACGACATAGATCCAGCTTTGATGATAGACAAAGCCTGGACATCTTTTGGTTGTAATCATCTATCTGGCGACTCCATGAAGAACGAATTCAGTGGCGACTCTATTGAAGACCTATGACAAATCCATAAAAGATCATCAGAAGGAGACAAGCCTTACAGAAACAGATTTTCAGATCTGCAGATTATCTACCTCAGGGATTTCAAGAGGTACTGTTTCTTATTTGTATCTAGACCATCTTCTGTTAAGCCTATTTTTCTGAATCTTCATGTTTTCAGAAATCTGAAATTGAAACAGAAAACCTGAAGGGTGACAACCTCCATTAGTTTCTGAAATTACAAACTTGATTTCTGAGTTTGACATTGTATATAACCCAGGGAAAGAAGTCTTACAAGTTGGCCTTAGGAGAGAACTGTTCCTTTTTTTTTCCATCCTTCACAGACAGAGAAAAATATCTATATCCATACTAGTCTGCTTGTTGAAAAGAGTGTCCTAAAAGGCCATTTGTGAAAGGTGAGGAAATCTAATCCAGCTATTAGGGAAGATTTGTAAAAGCTTTTTCTTTCCCTGATCCATCTAAGTTTGAATAAGACTCCACTGGGAGGATCCATTTAACAAGAGATGAAGAGGCTACACTTTAAATCCAGATATCAGTTTATCAGTCTGCTTCATGAATTATTATTGTTTTTTATTAACTCTTTCATGTTATTCCCTTTACATGTAAAGAGAATCATTTTCTGTTTTGTATATTCAGAAGACTACCATCCCGTTTTCATCTATCCATCTTTAGAAGAAAYAGAGAYTCYRCAAMCMTGTGCTATAGATGTTGATTTGATATCCTCATCACAACTTGCTCTTAAAAATGAGTCCTGTATTCCAATTCCTCTTGCATTTGATCACTTTTCTGACTTTGTCGAAATTGAAATTGACT
The DNA here is from genome assembly GCA_000966675.3 of Picea glauca. NCBI lineage: Eukaryota > Viridiplantae > Streptophyta > Pinopsida > Pinales > Pinaceae > Picea > Picea glauca. Next base: position 16,000 of record JZKD02S1672907.1, read on the forward strand.
CCAAGTATACTCAGACTTTAGTACCTGTTGTTACTACTGCTGAACCTTTTCATCAACATTGTATCCCTTATGAGCAGCCCACTGCCTTTCAAGCCAAGATTAGGATGAAAATGTTTAGGCCTTTAAAATTGCCCCATCCCCTTCATCCTTATCCTCTTGACTACTATGGATATCTTCCTTGTTTTTCCGGAGAGAATCAAGCTTCAGCCGAGAGACACGTGGAATCCTTTTTGGATTTTGCTGATCGTTTTTCAATTGCACATGAAGATGTGATCATGAGAATGTTTTCAAAGTCTCTGATCAAAGATACTGCTGCATGGTTTAAAAGTCTGAGAGCTGATTCAATTGGCTCTTGGACCGAATTCTCTAATGTTTTCCTGAAGTATTGGGGCAAGTACAAATCTTTAGATTCCTATCTTGTTGATTTCTATGCGTTAAATGAGAGTAGGATGAAGCCCTACCTGTTTTCAACAGAAGGTTTTACCATGCTTATCATGACATGCCTTTGGAGGTCAGGCCTACAGAGACAACTGCCATGATGTATTATGTCATGGGTCTTCATTCAGATCTTGTCCTTCTTCTGCTAGAATGGAAGTCTTCATCCCTGACCCAATTGTTTGAAGATGCTCAATAAGTAGAGGAGAACATTTGTGCTTCTTGAAGGATCCGAGGTCGAGATTTCTTTGAAAACCTACAAGCACATGAGCAAGTAGAATGTCATTATACCTTAGATTTTGAGCAGGGGAATAATGAGGTTGGAACAGTTTCAGAACAACAGCGAGTATGTAAGCTCTTTTTAGATTTAGATCTAAATTTTTCAACAGTTTCAGAGTACTCCAGAGATAGGTATGAATCTGAAGTTTATGATCAATTTGCAAATCAGAATAAATCTATAATAACCAATGATTGCATTGAAAACTACATGTTCCTAGTTGATCATAATCCTTGTCATTTAAACATTTCTCTATCATCATCCGCTGAGGACTGTTATAAAGAAAACATTAAGTTTGAAACAGATTTGGATCAGCAGCCTGAGGGTGAGTATATTTCAGATTCAGAATCAGATTTTTCAGTATGTGCAGAGTATTCCAGAGACAGGTATGAGTTTGAATTTCATGACCAGTTTGCAAATCAAGAAGAGCCAATGGTAACTGATAATTATATAGGCAACTACATGTTTTCAGTTGATCCAAATTCATATGATGTAAAACCTGTTCTATCATCATCTTTCGTACATTTGTCTGAAGAGGAAGTTACAATCATTGATGATCAATCATTGATATCAAAAGGACAAGAAGATGATTAGTCATCTTATAGAGAAACAATCATGGTTGAGCAAGAGGTTACCATGGACATGCAACTTTTTCTCGAGGAGCAGCATGTTTCTTATTTTCTTTTCAAGGATCCAGTAGCAGTTTTCATGGATCTATACTTTTCAAAGAACCTGAAAATTTTAGATTTTCTTAGCTTGCCAGTGTTTCTAAGTATGATTTCCTGAAAATCTCCTTGTCACTATGGTTGCATGTTCAACTTCATTTGTTGATCAGTAATAAAGACAAGATTTCTTCAGTGTTCAAATTGCTTGGATGGCTACTATGGAAATCAACATTTACTTAACAAATGGCAGAGCTGGTTAGTGTAGGAGTAGGCAGAGGAATAAGCTTKCCATATGAGCAAATGAGATCTTTTTCAGTTGTTGATTTCATAAATAAACAGGACAGGTCACAGGCAGGTTACAGGCAAGCTACACTCAGACTACAGGTTTGCTGAAGAACAGTTGCATAGACCAGATGACTCCATACCCAATGCTAAAGGCTACTGAAACTACTAGGTTCTTGGTCACCTCACAGGGAGATGCCCATCCCAGTTGGAGCCAAATGTTAGCTCCCAAAATGAACTCGTCCCTTTGGGCGCATTTTGTGGTGGATAGCATGGTTATTGGTAGTTTTATCAATTCATTTTAGAGTTTTTCTAGCTGCAAAACTTAGGTTTTGGTTTTTTCTTTAGAAATAAAGATGACCCACAAAATTCCTCTGTTCAAAATTTTCATAAATTACTTTCAACAACTAACGTGTGTTTAGAAGATGAGTGTTAGCTACTGAAAGTGGCGACCTTCAACAGCTAGGGAGCGTCTCTCATAGGCCTGTGCGCTGGTGAAAGTGTTGAATTCCAAAATATCCAAAGAAGCATTGTCGCGGGTCGTGCGCTGGTGAAAGTGAAGACTTTCCACAGCTACAGAGTAGTTCTTGCAGGATCGTGCGCTAATGAAAGTGAAGACTTTCAACAGCTAAAGGGGGTTTTTTACAGGATCATGCGCTGGTGAAAGTGGTAAGTATCAACAGCTAAGGGGCGTTTTCCACGGGCCATTGGCTGAAGAAAGCGAGAATCACGTGCGTATTATCCACGTTTCTAAAAGAAAATGATGATAAGATCATCCCATGTCATGCAAATCCAAACCATGCGCTGATGAAAGTGGGTAATGATGGGGACTCAGTTTTGCACGTCAAAATAGGATTACGATGCATATATTATTCAGTGATCATACTGCATACTCATTGCACCGGAAATGGCAGTTTTGAATTCAGCAACTCAAGTACAGAGGCTGTACTGTCGGGCTGACAACATCAAATCGGATCATTGCTTCCATATCACACATTGTTCACGAAGGTTTGTTAAAGTTTCTAATGTTAGAAAACAGAGCTGACTCCCGAAGTGCTTTCAACAACACAAGACCTCGGCCCAATAGCATATCACAGTGTTTGGTGTGCATAACCGTTTAGGGTTTTGAATTGCAAATGGAAAGAATGATGCTTAAACTTGTAGGGAACTTTTCAATCCCTTCCCAAGCTCCAAATGAGGATTTGAAAACACCATTGGAAAGCTTCAATTTTCTATATGTCAATCGACTATTCAGACATGAAAAACGGATTTTCTATGACCGAGAAATTTGATTTTGAAAATCTTCTCTTTTCACTAGCTAATTCGCCGAAAATTTTGCTAGTTAGCTGTTGAAAGTGCCGCCTTTCAGTAGCTTAGGAGTGGATTTTCGGGTAAATTAGCTGCTAAAAGCCTGTCACGGCCAGAATGTTACGGTTTTCGCCCAGATCGTAATTTTTTTCATGAAAATGAATTGAAACCTCTTCTAAGGATTTATTAATGAATTATCCAATCTATCTAATCAGCCACTTTTGGAAAATGAAGAGAAGAAAAGGTGTACAAATGTCATTTACCATCTTTAAAAGAGGCAAAATTTCAGGGTTTTGGGAGCCACATCACATAATTCAAATTTCAGAGAGCCTTGGGAGGATGAGCTACACATCATCATATTTCAACCACATTTTGAGGGCCAACAGATAAAGATTTACCTTATTTTGAGGATCTATTCCTATTTCTTTGTAAATACTATTTGTTTACTATTTCTGGAAATTTAGATCCATAGTTTTAGGATCTAATAACTGAATTGTTAAGCTATAAAGCTACAGAAGGAAGATGAATGAGGGGGTTCGATTTCAGATACTCTTATGCTATGTAAACAGATTTTTTGATGCTAATGCAAAAAGATAGATTTCTCTTTGCTACAATATCAAATTTTATCACCTGTCTTCCTCTGTTTTAATTAAACTGTTTTAGCTGCAATGATTGTCATCTCACCAGTCAGCTCATAGTTTACTTAAGATTGTTTTAAATAGTTTCATAAACCCTACATGTTGTATTTGGCTTAGTAACTCTTTATTCTCATCCATTTAAGCTTGCCATCTGATTATTGTTTCATGAGAGCTATGTTTGTTTTGATTACCCATTTAAAGTTTGACTACTGAGTTATAATTTGTTATCTCATTGATCCATCCATAAAAATACCAAAAACCATTTCATTTATAAGTTACCAAGCATCTTTGGTTTACAACCCCAAAGAGTTCCTTGGAGTGATAACAGGTTCTATATGAGTTTCACATGGTATTAGAGATTTTTTTCTAGGAGAAATTTCATAGGCACCTTACTTGCAGTTCATGATCAAAAGATTGTAGTAGTTAAAAAGAATGGAATTACCACCGTCAACACTTCTTATGCCACACAATTATTTTGAATGGAAGCCAAAGATTCTCAGTTCTTCTCAGAGGAAGAGGCTTATATCAAATAACCATGGCAAAAAAATAAAAGCCTAATTCTCCAGAAGAGAAACATTATTTTCTCAATAGAAAATATATGGCTCTCAGAATTATCTACATGTTTGTTTCTCTTGAACTACAATATCATCTAGAGGACTCATCACCCTCAACTCCTGACAAACTATGGAAAAAATTGGAGGTCCTATTTAGGATAAAGGAATATTGTGAAGAATCTATGTGGGAGATTGACAAGACAACACCAACGGGAAATAGACTAGAAGAACAAGTCTCTAAGTTTGAAGAGACTCCTACATATTAGGAACCACATTCAGAGACTTGTATATAGGTATTTGCACATCCTTTTTTTCCATTCATTAGAGATGATGCCTACTCTATTTTAGATCTATTTTTCGAATCATATTTGAAAGATATTGAGCATGTATATCATGAGCCATATTGAAGATCAAAATGGGCAAAATACATCCTACTGACAACTGATTATCTTACAAATGATCCTGCCAAGACAATATCCCAATTTGAGGGAGATCAACATGTGCTCACAACCATAGAACTAGTTATTCCCATGCATTTATTACATGGTTTTGTCCTCCTACCCTCCAACCTATGCAATGGTTGAAGGGAATCCATATTGGAAAACTACCATGAATGAAGGGTATTTGAATCTCCTTCTTTACAACAAGCGAAAATGGATATACAAAGACATATCATTGTTGTCTCTACTTCATTATATCCACACATACATCTACATTTTCAAAGAAATATCCAATGAGCATAATCTTGCACATTTGTGAGGTCTGCTCGGAGTGAAGGAAATATTTGCTTAGCATCTGTCTTTCTTTCCTTTTGCATTTTTGATGCACTCTACTTTAAGGGTGATCCATATTTATGAGCGGAAAAAAATGAATAATAGATTGAATACAATAACACAAAGATATAGAGAACAACATAAGATATCTAGTGAACAATAACTTCTATTGAATAAAGAAAATAGGTTGAAATTGTAAAATTGCGGAACTGAAAACAACTTGCTCGAATGGTGGTAGCTATCTATAAGAACAGATGTGGCTACTACGCGCATTCATATATAAGAAGAGATGTGTCTACTAGTGGTAGCTATCTATAAGAAGAGATGTAGCTACTAGTGATGTTCAGGGGGGGTGTTGGAGAAATTTCTATTTTTGGCACACTAGTTTAGTGGGAGTAACACTAATTCAATGGGAGTTAACTCACTAGTTCTATTTTAGACTTTATAATTTTATACCATCACTATTGTGCATGCATTCCTAATTATAGCATGTCATTTCTTAGATGAGTGAAGATCACTCACTCATTTATTAGATCATAATATACATTGATTCTCATTCTTCATTGTGTATCTCTCTTCCTTTTATTGATAAGCTTTGTTTGTGTATGCTTTAGCTAGGTCTCCTGTGCAGGTTTTTATGAAACACTCACAAATCAACAACACAAATGGACCTTGATTTGGTTTATCAGTGATTTCAAAAAATGATCGGTTGGCACGCACAAATGATAATATTGGGGATCGGGGCATGCTCCTATCCTAAGGTTTGAATGACGAATGTTGATGTTTGGTTGACAATCCCAATGTGAAAGAGTTGTATGATTGTGTGACTTCTTGAGGCGATTTTTGAGGTACTAACATGGAACACTCATGATGTCGCTTGAAGTTCGGGACCCCCCTTAGTTGACATGGCTAATTAGGGTAGGTAATAATTGTGGAATGATAAGAGGAAAGGAGTGTCACATGGACGACCCAGATTGAGCGTAGAGGTAAAAAAGGGAAAAATGGACGACTCATAACACAACTAATTACATCATGAATTGGTTATCAATAGAAGTGTTAGCACATAGAAAAAATTGGTATTGGGTTTTGGTTCGTCAATGCCAATGAGCTGTCAGCTATCAACGAGTAACACGTTCATGTGTTAAAAGCATAGTTTCATGATCTTGGTTTTTTGATGTCAATGGGTTATTGGTGATTGACATTTAAAAATCGTGAGTCCTAATGTAACTACACTTACCAACTCGCCAACGACCAATGTAACATTGACATTGGAATTTTCCAATTTCGATTACTTCATCTTGAATTTTTTTGTCAACATATCCAATGCCTTGATGGTCGATGTGAATTTTTCGTGGTGACATGGAGCTTGGCATGACATGAATGATGTCACTCAACTGACGTGGCCTTACAACATGGCTTGATGACTTGGCTTACCTGGGTGACATGGAAAAGTGTCATGTTCCATAGTTGATGATATGTCAGTGTTGACGTCGCTGATAGAGTGGCAATATGAGTACCTATGTGGTAAATAATGTGGCGATGTGATGCGTCTAGTGCTGACGTGGCTTCACCTCATGCTAGAATCAGGATAGATTACCCTAAGGAATCAATGGATGATGATTTCCCTATTTGGGTCATCAAAAAACAATCATTATTTTGAGCATGAAATTTAACCCATCGATCTCAGGACTTCGCTAATTTTGCAGTGTTGAAAGTTGAACGCCAATCATCGATACTCATCGGTGTCGAAAAATCTCTTTATTCGATTATCTTATTTGAAAAATGTATGTTGGCATAGCCAATGCCCAACATTTATCAGTATCGACACTCTCAAGAGGTGACTATCGGGCATCAAGGGAATCTAGAGACTATAGGAAAAATTGGGTGGTCGAAAAAATACTACGTGTTGAAGACCCCAAATCGTCACTTAGACCCTCTAGACTTCCTTCTCTTCTAATGGTGATATGTATTAAGCTAGAGACTTGTCCAATGTGGGGAAACAAAATAAAATACCTCAAAACTTGATCATGATCATTTGAAAATCAAAGTATAAGGATAAAATAAAAAAGTGGTAGCCTAAAATTTCAAAACTTTTGAGGGTGTTTTGAGTGCTCAACAATGTACAATACATGAAAGATCATGTGATAATCGAAAATTTCTTGGGTATTTGGCCAATTGAGAGAGATTTGGTATCCTGGATCAACTCTTTTTTGAAACCCACTTGTCTTTTTGAACTTAAACTTGACATGAAAGGTTTATTTATGACTATTTTTGAAAAACCCCAAGAAAGACAACGAATATTTGAGAATGGTCCCTATTTTTTTCGCTTAGCTGGTTTGCACCTCCGGTATTGGAAGGATAATTTCAACCCTGACAAGGAGGAATTATCCTATGCCCCAGTCTAGGTTCACCTTTACTCTCTCCCTCGAGAGTACTAGGAAGAAGGAATCCTAGCAGGTATAGTAAATACCCTAGGCACTTATGTGAAATCCTCTGAAGAAAATATGAAAGGCCACTACATTGCCTATACCTGCATCTGCATATATATGAATGTCTCCTTTCCCATACCTAATTTGATTTTCCTGAACTTCCAAGACATTGAATGGATCCAAACCTTGAATTATGAATTCATCCCTTTCCATTGCCACAACTGTCATGAGCATGGTCACCTCTATAAGGACTACCCTTTCTAGAATCCTCCCAAGACCTCCAAATATGAACCTGAAAAAAATGATGAAGGACTTACCAATATATATTATTTCCACCTCTATAATAGGAAATATATCCCTCACGGACCCTCATGATTCTCCAAAATCCCTGATCTCAAAAATAACTCTAATGCTCTCAACAACCTCCCCCCAAAATTTACCATGGTCATTTAGGATATTATTGCTTCCAACAAACCCAAAAGTTGAAAATACTTGGACCCTCCACCTCACCTTTAAGACCCAAAAAATCCCAAAAATTCTATCTCCCCCTCTAACATGCCTCCCTTGGAAGATGTCCCTATGGTTTAGGACAATGAACATGGATTGGACCTAGACCCAGATGAAATGGAGCTAGATTTTATAGACCTGGAAAGCATTTTCAATGTTGTCTGTAGACATGATATGTAATCCATTCCTCCAGATCATATTCAATGAGTGTGAAAATATCTCCACAAATGAAGAAAGGAAGCCTTGGTTCCTTTTGAGGATACCAATCCAAACCCAAATCTTGGTATTCAACCCAAAACAATTAAGCCCTAAAAAACACCCAAGAAGGACAAAACAAGAGGTCAAAAATCCAACCTTCAGCTCTTGCAAGAAATCAATGACATCCTGGTCAATCCATGATGGAATTCTCTAATAATGGACACATTCCAACCCTCTCCTAGTTTCCATTGAAAGTAGTCTCATGGAATATTAGAGGCCTCAATGGTAAGAGTAAGCACAGACTTTTATGAAACAAGTTTCATTCAGAATCACCGGATATGGTTCTTCTCTAGGAAACTAAATTTTATGAGGAAGTTCTCAGAAAAATTCTTTCTAAAATTGGGAAAACAGGCTGCTCTATGGCTATTGATTCTATAGGTTCAGTGGAAGGCTTGACACTCCCATGGAATATATCCAAGATTCTTGTTTGGAATTTTTTCTACACTAAATACAATATTTCAACTAAGTTTCATCCTCTAGGTGAAGAAACCTCAGGGTTCATCACTAATGTTTATGGACCTTAGTAGCTCGGAGAAAAAATTAAGTTCCTACAACAATTGCAACACATTTATGATCTAGTCCATCCTCATTTATGGCTAATGGGTGGAGACTTTAATCTCATCACGTCTCTGGATGAAAAGAAAGGGGGTCTCAAACACCTAGTTCATGAGCATTTGGCCTTCAAGGACTTCATCCAAGATCGTCAAATAATTGATGTAGAGACCATTAATGGCATTTACACATGAAATAATTGTTGCGGGGGACCTCATCGAGTTGCTTGCAAATTGGATCAATTTTTTATTTCATAATATCTCATGCTCTCTGGAATGCACATGGAAGACACCATCCTCCCAATAGTAGGGTCAGATCACTGGCCAATTTTCCTCCAAAAAACCATTTTGGTTTGAAACATTTTGGCTCTCCCATCCCGAATTTCTTAATAATGTCAAGGTTTGTTGGGAGGAGGTCCAGATATCCAATGGCTCTCTTATGTACCGCTTCCAACAATGCCTTAATATCCTCAAGAAAAGCATCAAAATCTAGAACAAGATAGTCTTTGGGAATATTTTTCAGTCTCACTAGCTCTTAGAATCCCAAACAGAAGCAATACAACAATGAATTATCTCCCATAGCTGATCACCGGAGATTTCCCAGTAGGAAAGGACTCAGGCTGATCAAATTGAGGAAAGGAAAAAGCAAGAGGAAATCCTTTGGTGAAAAAAATCATGGGTCCAATGACTTAAGGAAGGGGAGCACAACTCAAGGTTCTTCCAGTGTCCCATGATCCATCGACGTGGCTCTAATCACATCACTCATATCATCTCTAGCCAAGGTAACAAACTCACTTCTCACTGTAATATTGAACAAGAGATAACCTCTTTATTTAAAGATATGCTCACTGAACCTTAGCCAGATCCCTTAGATTCTATCCATTCCATCTTTCAAAATATCCCCAACTTGATCTCAGAGGAGAAAAATGATAACCTTACATGACCCATTTCCCTAGATGAAGTCGAGGTGGCTAATTTCATTTTGGTTGCAGGAAAATCTCCAGGCCCTGATGGCTTCACTTCAGACTTCTTCCATCATTGTTGGTCGATGATCAAAATGGATTTCTAGGATCTTGTGCTGAAATCCCAAAGGATATCTAGAGTCCTTCCAGCCATGGATACCACCTTTCTCACCCTTGTTCCTAAAGAGGAAAAGGTGGTGGATCCCAACAAATTCTACCCCATTTCCCTCTGCAATGTTACCTACAAGATCATCTCTAAAGTCATTTATATGTGCCTTAAACCCCTTCTTCCCACTAAGTGGTGGTGTAAGGGAAACCATAAACCAATCATGCTTTCTTGTCACACTCACTTTTTATTGCTTGACTAATAGGAATTTGAAGCTGGAATCCTACCTATCAATCACTGATGTTATTCCCCCCTGTCAGGGACAAGGTGAGAAAATGAAAATCATTTCTCTGCAAGATGTGTCAATAATCGAGAGTGATTTCATCGGTATGACTGAAATATATTCTTGACTATTGATGACCATCACCAAGAAGTCATCCACCCATAGTGGTTCTTTACTCTTGCAATTGTTTTGCATTTGAAACACTTATTTGAAATATGATTGTCATTTCCGTAATGCTCATGAGGATGAAGATTGAAACACTAACACTTTATGTGGCCAACTCACTGACAATGTTGGCATATCGAAATATTCTCTTGAACTAGAGTAGGCGAATCTGAACTTTCTTGAAGCAATCAAACACTCTGAAACTAGATTGTTTTGGTGTAATCTAGATTATGAAAGGTGACATCCTTTTTATATTCGATACATGTTCTATGGTTGTTGTGCCTAATTTCTTCCCAAGGTTTGATGATCCTCTTGGAAAGAGGAAGCTTATCTACATCTGTAATTGAATTTGGATTTGTCTCATTGAGTGGCTCCTACAATGGTTGTTCTAAATAGGTATCATCATCTTCATCATATTTGAAAAGAGGGTTCTAAACAAGGACTAGTTCAAAATGTTGTCGAATATTCTTTCTCTCAAGTGCATTGTGAAGAAGTCATGTCTGAGTTTGCAATAGTGCTGCTTTGGCTTGTGAAACTTGCAAGTAGGTCACAACAGATTGCAGAGTGGTGTTTTCAATGGTGACCATATTTTCCATAGAAGAGAGGATTATAATGTTCAGTAACTCTAGAAGTTCCTCAACTTGAGTCATTTATACCTCATAGGGTTTCTTGCAACTCCACCCATACTTTACCATTATACTTTTGTTACACCTCAAAATTACTCCCTTCGATAGTGTTGCAAGTGTCGTCATTACAAGTGTTGTAAGTGTCACATCTTGTCCACAAGTGTCTCATCTTGAATACAAGTGTTGCAAGTGTCACAAACATCATACTGCCATATTTCCCATGTCGTGCCTCTAACGACATCACAAAGACATTTAGGATACCTCAAAGGCCAATTTTGAAGAAGAGACATTAGCTGATAGGGAGTACAAGTCTTTTTCCACTAAAAGAACCACTAAAAAATGGATTTTGGAGAGGAGCGCTCCCCTATACACTGTAAGGAAGCATTGACGCTCCCTGTACCCTTTTGGGGGAGCATTATAACACTCTGGTGCCCCTTTTGGGGAAGCGCTACCTTTTTTGGGAGAAATTTGGTTTGTTGAGAAGAATGAGGGAAAGATCCCCTCAATATCTGAAGGTGGTTGGATTCGAATATGATCTCAAGGCATGATCCTAGGGAAGATCCTCAACTGAAGGAGAGAAATCCTCAACTTATCCCAAATATACCTCAAGTGGTTGGTCCTCTCAAAGCTTATATAAGGAGGCTTTCTCATGGTGAAAGGTACATGATACATGATAGAGATACAGATTTGAGATACCAAACTTATGATCTCATAAGTGGTATTGAGATGGAGGAAAGATTGGAGGTATGAAACCTATGAAATCATAGGCAACATACAGTAGATGGAGAGAATGGAGATCGAGAATTGTATCAAACTTATGATCCCATGAGTGAGATGCCATCAAAGAAATCAGTGTAGATTATTTGAGCAAGGATCTGGACAAGGAGAGCTTGGTGAAGTTGCTGCACTACATCCATGGCTGTAAGTAACACTTTGTTCTCATCAATATAAATTCATGCTTGGCTTGTTTCCTTTGAAGTTTGTTGTGAATATGAACTTGTATTCTTCATAAGATAGATTTGTATTTGAGCTAATCTCAATAGATTAGGAAGTTCGTTGTATCTTTGTTTGTTCTACAAGACCTATTGAGGAGCTCAAGATCGAAGCTCAACCTGGACTTTGCAAGGACAAACGTCGTTCATAAGGTACATATCTTTCTCTTTCTCTTTCATTCATTAGCTTGATTAGATATAAAAGGAATTCAGTGTCCATGTTAAGCACTTTCTGTTTTGGCCTTAGGAGTCTAGAGACCAAGAGGAAATCCACTTGTCCGCGGGAGGATTATCCTAGAACAAAAATTGGCGACCACACTGGGGAAATGCTCTGATTTTTGTTTCCTTTCCTAGATCTTGTTTTGGCCCTTTTCCCACTGATTTGATCTTCTCCATATTGTATTTTTTATTCTTAGATTGGTTTGATTACCTCTTTATGTCATCATGATCACCTTGATTGACTGAATTTTCTTGAATTTTTGAGTTTCTGGGAACTTTTCTGAGCTTTTGTAGCAGAGCACTCCCCTGCCCTTGTTAGCAGAGCACCATCGATCCATGTTGGTCTTACACAGAGCATTATAACGCTCTATTTCCCATTACACCAGAGCGCTACCTCTTTTCTGTGCAAAATATCCTAGGTTTTCATCTTTTGAAGCTATTTATTGGTTTTGACATTGGCTCAGGGATCTCATACTCTCAGTCCATCTTGGTCTTGGCCTTTAGAGAGGAGCGCTCCCCACTCAAAAATGGATTTTGGAGAGGAGCGCTCCCCTATACATTGTCAGGAAGCACTGACACTCCCTGTACCCTTTTGGGGGAGCGTTATAACACTTTGGTGCCCCTTTTGGGGGAGCACTACCTTTTCTGGGTGAAATTTGGTTTGTTGAGAAGAATGAGGAAAAGATCCCCTCAATATCTGAAGGTGGTTGGATTCGAATATGATCTCAAGGCATGATCTTAGGGAATATCCTCAACTGAAGGAGATAAATCCTCAACTTATCCTAAAGATCTCTCAAGTGGTTGGGCCTCTCAAAGCTTATATTTATCATGGTGAAAGGTACATGATACATGATAGAGATACATATTTGATATACCAAACTTATGATCTTATAAGTGGTATTGACATGGAATGAAGATTGAGAATTGCATCAAACTTATGATCTCATGAGTGAGATTCCATCAAAGAAATCAGTGGAGATTGATTGAGCAAAGGGGTTGGAAAAGGAGAACTGGAAGAAGCTGTTGCACCTTCATTCAAAGGATTGTAAGTACTTTTATTTGTTCTCATTGATACAATCAATGCTTGGTCTATTTCTTTCAAACTTGTACTTGTTCCATATAAGTTTGTCTGTAGTAGATAGATTTATGTTTGAGCTAATCTCACTAGAGTAGGAAGTCTTTTGTACCTTTGTTTTTTTTGCAGGACCTATCAAGGAGCTAAAGATCGAAGCTTAGCCTGGACTTTGCAAGGAAAAATGTCATTCATAAGGTACATATCTTTCTCTTTCTCTTTAATTCATTAGCTTGATTAGATCTAAAAGGAAGTCAATGTCCATGTTAAGCACTTTCTGTCTTGGTTTTAGGAGTCTAGGGACCTCGAGAGAATCCACTTGTCCGCAGGGGGATTTCTCTTCAATAGAAATTGGTGACTCCATACCCTTGATGAGTGGAAGCCTTTCAAGTTGATTTCGGGATAGATACCCTGCCCGTGCGCGTGGATCGGACTGTCGACTATTTCCCTGGGCATCACTATTGTAGTTGGTAGCCTTAGTGGCCTATCTCTTTAGGGTCTTTACATAAGGTGATTGTGGAGGGGAAAGTCTTCACGGTACCTGGAATCGACGTTGGCTAGACTCACTCGAGCTCCTTGGAGGGTATACCCACGATTACTCCTTGGAGGGTATACCAACGATTATGTGTGGGAGCTTGCACCAGGGTGTAAGTCCATTAAGTAGGTCATCAACGTAAATTTTCCACCCACTCTATCTCAACCCTTTCTTACTTTGTTTCCACGACGTTGGATTTCATCACCAACTAGTGTGCTCATTGTGAGAAGGTTTTGTTTGCTTGCTTGCCTACTAGATTTTTAGCATGTGCTGTTTGTTCTCCCTAGCAGAATATAGGTTGGATCTGTATTTTTATGGCATCAGTTCCTGGAATGACCAATGAAGGAACCCCTTTGCTTGGGGAACCCTTTTTTTTTCCTTCTTATGGAAATGTTGGTCCCCCTTACATTGCTACTTTGAGCCTTCCAGGTCTCTCAATTGGGTTACCGGTATGGTTGTTTTCCACTTTGGCGATCTTGAATGCAAGTGCTTAATATGTAATCACACTGCCCACACATCAACCTCATGTCGACCTTTCTCCTTCTTCGTCTGTCAGGTCTCCTTCCATTTCTCCTTCTTCGCCTAGTGAAATCTCTGGAGCAAGTAACCAGATTAATAAGAAGAATAAGAAACAGAAAGAAAAAAAGAAGAACCAGAAGGGGACCAAGCGTCCAACTACATCAAATGTTGTATCCGAGCAACCAGCTACTGTTAATATTACTGGGAGTGTTGGTGAGGTCAATAAGGTTAAAACGAAGAATCCGAAACCCAAATTCCCTTGCACTCTTTGTAAGGGTGACCATTTTCTGAGGGATTTCCCTAGTATTCCCAAGGTCTTAGAATTTTGGTCCTCCACTTCATCGGCCCCTACAAGTCACGCCAGTGATACTCCGTCAACTAGTGACGTTAAGGTTGGTAAGAAGAAGGAAACTGTCAAGTTTACTTGCATGTTATGTGAAGGTGATCATTACTCTCACCTTTGTCCTCGTATAGATGAGGCTTATTCTCTTTTGGAAAAACTTCAACTTCCAAAAGGTTATCGTAAGATCTCTCCCAACCCATCGTTAATTGAGGGACTGGTCAATTCGGTTCCATATCCGGTCATTCCGGTTGATCAAGTGGTCAATATAGTTTCCTCCATGATTGAACCACAAACCCAATTAGTTGATCCAGTTCTGTCATCGATAGGCCCCACTCTTCATCAAAAGAGTGAAACCCAAGTGGTCGATCTGGTTTTTCCATCGGTCGATCCTACTCCTCCCTTGAGGAGTGCCAAAGTAGCTACTTTAGTTTCGTCATTGATTAGCCCCACTCTTCATCAAAAGAGTGAATCCAAAGCGGTCGATCCGTTCCCACCATTGGTCAATCCCACTCCTCCATTGAGGAGTGCCAAATTGGTTGCTCTGGTTACTTCATCGGTCGATCCCACTCTTCCTCTGAAGAGTTCCAACGTGGTCGATCTGATCCCATCATCGGTCGATCCTACTCTCCCTATAAAGAGTAAACCCGATACTGCCCATGTTTTTCTCATTTATACAAAGTCTACCGTTCTGGGGGGCATTCCTCCTCCTCCCGTGGAACCTCCTTCAAGTAATGAGGCCATCCTTTTTGATTGGGGTGGGCTAACTGGACCTCATCTTCCCTCTCACATTCCTTTCCAGATTATAGTACAGGTTTGTGGTCGGGACGTTCCTCAAACGCTGATAGATGAAGGTGCGTTCATTAGTATTTTGTCCTTTGTTGCTTGGCACGCTTTGGGTTGTCCTCAGCTTGCGTCGGTTACATAGAATATGTTAGCTTTTAATAGAGGAACCAGCCAACCTTTAGGGACTCTTTCTCAGTTTTCTGTAACTTTGGGAGGGAAAACCATCTTTATTGATGTCATGGTAGTCCGCAACCCCTTGGATTTCACTTTACTCCTTGGGTGAGATTAATATTTATTCCATGAAAGCTATCATGTCCACTCTTTTTCGTGTGATATCTTTCCCTCACGATGGAAACATTGTGACTATTGATCAACTTTCATTCATCGGTCCTGAATGGATTACCTCCCTAAATGGTTCTTATATGTAGACATTATCGCCCCCGCCACATGTCAATTATGTGGCATTGTCTCCCATGACTTCAATTTCTTATCATTTGGATCCAGTAGTTGACATGGTGATCTCTTCGGTAGGGATATTGGAGCCTGATCTCCTTACCCCTGTCGCGACCCTCGACATGTATTCCTTCCAGAATGATTTTCTTTCATCCAGTGAAGATCTCTTGGAAGCCATGACCGAGTTTTGTCCCTTGACATGGTGTCCTTCCAGAGCATTATCCTCTTGGAAGCCATGATCAAGAAGAGGTCAAGAGCATGGTTCCCATTTATGTGTCAATCTCGTTAAAAAATGATACAGTGGTTTGGAGGTTACACTTCGAGGTCACGAGCACAGTTTCTCTTCTCTGTAGCAAGCTCATTAAAAAATGAAACAACAATCTGGGGATTGAACCCAGAGCCTTGAGCATAGTTCTTTTCCTGTGTCAAGCTCGTTAAAAAATGAAACAGTCACCTCTCCCATCAGGTCGAGTCTTTCATTGGATCTCGTAGATGTCGAGTCGAGTCTTTCGTTAGGTCTCGTATTTGAACCTTCATTTCATCCACCTGTATCCTTTTTCTCCATCTAGTACAGAAATTGGTGACAGCCTCAAAGTCGATGAATGAATTGAAGCTTGGGGGGCATATCTCCAACCTTTGATGGTCATTCTGGAGTTAAGCCACTAGCTTTCAAGCTAGGGGCATACCGAGCTTAGTCTTTGTTCTTTCTCATGCTCGTAAATACATGAGAATGCATCCGGGTAAACTTTTATCTCTTTTTTTGACCTGTATGGATACACAAAAAAGGAACCCCCTGGAGTCGTCTTTAAGATCTTTTCAAACTCTCTAAACATGAAAAGATTGTCGAGTGATCTTGCTTCCTTTCACACTCGTTAAAAGGTTTGAAAGGGCGTCTTTCGAGTGATAATTTATCTCTTTTTTGGCCTCGCAAGACTAACATTACGAAAAAGGAAAACATTGGAGTCTTCTTTAATTCATTTTCAAACTCTCTAAAAATGAAAAAATATCAATTTTACCTTCTATGGACTCTTTAAAACAATCATGCATTGAAGGGTCCATACGGGACCAAACCCTTACTTATTTTGGTTCGTTAAAAGGGAAGAGGGACTTACCGAAGGTGAGTTATATCGAGCATGTGTTACCCTCTTCGAGCTCGTTAAATAAAAAATAGGTACTTGTCTATCTAGATGGGGGAAAATTTGAAGGAAGCAAGCCAAGAAATTTTTGAGAACATTACCAGTCACTCTTAGAGTCACCCTTGAACACTGTGCTTTGTTTTTGCTCGCATTTTAATCCATTGAACCTCTGCACTGAGCCAATCCTTTGAGTTTCTTTTACTCTTTTGGGTCACCTGACGAAAGTAACAACATCCACTGCATCATCAAGTTTTGGTCCATGTCATGTTTCTACTATCGTGCCTCAGTGTTCAAGGGAAGTATCTACCTCGAGTGTCAGCCATCACAAATATCTTGTTTCAATACCCGTGTCAGTCCATGTTCATTTGATCTACCAATTACATATCTGTGTCTGTTTCATGTTGTTGATGGGGGAAACATCAAGGCCCTCCTTCAACGAGTCTATTCCCATCGACTTCAACACATTATCCAGGAACTAGACTTAGAAACTAGTTAGTACTTTGGGACCTGCATGCCTTAATGGCAGGCCTCCTCACGTTTGACAATGGGTTTACATCATTGACCTCTGAACATATGATTCCACGAATGTTTGACTTCAGCTCATCCATTCACATTCATTGGAATGTACTAGAGTACCTTGGGAATCATTGACACCAATGGTGATCTCCCTCGTGCTTGTTAACGGTTTACATCATTGACCGGTAATCAACTAGTTTTTGCCATGTTCGACATCAGGACATCTATTCACATGGTTATATTTGTACTAAATCGGGATTGGTAAGAAGACCCTGGGTTGAGTTTATCACTCTGATATGTACTTTACTGAGGTTGCGACAGAGTTTCTCTTGAACATTGAAACATATACTGTCACATAGATCCACTTTGTATTGGTCGTGGCTATGTCTTGTCATCTTGTAGATCCACTGTGTATTCTTCGTGGCTACGATCAGTTCATGTCATGGGAGTATAGATCCGCAATGTATCATTGGTGGCTATACCTTTTTTATCAATATAATTATGGATCCGCAGTGTATTTTATGGCGGCCATACCTAAAAAGTCTTTATCACACAAGCATAGGTATGCCTGCCTTGGGTTTGAAACATGTCATAATATTTCTTTCATGGTTGTGTGCATCTTTTTCCAGCCTCTCTGTGTCCATACCCTTGCTTGAAAAAGTCTACAAAGTAATTCAGTCATCATCCTTTTCTAACTTTGTACTTTTGGGGGAAATCTGTTACACCTCAAAATTACTCACTTCGATAGTGTCGCAAGTGTTGTCATTACAAGTGTTGTAAGTGTCGCATCTTGTCCGCAAGTGTCACATCTTGACTACAAGTGTTGCAAGTGTCACAAACATCATATTTCCATCTTTTCCATGTCGTGCCTCTAATGTCATCACAAAGACACTTAAGATAACTCAAACGCCAGTTTGGAAGAAAAGACATCAACTGACAGGGAGTACAAGCCATTTGCCATGGAAAGAACCACTCAAAAATGGATTTTGGAGAGGAGCGCTTCCCTATACACTGTCAGGAAGCATTGGCACTCCCTGTAACCTTTTGGGGGAGCGTTATAATGCTCTGGTGCCCCTTTTGGCGGAGCACTACATTTTCTGGGAAAAAATTGGTTTGTTGAGAAGAATGAGGGAAAGATCCCCTCAATATATGAAGGTGGTTGGATTTGAATATGATCTCAAGGCATGATCTTAGGGAATATCCTCAACTGAAGGAGAGAAATCCACAACTTATCCCAAAGATCTCTCAAGTGGTTGGGCCTCTCAAAGCTTATATAAGGAGGCTTTCTCATGGTGAAAGGTACATGATACATGATAGAGATACAGATTTGAGATACCAAACTTATGATCTCATAAGTGGTATTGACAGGGAGTGGAGATTGAGAATTACATCAAAATTATGATCTCATGAGTGAGATGCCATCAAAGAAATCAATCGAGATTGATTGAGCAAAGGGGTTGGACAAGGAGAACTAGAAGAAGTTGTTGCACCTTCATTCAAAGGATTGTAAGTACTTTTATTTGTTCTCATTTATACAATCAATGCTTGGCCTATTTCTTTCAAACTTGCACTTGTTCCATATAAGTTTGTTTGCTGTAGATAGATCTATCTTTGAGATAATCTCAGTAGAGTAGGAAGTCTTTTGCACCTTTGTTTTTTTTGCAGGACCTATCAAGAAGCTCAAGATCGAAGCTCTGCTTGGATTTTGCAAGGACAAATGTCATTCATAAGGTACATATCTTTCTCTTTCTCTTTCATTCATTAGCTTGATTAGATCTAAAAGGAAGTCAATGTCCATGTTAAGCACTTTATGTCTTGGTCTTAGGAGTCTAGGGACCTCGAGAGAATCCACTTGTCGCAGGGGGATTTCTCTTCAACATAAATTGTCTGCAGTAGATAGATCTATGTTTGAGCTAATCTCAATAGAGTAGGAAGTCTTTTGTACCTTTGTTTTTTTTGCAGGACCTATCAAGGAGCTCAAGATCGAAGCTCAACCTAGACTTTGCAAGGACAAACTTCATTCATAAGGTACATATATTTCTCTTTCTCTTTCATTCATTAGCTTGATTAGATCTAAAAGGAAGTCATTGTCCATGTTAAGCACTTTCTATCTTGGTCTTTGGAGTCTAGGGACCTCAAGAGAATCCACTTATCCGCAGGGGGATTTCTCTTCAACAAAAATTGGTGACTCCACTGGCGACTCCATACCCTTGATGAGTGGAAGCCTTTCAAGTTTATTTCAGAATAGATACCCTGCCCATGCGCGTGGATCAGACTGTTAACTGTTTCCACAGGCATCATTGTTGTAGTAGGTAGCCTTAGTGGCCTATCTCTTTAGGGTCTTTACATAAGGTGACTATGGAGGGGAAAATCTTCATGGTACCTGGAATCGACGTTGGCTAGACTCACTTGGGATCCTTGGAGCGTATACCCATGATTATGTGTGGGAGCTTGTAGCAGGGTGTCAGTTTTTTAAGCAGGTCGTCAACATAACTTTTCCACCCACTCTATCTAAGCCCTTTCTTACTTTGTTACCACGATGTTGGATTTCATCACCAACCAGTGTGCTCATTGTGAGAAGGTTTTGTTTTCTTGCTTGCTTACTAGATTTTTAGCGTGTGTTGTTTGTTCTCCCTAGAAGAATCTAGGTTGGATCTTTATTTTTATGGCATCAGTTCCCATAATGACCAATGAAGGAACCCCTTTGCTAGGGGAACCCTTTTTTTTCCCTTCTTACGAAAACGTTGGTCCTCCTTACATTGCTACTTTGAGTCTTCCAGATCTCACAATTGGGTTACCGGTATGGTTTTTTTCCACTCCAGTGATCTCGAATGTAAGTGCTTCATATGTAAGCACACTGCCCACACATCAACCTCATGTCGACCTTTCTCCTTCGTTGTCTGTCAGGTCTCCTTCCATTTCTCCTTCTTCACCTAGTGAAAGCTCTAGATCAAGCAACTAGGTTAATAAGAAGAAGAAGAAACGGAAAGAAAAGAAGTAGAACCAGAAGGGGACCAAGCCTCCAACTACATCAAATGTTGGATCCTAGCAACCAGCTACTATTAATATTACTAGGAGTGTTGGTGAGGTCAATAAGGTTAAAACGAAGAATCTGAAACCCAAATTTCCTCGCACTCTTTGTAAGGGTGACCATTTTTTGAGGGATTTCCCTGGTATTCCCAAGGTCTTATAATTTTGGTTCTCCACTTCATCGGCCCCTACTGATCACGCTGGTGATACTCCATCAACTAGTGACATTAAGGTTGGTAAGAATAAGGAAACTGTCAAGTTTCCTTGCATGTTAGGTGAAGGTGATCATTACTCTCACCTTTGTCCTCGTATAGATGAGGCTTCTTTTCTTTTGGAAAAAATTTAACTTCCAAAAGGTTATCTTAAGATGTCTCCCAACCCATCGTTAGTTGAGGGACTGGTCAATCTAGTTCCATCTTTGGTCCGCCTAGTTGATCAGGTGGTAAATCTAGTTTCCTCCTTGATTGAACCACAAACCCAAGTAGTTGATCCAGTTCCATCATCGATCAGTCCCACTCTTCATCAAAAGAGTGAAACCCAAGTGGTCGATCCGATTCTGCCATCGATCGATCCTACTCCTCCCTTGAGGAGTGCCAAAGTAGCTACTCTGGTTCCATCATTGATCAATCCCACTCTTCATAAAAATAGTGAAACCAAAGCGGTCGATCCGATCCCACCATCGGTCGATCCCACTCCTCCATTGAGGAGTGCCAAAGTGGTTGCTCTGGTTACTTCATCGGTCGATCCCACTCTTCCTCTGAAGAGTACCAACATGGCTGATCTGATAACATCATCGGTCGATCCTACTCTCCCTATAAAGAGTAAACTCGATAATGCCCATGTTTTTCTCGTTGATACAAAGTCTACCATGCTGGGGGGAATTCCTCTTCCTCCCATGGAACCTCCTTCAAGTAATGAGGCCATCCTTTTTGATTGGGGTGTGCTAACTGGACCTTTTCTTCCCTCTCACATTCCTTTCCAGATTACAGTATAGGTTTGTGGTCGGGACGTTCCTAAAATGCTGATAGATGAAGGTGCATCTGTTAGTATTTTGTCCTCTATTGTTTGGCACGCTTTGGGTTGTCCTTATCTTGCATCAGTTACACAGAATCTGTTAGCTTTTAATAGAAGAACCAACCAACCTTTAGGGACTCTTCCTCAATTTCCTGTAACTTTGGGAGGGAAAACTATCTTTATTGATGTCATGGTTGTTCATGACCCCTTGGATTTTGCTTTACTCCTTGGGAGAGATTATGTCTATGCAATGAAAGCTATTATGTCCACTCTTTTCTGTGTGATATCTTTCCCTCACAATAGAAAAATTGTGACTATTTATCAACTTTCATTCATCGGTCCTGACTGGATTACCTCCCTAAATGGTTCTTATATGCAGACAATATCGCCCCCACCACATGTCAATTATGTGGCGTTGTCTCCCATGACTTCAAATTCTAATGATTTGGATCCGGTAGTTGACATGGTGATTTCTTCGGTAGGGCTATTGGAGCCTAATCTCCTTACCCCTGTCATGACCCTCGACATGTATTCCTTCCAGAATGATTTTATTCCATGTAGTGAAGATCTCTTGGAAGCCATGACCGAGTTTTGTCCCTTGACATGGTGTCCTTCCAAAGAATTATCCTATTGGAAGCCATGATCAAGAAGAGGTCAAGAGCATAGTTCCCATTTATGTGTCAAGCTCGTTAAAAAATAAAACAGTGTTATGGAGGTTACACCTCGAGGTCATGAGCACAGTTTCTCTTCTCTGTAGAAAGCTCGTTAAAAAATGAAACAGAGGCTTTGAGCATACTTTTCCTCTCTATAGCAAGCTCGTTAAAAAATGAAACAACAATATGGGGATTGAACCCAGAGCCTTGAGCATAGTTCTTTTCCTCTGTCTAGCTCATTAAAAAATGAAACAGTCACCTCTTCTGTTAGGTCAAGTTATTCGTTGGATCTCGTAGATGTCGAGTTGAGTATTTCGTTAGGTCTCATATTTGAACCTTCATTTCATCCACCTGTATCCTTTTCCCCCATCTAGTACAGAAATTGGTGACATCCTCAACATCGGTGAATGAATTGAAGCTTGGGGGGCATATCTCCAGCCTTTGATGGTCATTCTGGAGTTAAGCCACTAGCTTTCAAGCTGGGGGCATACCGAGCTTAGTCTTTATTCTTTGTCATTCTCATAAATACATGAGAATGCATTCGGGTAAAATTTTATCTCTTTTTTGGACCTGAATGGATAGACAAAAAAGGAACTCCCTGGAGTCATCTTTAAGCTCTTTTCAGACTCTCTAAAAATGAAAAGATTGATGAGTGATCTTGCTTCGTTTCACACTCGTTAAAAGGTTTGAAAGGGCATCTTTCGAGTGATAATTTATCTCTTTTTCGGCCTCTCAAGACTAACTTTATGAAAAATGACAACATTGGATTCTTCTTTAAGTCATTTTCAGACTCTCTAAAAATGAAAAACTATCGAGTTTACCTTCTATGGACTCGTTAAAATAATCATGCATTGAAGGGCCCATACGGGACCGAACCCTTACTTCTTCCGATTCGTTAAAAAGGAAGAGGGACTTACCGAAGGCTAGTTATATCGAGCATGTGTTACCCTCTTCGAGCTCATTAAATAAAAAAGAGGTACTCGTCTATCTGGATGGGGGAAAAATTGAAGGAAGCAAGCCAAGAAGTTTTTGAGAACATTACCAGTTACTCTTAGAGTCACTCTTGAACACAACGCTTTGTTTTTGCATGCATTTTAATCCGTTGAACCTCTGCACTAAGCCAATCCTTTGAGTTTATTTTACTCCTTCGGGTCACCTGACGAAAGTCACAACATCCACTGCGTCATCAAGTTTTGGTCCATGTCATGTTTTTGCTGTCATGCCTCGGTGTTCAAGGAAAGTATCTGCCTCGAGAGTCAGCAATCACAAATATCTTTTTTCAATACCCATGTCAGTGCATGTTCATTTGATCTACCAATTACATCTATGTGTCTGTTTCATGTCATTGATGGGGGAAACATCAAGACCCTCCTTCGATGAGTCTATTCCTATCAACTTCAACACATTATCCAGGAACTAGACTTAGAAAAAAGTTAGTACTTTGGGACCTGCATGCCTCAATGGCAGGCCTCCTCATGTTTGACAGTGGTTTTACATCATTGACCTATGATCAGATGATTCCATGGATGTTCGACTTCAGATCATCCATTCACATTCGTTGGAATGTACTAGAGTACCTTGGGAATCATTGACATCAATGGTGATCTCCCTCGCGCTTGTTAACGATTTACATCATTGACCGGTAATCAACTGGTTTCTGCCATGTTCGACATCAGGACATCTATTCACATGGTTAGATTCGTACTACATTGGGATTGGTAAGAAGACCCTAGGTTGAGTTTATCACTCTGATATGTACTTTACTCAGGTTGCAATGCAGTTTCTCTTGAACATTGACACATATACTGTCACATAGATCCACTTTGTATTGGTCGTGGCTATGTCTTGTCATCTTGTAGATCCACTATGTATTCTTCATGGCTATGATCAGTTCATGTCATGGGAGTATAGATCCACATTGTATCATTGGTGGCTATACCTTTTTTTATCAATATAATTATGGATCCGTAGTGTATTTTATGGCGGCCATACCTAAAAAGTCTTTATCACGCAAGCATAGGTATGCCTGCCTTGGGTTTGAAACATGTCATAATATTTGTTTGATGGTTGTGTGCAGCTTTTTCTAGCCTCTCTGCGTCCATACCCTTGCTCAAAAAATTCTACAAAGTACTTTAGTCATCATCATCTTCTAACTTCGTACTTTGGGGGGCAATCTGTTACACCTCAAAATTACTCAATTCGATAGTGTCTCAAGTGTCCTCATTACAAGTGTTGTAAGTGTCACATCTTGTCCGCAAGTGTCGCATCTTGACTACTAGTGTTGCAAGTGTCATAAACATCATACTGTCATCTTGCCCATGTCATGCCTCTAACGACATCAGAGACACTTAAGATACCTCAAAGGCCAGTTTGGAAGAAGAGACATCAACTGATAGGGAGTACAAGCCATTTTCCATGGAAAGAACAACTCAAAAATGGATTTTGGAGAGGAGCACTCCCCTATACGCTGTCAAGAAGCATCACTGCTCCCTGTACCCTTTTGGGGGAGCGTTATAATGCTCTAGTTCCCCTTTTGGGGGAGCACTACCTTTTCTGGGCAAAATTTGGTTTGTTGAGAAGAATGAGGGAAAGATCCCCTCAATATCTGAAGGTGGTTGGATTCGAATATGATCTCAAGGTATGATCTTAGGGAAGATCCTCAACTAAAGGAGAGAAATCCTCAACTTATCCCAAAGATCTCTCAAGTGGTTGGGCCTATCAAAGCTTATATAGGGAGGCTTTCTCATGGTGAAAGGTACATGATACATGATAGAGATACAGATTTGAGATACCAAACTTATGATCCCATAAGTGGTATTGACAGGGAATGGATATTGAGAATTGCATCAAACTTATGATATCAAGAGTGAGATGCCATCAAAGCAATCACTGGAGATTGATTGAGCAAAGGGGCTGGACAAGGAGAACTGGAAGAAGCTGCTGCACCTTCATTCAAAGGATTGTAAGTACTTTTACTTGTTCTCATTGATACAATCAATGCTTGGCCTGTTTCTTTCAAACTTGTACTTGTTCCATATAAGTTTGTCTACAGTAGATAGATCTATGTTTGAGCTAATCCCAGTAGAGTAGGAAGTCTTTTGTACCTTTGTTTGTTTTGCAGGACCTATCAAGGAGCTCAAGATCGAAGCTTAGCCTGGACTTTGCAAGGATAAATGTCGTTCATAAGGTACATATCTTTCTCTTTCATTCATTAGCTTGATTAGATCTAAAAGGAAGTCAGTTTCCATGTTAATCACTTTCTGTTTTGGTCTTAGGAGTCTAGGGACCTAGAGAGAATCCACTTGTCCGCTGGGGGATTTCTCTTCAACAGAAATTGTCTGCAGTAGATAGATCTATGTTTGAGATAATATCAGTAGAGTAGGAAGTCTTTTGTATCTTTGTTTGTTTTGTAGGACCTATCAAGGAGCTCAAGATCAAAGAAGAGCCTGGACTTTGCAAGGACAAACTTCGTTCATAAGGTACATATCTTTCTCTTTCTCTTTCATTCATTAGATTGATTAGATCTAAAAGGAAGTCAGTGTCCATGTTAAGCACTTTCTATCTTGGTCTTAGGAGTCTAGGCACCTCGAGAGAATCCAATTGTCCGCAGAGGGATTTCTCTTTAGGAGAAATTGGTGACTCCACTGGCGAATCCATACCCTTAATGAGTGGAAGCCTTTCAAGTTGATTTCGGGCTAGATACCCTGCCCGTGCACGTGGATTGGATTGTCAACTATTTCCCTAGGAATCATTGTTGTAGTTGGTAGCCTTAGTGGCCTATCTCTTTAGGGTCTTTACATAAGGTGACTGTGGAGGGGCAAGTCTTCATGGTACCCGGAATTGACGTTGGCCAGACTCACTCGGGCTCCTTGGAGGGTATACTCACGATTATGTGTGGGAGCTTGCAACAGGGTGTAAGTTCATTAAGCAGGTCGTCAACATAAGTTTTCCACCCGCTCTATCTCAGCCATTTCTTAGTTTGTTCCCACGACGTTGGATTTCATCACCAACTAGTGTGATCATTGTGAGAAGGTTTTGTTTGCTTTCTTGCTTACTAGATTTTTAGCGTGTGTTGTTTGTTCTCCCTAGTAGAACCTAGGTTGGATCTTTATTTTTATGGCATCAACTCCTGGAATGACCAATGAAGGAACCCCTTTGCTAGGGGAACCCTTTGTTTTTCTTTCTTACGGAAACATTGGTCCTCCTTACATCGCTACTTTGAGCCTTCTGGGTCTCACAATTGGGTTACCGGTATGGTTGTTTTCCACTCCAATGATCTCAAATGAAAGTGCTTCATATGTAAGCACACCACCCACACATCAACCTCATGTCGACCTTTCTCCTTCTTTATCCATCAGGTCTCCTTCCATTTCTCCTTCTTCGCCTAGTGAAAGCTCTGGAGCAAGTAACCAGGTTAATAAGAAGAAGAAGAAACGGAAAGAAAAGAAGAAGAACCAAAAGGGGACCAACCCTCCAACTACATCAAATGTTGGTTCCAAGCAACCAACTACTGTTAATATTATTGGGAGTGTTGGTGAGGTCAATAAGGTTAAAACAAAGAATCTAAAACCCAAATTCCCTTGCACTCTATGTAAGGGTGACCATTTTCTAAGGGATTTCCTTGGTATTCCCAAGGTATTAGAAATTTTGTCCTCCACTTCATCGGCCCACTAGTCACGCCAGTGATACTCCATCAACTAGTGACGTTAAGGTTGGTAAGAAGAAGGTAACTATCAAGTTTCCTTGCATGTTATGTGAAGGTGATCATTACTCTCACCTTTGTCCTCGTATAGATGAGGATTCTTCACTTTTAGAAAAACTTCAACTTCCAAAAGGTTATCGTAAGATCTCCCCCAACCCATCGTTAGTTGAGGGACTGGTCAATTCGGTTCCATCTCCGGTCATTCTAGTTGATCAGGTGGTCAATCTAGTTTCCTCCTCAACTGAACCACAAACCCAAGTAGTTGATCCAATTTCATCATCAATCAGCCCCACTCTTCATCAAAAGAGTGAAACCAAAGTGGTTGATCCGGTTCCGCCATCGGTCGATCCTACTCCTCCCTTGAGGAGTGCCAAAGTAGTTGCTCTGGTTCTGTCATTGATCAGCCCCACTCTTCATCAAAAGAGTGAAACCAAAGAGGTTGATCTGATCCCACCATCAGTCAATCCCATTCCTCCATTGAGGAGTGCCAAAGTGGTTTCTCTGGTTACTTCATCGGTTGATCCCACTCTTCCTCTGAAGAGTTCCAACGTGGTCGATCCAATCCCATCATTGATCAATCCTACTCTCCCTATAAAGAGTAAACCTAATACTGCCCATGTTTTTCTCATTGATACAAAGTCTACTATGCTGGGGGGCATTCCTCCTCCTCCTGTGGAACCTCCTTCAAGTAATGAGGCCATCCTTTTTGATTGGGGTGTGCTAACTGGACCTCATCTTCCCTCTCACATCCCTTTCTATATTATAGTACAGGTTTGTGGTCGGAACATTCCTCAAACACTGATAGATGAAGGTGCGTCCATTAGTATTTTGTCCTATGTTGCTTGGCACGCCTTGGGTTGTCCTCAACTTGCACCGGTTACACATAATCTATTAGGATTTAACAGAAGAACCAACCAACCTTTAGGGACTTTTCCTCAGTTTCCTATAACTTTAGGAGTGAAAACTGTCTTTATTGATGTCATGGTAGTCCGCGACCCCTTGGATTGTGCTTTACTCCTTGGGCGAGATTATGTCTATGCCATGAAAGCTATTGTGTCCACTCTTTTCCATGTGATATCTTTCCCTCGCGTTGGAAAAAATGTGACTATTGATCAAATTTCATTCATCGGTCCTGACTGGATTACCTCCCTAAATGGTTCTTATATGCACGCAGTATCGCCCCCTAGGAATAATCATACTTATGTTTCCTTCTCTTATGGAAAAAACCAACAAAAAGTCACACTTTCCCAACTACTATAAAAGTATTTACAATTCAGAAATACAACTAAGTAATTACAACATTACCCAGGGCAGTAAAATGCACAAATCCAACTTTCTTTGTTCCTCCATTTATTTTTGTTCAATAGACCTTTATCAGGATAAAATTTTCTTAGATACCCTTTTACTACTTCTTAAGCATACTAAGCCATACCCATATGGTTACCATCCACCTCTTAATGTCAAGTTATTCCATCAAATACAACTCTAGAAACATATGCTCACTTTTCCTTTTAATATCACCAAAAACCTTCTTTTGATTCCCTGTGGATTTTACCATCCATTCACATTTTTGTGTGGATATTTGGAATCCTTTGTCCAAGATATTTCCAACAGATTCATCTTAGCATTAATACATCAATATTTTGATCAATCTCTGGCCCATCCAAGCCTAGTGTTGAAACCAGAGCTATGATACCACTTTGTAACACACTTGACCCTCTAGTTCTCACCTACGTTGATGGAGTGTCAAAAATTTTATTTTTCACCAACTAATTCATCTCTCTGAATAAACCTTGTAGATTAAATTTTCTTGTTGAGAGTTTTCCAACAATTTTATCCATGTTAAATTATGATCTTTAGATCAATAGTTATAGCCTCCCAAATTTTCTAGTCTTTCTTCCATCCATTCCACCTTAGGGCCACGTGGCTCCTTGTCACTCGTTCCATTTGACATGGCACTGACGTAGCACTGATGTAGAAGTCGGTTTGGTAGCTTCCACCTCTCTCCACGGTCCTCATCCTGTCGACCTTCCACGTCAACGAATCCGATCTATTTAGAGCCCTTTCACCATCATCAAAATCTCCCATCGGATTGCATACTTTCCTAGCTTCCCAACCCACTCTGATGACCTTAGTCTGAAAAAATACCCCTCTGATGGATAGGATGGTTCTCAGAATTAGGAAATATAAAACTCTAATTTCATCGGTGCTTCTAATTTGCATGAGGGATAATGACCTAGCCTTCTATCTTCATACTCACCCCTGTAGATGCCATGAAAGATCAACGAATATCATTCATCGTGGGCTGTACTCTCCAATCAATGTTCCAAATTCAATTTCCTTTTTTATATGTCACTATGGCTGCGATAGAGGTGGGTTCTGTGTCGAACATTGACATTCAGGAACAAGACCAAAAAAACATTACAATCATCTTTCTCTGGTCGTAGTATTCACATACAAAGATGTTCTGTAAGAGGATTTTGACCAAGGCATTCCCAGTATTGAAAATTCGTACTTGCAAAATGGAAAAAACAAACAAGGAATAGGGATGAAACCATGGCAGTGAAACTTACCCGTGAATGGGGAACGACAGAAGCGCAGTTCCAATCGTGGATGCAGAATCCCAACTGTGAAAACTACAACTTTCTTAAATGTTTACACAGTGGGAGGCCCTTGGATGGTCCTCACAACCTTAAATTTTTACCTAACAAGCCTCACAACCTGAAATGTTTAATTAACAGACGTGTTACAATACATTTTCCTCCGATTTTTGGATACAATCATGTCTACAGTGAATTTTGGCAATATTGTTTTTCACAGACATTACTGGTTGGCTGGTTGATGCTTTCTCATTGGTTCGTTGGATGCTTCTTATTGTTGTTTGATTCAACTTTGCAAAGTTGAGGTCCTGCTTTGTTGATTCACTAGTTTGTTGTTTGCTTGCTCTTGTTTGCTTGCTCTTGTTTGCTTCAACTTTGCAAGGTTGGGGTCCTGCATCTATAGTTGGACCTGTTGTTGCAGTTTTCATGGTGTGGTTGGGATTGTGCTTCTGTCATTCCCCATTTACCAGTAAGTCTCAGTGTCATGGTTGCATTCCTGTTCGTTGGTTGTTGTTTGCTATTTCCAGTTTGCAAGTAAGAATTTTCAATAATGGGAATGCCTAAGCCAAAATCCTCTTGCATAACATATTTGTATGTGACTACTTACGACCAAAGAAACATGAGTGTGATGTTGTCTTGATATTTTTATTGAAAATCGCTATTCGATAGAGATCCCACCTCTGTCATAGGCATAGTGACATATAAAAAAGGAAATCAAATTTTCTCCTTGTATTTTATGTTCCTCAAAACCATACGTTTAGTGAATTTTTTTCATGTTGTTTCCTTCCAAAACATCTTGTTCCCCTTTGAATGTCAATGATGGACACAGAACCCACCTCTTTTGCACCCATAGTGAGATATAAAAAAGGAAATCAATTGTTCTCATATTTTATGTTCCTGAAAACCATACATTTGAGTGCAACCCTGACACTGAAACTTACCCGTCAATGCGGAACGCCAGAAACACAGTTCCAATTGCGGATGCAGAATCCAAACCATGCAAAGTGAAACAACACATCCAACTATGAATGTAGGACTTCAACCTTGCAAAGTTCAAGCAAAAAAGAGCAAGCAACAAACAAAAAACTAGTGAGTGAATTGACCAGGCACTGTTTTGTGACTACTATCGGACTACTATTTTGTGACCGAATTCCAGAATAGAGGGAGTGGGCATGACCATGCACTGTTGTGGATAGAGGGTGCACCGGTCTATGGAAATGAAAACAACTCATAGGTTGAGCAGTTTCTGGACAAATACATGAAATGCAACACAAATCATTTGGATCTAGGGCTTGCCAAAGTTCATAGACATTATCATACAAGAATTTGTAAAAAATGAAAAAAATCACATTTTAGATACAACTTCCTTGTGCCGCCAATGAGAGCAACAAGAATTGTAGAGCCAATTAGTTTGGAGGACAATGTTCTCATTGAGAAATCTAAATATTTGTTTGCATTTCTAGAACAAGGAGACTTTGATGACTTAACGAGCTTCCAAGACTTCTTGGTAGAGCTAAATCTAAAAGAAGATGAGTACATCCAAGGCATACAATCTACACTTAAACAACCAACAATTTTCCTTAAAAGAAAACTTTTACATATATGGAACAACGATTTCTCCAAGGACCAACCAGTTATGTGGAATGAAAATGCATAAGCACAGTATGTCCTCAATGCGTATGCCACAACATCATATTGTACCTCGTACATGACAAAGGTTGACAAATCTATGACAAGTGCATTCATAAGAATACACAAAGAACATGAAAAAAATCAGATTGATGCTATGCAAATAATACGTGCACTTGGAAATACATTGCTTAATCTTCAACAAATGTCTACTCAACAAACAGTCCACGTTGCACTTTCCCTGCCCCTGGACTGTTGTTCAAGGAAATGTGTCTTCACAAACACATATCCACTTGAGAAATGCAAATTGGAAAATGGTTTTACATTTGGGCCACCAATAATACTATTAAAATGAAATAATATGAAAAATGTTGAAATAGATATAAACAACATCTCTTTGAATTTGAGCCAGAGTTTGTCGAGCTCCAACTATATTTCATAGCTGAGAATGTTTTTCCCATAGTTAATGTGTTTCTATGGCTTCATAATTATCAGAATAAGTGTTGTTGCATGAGGGATAAAGTTATTTTCTCCCTTTCTTTTTCCTCTTCTATACTTACCCATTTTCCCCTTTTCTTCTTCCCCTCTATTATCTGTTTCTGGTTCTATACTTAGTCATGTTTCTATGATCACGGGTTCCTGGGGTGGAGAACTAACAAATCCTCATCTCCATATATATATTCACATCACGAGTCTGACTGACCGTCATTCGTTTTCATACTTAGCCAATTTTATGGTCACAGGTTCGTGGGTAGGTGTTATCGAAATCTCATGCCCCGTGTTCGGGGTATACATCTTGCACCCAAAACTTCGATGATCTACAATTCTACCCCAAAATCCTTGAACTCGCAAGCTTCACTCTACATATGATGACTTTGTATGACCACCCTGCCTTTCCATATGTAGAGTCGAGTCTTCAAAGTTTTGCGGGTTCACGGACTCCCGGGTTCACAAAAGTTTGAAAGCATTTTTCGCTCCCCTCCATCCCCGCCACCTTCACCCCTTCCCAATGCACATTAATTATGCTTTTACTAGTGACAACTCACCAGAAGAGTTTGAAAATATTGACATTAATAAGCAGAAAGCTCGAGGACATCTCCCATTAAAACACATTAATGGTAGAATATTATGGGATCTAATGATTTTTTTGTATCGATCTTGAATTGGCAAAACATTGTTGGTTATTTTAGTTTTTTTAAGGCATCATCATAGTAAGAATGCAATATTGTGCTAGCCCACAAACAAACAGTCCACGATGCACTTTCACTGCCCAAAAAACAATCCGCATTTCACTTTCCCTACCCCTAGACTATGGTTCAAGGAAATGTGTCTTCAAAAACACATATCCACTTGAGAAACACAAATTGGAACATGGTTTTACATTTGGGCCACCAAAAATACTATTAAAATAAAATAATATGAAAAATGTTGAAATAGATATAAACAACATCTCTTTGAATTTGAAGCAGAGTTTGTTGAGCTCCAACTATATTTCATAGCTGAGAATGTTTTTCCCATAGTTAATGTGTTTCTATGGCTTCATAATTATCAGAATAAGTGTTGTTGTGTGAGGGACAAAGTTCTTTTGTCCCTTTCTTTTTCCTCTTCTATACTTACCTGTTTTTCCCTTTTCTTATTCCCCTCTATTATCTGTTTCTGGTTATATACTTAGTCGTGTTTCTATGCTCGCGGGTTCCTGAGGTGGAGAATTGACAAATCCTCATCTCCATATATATCTTCACATCACGAGTCCAAATGACCGTCATTTGTTTGCATACTTAGCCAATTTTATGGTCACGGGTTTGTGGGTAGGTGCTATTGAACTCTCATGCCCCGTGTTTGGGGTATACATCTTGCACCCAAAACTTCGGTGATCTACAATTCTACCCCAGAATCCTCGAAATTGCAAGCTTCACTCTACCTACAATGACTCCGTTTGACCACCCTATCTTTCCATACTTAGAGTCGAGTCTTCAAAGTTTCGCGGGTTCACGAAC
Source organism: Picea glauca (assembly GCA_000966675.3). Taxonomy (NCBI): domain Eukaryota; kingdom Viridiplantae; phylum Streptophyta; class Pinopsida; order Pinales; family Pinaceae; genus Picea; species Picea glauca. The sequence goes on from JZKD02S1672907.1 coordinate 49,012, forward strand.
TCCCGGGTTCACAAAAGTTTGAAAGCATTTTTCACTCCCCTCCATCCTCGCCACCTTCACCCCTTCCCAATGCACATTAATTATGCTTTTATTAGTGACAACTCACCAGACAAGTTCAAAAATATTGGCATTAATAAGCAGAAAGTTCGAGGACATCTCCCATTAAAACACATTAATGGGAGAATATTATGGGATCTGATGATTTTTTTGTATCGATCTTGAATTGGCAAAAAATTGTTGGTTATTTTAGTTTTTTTAAGGCATCATCATAGTAAGAATGCAATATTGTGCTAGCCCACAAACAAGCAGTGCACGTTGCACTTTCCCTACCCAACAAACAATCCACGTTGCACTTTCCCTACCCATGGACTGTGGTTCAAGGAAATTTGTCTTCACAAACACATCTCCACTTCAGAAACAAAAATTGGAACATGGTTTTACATTTGGGCCACCAAAAATACTATTAAAATAAAATAATATGAAAAATGTTGAAATAGATATAAACAACATCTCTTTGAACTTGAACTAGAGTTTGTCGAGCTCCAACTATATTTCATAGCTGGGAATGTTTTTCCCATAGTTAATGTGTTTCTATGGATTCATAATTATCAGACTAAGTGTTGTTGTGTGAGGGATAAAGTTCTTTTCTTCCTTTCTTTTTCCTTTTTCTATACTTACCCGTTTTTTCCTTTTCTTATTCCCCTCTATTATCTGTTTCTGGTTCTATACTTAGTCGTGTTTCTATTCTTGTGGGTTCTCGGGGTGGTGAACTGAAAAATCCTCATCTCCATATATATCTTCACATCACGAGTCTGACCGACCGTCGTTCGTTTGCATACTTAGCCAATTTTATGGCCGTGGGTTCATGGGTAGACGGTATTGAACTCTCATGCTCCGTGTTTGGGGTATACATCTTTCACTCAAAACTTCGGTGATCTACAATTCGACCTCGGAATGCTCGAACTCGCAAGCCTCACTCTACCTATGATGACTCCATTTGACCACCCCACCTTTCCATACTTAGAGTTGAGTCTTCAAAGTTTCATGAGTTCATGGACTCCCAGGTTCACAAAAGTTTGAAAGCATTTTTCATTCCCCTCCATCCCTGCCACCTTAGCCCCTTCCCAATGCACATTAATTATTCTTTTAATAGTGACAACTCACTAGACAGGCTCGAAATGATTGGCATTAATAAGCGGAAAGCTCGAGGACATCTCCCATTAAAACACATTAATGGGAGAATATTATGGGATCTGATGATTTTTTTGTGTCGATCTTGAATTGACAATTTTTTTTTGGTTATTTTAGTTTTTTGAAGGCATCATCATAGTAAGAATACACTATTTTGCTAGCCCATTGTCATCTACAAAGGTGTTGACCTCATGTCCCTCTTTAATACTGTGCATATATTACAGGTTGTCATATTTGAGAATATGCTTGCATATGAAAATGTTAACTCATATTTTCTCTATCGCCAATGCTTTTGAGAAAAATTTGCGAGCCGAAAACACCCTTCAAATTGGAACATGGTTTACATTTGGGCCACAAAAATACTTTTAAAATAAAACAATATGACTAGTATTGAAATAAATATAAACAAATTGTGTTTGTACTTGAACCTGAGTTTTTCGAGCTCCGGGTGTATTCCATAGTTGAGAATGTTTTTGCCATGGTTAATGTTTATGGCCGTGAGTTCCTGGATTGGCACTATCAAACTCTCATGCCCCTTGTTCCGTGATATACATCTTGCACCCAAAACTTTCGTGATATACAATTTGACCCCAGACTCCTCGAACTCGCAAGCTTCACTCTACCTACGATGAGTCTTTCCTCGTCCATCTAACCTCCCCACCTTTCCATACTTAGTCGATTCTTCACCTCTTGTTGTCGCAGATTCACGGGTTCGCGGACTCTCGGGTTCAGAAAAATTTGAAAGCATTTATCGTGCCCATCCATCCTCTCCACCTTCACACACTTCCCAATGCAAATTACTTACGCTTTTAATTGGTGACAATTCACCACACATGCTCAAAAAGATTAACAGTAATAATTGAAAATCTCGAGGACATCTCCGATTAAAATGCATTAAACCAAGATATATAGGAGATTATATTATCATCCCCCAATGTTCATTTTAAATACTATTAGGACACAATTACTGTGACATGTTGCAATATAAAAAAATCTTCATCAAAGAATTATATTTCCTCACAAGCACCCCAGATGCACTCCAGTCGCTTGATATCAAATTGGTAGAGGTCAATATTATGGGATCTGAACTTTTTTTTTGTGGATCTTGAACTTGGAAAAATTGTTGTTTACTTTGGTTTTTCTAAGGCATTCTACCCCGCCTTTCCATAATTAGTTGATTATTCACCTCGTGTTGTCACATATTCGCAGGTTCCTGGGATTCCAGGTTCACAAAACTTTCAAATCCTTTTCCGCTCCCGTTCATCTCCGCCACCTTCACGCCCTTCCCAATGCACATTAATCATGCCTTTATTAGTAAAAAATCACCACATATATTAAAAAATATTGGCATTAATAGGCGAAAAGGTCGAGGACATCTCCCATTAAAATGCATTAAACCAATATTTACGAAAGAGTATATTATCATCCTCCAATGTTCATTTTAAATACTTATTCCTATTTCCCTCTATCATCGAAAACTTGGCCTTTAAGGTGCCTCCCTTGTAATGTTCCTGGTCATCCACATGTGAGACAACTTAGAGATTCCATTCAGGCCCAATTGAAAGACGAGGGAGAGGTTTTATGTGACGTCAGTTTTGAGGAAAAATAATTATGTTAGCCAATAGAAACTCAGAAAAGAAAAAAATAAAGTATCTTATGGTTGGTATTCTCCTTGTATTCAATCCTTTGGTTGGTTGAAAGGTCTGCCTGAAGATTTGTATGTTGAGCTTCTTTGTTTTTTTACTGGAAATTGGAAGGGACTTTCAAGTCAACTGGAAAATGCTTCTTTGTTGAAGTATATAGCTTCTTCCAACAACACAGATTTGACAAGTGTATCAAATCCTGCAGACCACATGAGAATTTATCTTTCGTAAGAGGAGACACACATATCGTGGCTTACAAAATGGTCTGGAATATTCAGAAGTGACGCAAAATATTACTCCATGCGTGAATATACTCAGAAGGAAATTATACATTTGGATCCTCACGAAGGTGAGAAACTGTATGAGTGGTTGAATCAACATCCTAAAATTACAGAACTTTCTATGTCAAAGTTTGTTGAGCAAGTTCTGGATGTAGTAACATACTTGATAGAAAGTCATCTTCTTTCTCAAAGTTTGTTCACCAACCTTTGGATGTAGTAACAAACTCGACATACAATCAACTTTCTAACACTACTGCACATTTTTTTCACTATTCCTATGCAAATAATTGCATCTGGGTCCACTGTTAGAAAAATAGGACCGCGGAACAATAAAATAAAATAAATGCAGAAATAAAACACAGAAGATACACAATACAAGAGAGACACAGATTTATGTGGTTCACCCAGTGTGGGCTACGTCCACCAGAGAAATTTCCAGGTCCTTTCTGTTGGTTGTGGAGCCTGATTATCTTCCTGATTCAGAGGTCCTTGCTTTTAGCCGTGTTTATACCCCATGAAGTATTTACACCCCAGAAGTATGTACACTCTTCCACGCGGGG
>JZKD02S1672907.1:60774-73694 GCA_000966675.3 Picea glauca
AAAAAAATGGAAGTTGCTCGATGATTGAAGTATTAACTTGTGTGGTTCAAATAAATCGCCATGACCTCACCGTAAGCATCTCTCGAGTTGTTCATCAGGGTCACAGGTATATAAGCACAAATTTCCTTCCTTCTCATAGAGTGCTTCCATTCCCAGATTGGGTTTGCACAAATGTTTTTATTGCTAGCTTGTTTCTTTCTCCTGGTGGTCGATCCTTCTATCCCAACCAACATGATGGAAATAAACTAGCTCTAGGGAGTGTGATTGCTTCCAGGGATCTAAGTTGACTATATATTGATTTTAGTTAACTTAAAAATGTTTATGTGTGCAACCTAATGTTAGACATAGAAAATACCATTTTTTTATTTTTTAAAGTATAAAATAATGTATTTTTTAACACACGACTAGTTGAAAAGTTTCAGGCATTGTTTGGGATTCACATCCTTCAAGGATGTAAATTAATTACACAATTAATATTGCTTGTAGAAATGCATTCGACCCGTCATCGACTATGGCAATTGCATTAACAATGCAATGTCCAAATAATAAATGTCTGACATGCATCTAATGTCGAGGTCATCATTGCAAAGGACACACAACCTCCAAAGATTTCCAGATTCACAACAACATTGTAATTGTCATGAAAAAGAAACACTAAAGTCGATGCTCTTTTGCAGGTCTGAAAACTTTGCAATCTAAGTGCTTTGACAATGACATGCCTACTTGTTCACCACATTACTTCCCTGCAATCGATGACACTGTTTCCGATGCCACTGCCAGTGTCAATGTCTGAAATTGAAGCTATTTGGAGCCTGGAGTCACTGCCAGTGTCAATGTCTAAAGCTGAAGCTACATGGAGCCTAGGGTCATGACTTTATGCACTTGACATTAGTACCAGTAGTGATCAAAATTTGATTGTATGTCGAGTTTGTTACTACATCCAAAGGTATCTCAAAAAACTTTGATATAGAAGATGGTTGTGTGTCGAGTCAGTTACTATATCCAAAAGTCACTCAACAAAATTTGAGAGAGAAAGTTCTGTAATTTTAGAATGTTGATCCAACCACTCATACAGTTTCTCTCCTTCGTGAGGATCCAAATCTATAATTTCCTTCTGAGTATATTCGGTCATGGAGTAATATTTGGCATCACTTCTGAATATTCCAGACCATTTTGTGAGCCACGATGTGTGCCACTCCTCTAAAGAAAGATATATTCTGGTGTGGTCTGCAGCATTTGATACACTTTCCAAATCTGTGTTGTTGGAAAAAGATATATACTTCAACAAAGGATGATTTTGTAGGTCACTTGAACATCCCTTCTAATTTACAACAATAAAACAAAGAAATTCAACATACAAATCTTCAGGTAGGCCTTTCAACCAAACAAACAACCAAATATAGGGAGAATACCAATCATAAGATACTTGAATTTTTTTGTCTTAGCTTCTGTTGGCTAACATAATTTTTTCCCCCCAAAGCTGACGTCACATAAAACCACTCCCTCGTCTTTGAATTGGGCCTGAATCACATCTCTAGGTTGTCTTAGATGTGGATTAATAGGAACATTACAAAGAAGGCAACTTAAACCCCAAGTTTTCTATGATAGAGGGAAATTAACACTTATCAAAGTACGAAATGTTGAATAAAAAACTAATGTAGCCAGGCCATATCTAGAAGAGACAAACTATTCAAGAAGCTAACCGAGATAGGTATATATGGCAGCACCCATGAAGTCCAAGACCCAAAATTGATATTCAACTCATTGTTTTTAACCAGGCAAGAATTTGATGATCAAGTTGAAATCTATAAAAGACTGTCATTTGAAAATTTCTATAGAATTCTTGAATATGGTGAAGATGGCGTGAAAAACTGGTTAGTTGATTATTGGATTAAAAACCAAGATATTGAAGAAGCATTGCACAACCTCTCTATTGATCTAAGGGACTTGGAAAGTGAATTATTCAGTATAAAAATCCATCATGAAATCAACATGACGGCCATGAGGAGCTACATTGAGGAGTGGTTCAAAAAGGTTGTCAAAAACATTGCCAATGAAGGGCAAAGGACGCTTGAGACGGTTCCCATAACTGCCAAGGAAAGCCATTAAAGGACATCAATGAGCAAATGAAAAGGCATGGGAAAGCATCATAGTAAGTTCATACTGATCACATTCTTATGTCTTTCTCAATGTCTTCATCCAGTTAGTATACCTCTTTAAATAGAAAGGTTTAACTGAGGACTGAAAATTTTGTCTTTCTTCTTGCCATGTCTTGTTGTCTTCCATTGCCGAATTTATTCTTTCTACAAGATTGATTCTTGTACATATTTTCTTTATGGTCCATGGGAGCCCCAATCCCAGTCATTATGGAAAACACATTTAAATTTTAGAGAATATGTGTTGAACTATATATTTTTTTACAAATTCCAAGAGAGCTATTTTGGGAAATAATCTCCATTGTATTTTGTAACCCAGTTTATCTGAATATAAAATATTTGAGGTTGTTGTATGGTGTCTTCAATGTTTATTTATTTACTTTTTTTAATTTTGTATTTTTTTTTAAATTGACTCATTTTCCTGTACAACTATTGATAGATGAATTCAAGCTCTTTCTACAAGAATTTAAGACGCTCCCTGATCCGTAGTTAAACATGCATGACAAGATTTTTCCCCCCTACCCATCACTTCGATTTAAATAAAATCTACTCTATTCACTCCTTATATTTTACATGTAAGAATAGTTTGTGATAGGACATAGTTATGTGGCACCCACCCTATACTTAAGAAAGAAATGGGTAGGCCCATCCTGCTTTCATTCTTCATGGCCCTGGAAATAGAGTCAATGAATGAATCTATTTCAACATGGAAACTCAGGCATTGATGTCATGTCCTGTCCCCGCCACATTCGTGCCCTTCCCAATGCACATTAATTATGCTTTGATTAGTAACAACTGACCACACAGGGTCGAAAAGATTGGCATGAATAAGCGAAAACCTCAAGCACATCTCCCATTAAAACGCATTAAACTACGATTTATGTGAGATTATATTATCATATATCTTCTTCACATGTTACGTTTCATATTACTTTATGGGAAGATTCCATTTCATATTAATTCATTTATTCCTGCCATGTATTTATGGGTAGATTCTTTTACAATAATTGTAAATTAAGATATAATTTATATCTAAAATTAGTATTCAATGAAATTTCAACATAGGTTTTAATATTTAAATTTTTTTATCATTCAATTTCCAAAAAACAATTGAACTTAACTTTTTAATGTTTAATTTTTTTCTTTAATTCTCATTTAATTTTACATATTTCAACTTTCATTTGCTTATTGTTAAAGATCTATTCTAATTTCCCTTTACTTACCATATTGTTAACTTCTGATTTTTTAACAATATTCCTCGTCTCTCCCCATCTTCCAATAATCATCATCATCAATAATTATAAGGTGCCAACTATCATCTCCATTTCCAAATCTACTTGGTGGGGACCAAGCTGCCACACAGCACAATCTATGGCCCACCATGCAACAGAATCTATGAAATCGACCTCCCTATTACCGACCGCTTCCCCATTCCATACATAGCCACTTTTTCGAACACTGATTCCCACGCAAGTGGCCTCTAGATTGCACTTCCATTGTTTTGTGACCTACAAACAACACCTAGACCTTCGCGATATACAAATTGATTGTCGGACTCCCACATTGTCCCCTCTTTCGTGTTACACATTCTGCACTCAAAATTTCTGAGCCATAAAATTTGACCATCAGGGCCTCACATCTTCTGGGGAACCCTTGTCACCCTTGTCACCCTATTTTGAATCCTTGGATTGGCGGGTTCACTAAATCTCCAATTCCTAGTCATTGTTTCCTATGCCTGCCACCTTCGTACTTCTTTCCAAATATGTAACAACTAATGTTTAATGCAAACAGTTCATCATGCAACAAATGTAAAGATCGTCATTAATAAGAAAAAGGATTGAGGACACAGTCACACTGACTATCCTTACACAACTTTTCCAGAAAAATGCATAAAAGATCTTGCTAGGTGATGGGATATCTATTAAAAATTTCAATATATTAACGAAAACTAGTTTGGCCTACTGTTTCCCTATTCCATACTTACCCATTTTTTCAATTGCGAGTTCCCAGACAAGGGGGCTCAAGATTTTTTTTCCAGTGTTCCGCGACTTTCAAACAATACTTGGAGTTACGCGATATACAAATTGACCGTTGGACTGCCCCATCATGCCCTCTTCTACATTATGCATTTTGCAGTCAACACTTCCGAGACATACAATTTGACCCTCGGGCCCTCACCTCTACTGGTTATACCTTGTAGCCCTATTTTGAAGCCCGATTGACCACTTTCAATAATTAGCCATTCCTTAATTGTTGTTTCTTGTCCCCGCCACCTTTGTGCTTCTTTATGAATATGCAATTAGTAAGATTTAATGCTAACAAGTCGTCATGCAAGAACCGTAAATATTTCCATTAATGAGCGAAAGGCTCGAGGAGATCTCCCAGACTTCCACAATATACAAATTGACTGTCAGACTCCCACATCATCCCCTCTTCTGTGTTACAAATTTTTCACTCGAAAGTTTCGAGACATACAATTTGACCGTCGGGGCGTCATGTCTCTTAGGGAACCCTTGTCACCCTAGTTTGAAAATCGTCCGACCACTTTCTATACTTGCCCATTTCTTGGAACCTCTTTAGCGGATTCTTGCATTGGTGGGTTCATGAAATATCCAATTCCTATTCGTTGTTTCCTGTGCCTGCCACCTTCACACTTCTTTCCAAGTATGCAATGACCAAGGTTTAATGCTAACATTTCATCATTCAACAGCTGTAAAGATTGTCATTAATAAGAAAAAGGCTCGACGAAAATTCACATTGACTATCACTACACAACTTTCTCATAAACATGCAAAAAAGATCTTGTCAGGTAATGGGACATCTATTACAAATTTCAATATATTAGCGAAAATGAGTCTAGCCTACCATTTCCCTATTCCATACTTAGCCACTTTTTCGACTGCGGGTTCCCGGAAAGGTGGCCTCATGATTGCACTTCTAATTTTCTGTGGCTTGCAAACAATACCTGGAGTTCCGTGATATACAAATTGACCACTGGATTGCCCCAACATGCCCTCTTCCGTGTTCTGCGTTTTTCACTCAAAACTTTTGAGACATACAATTTGACCGTTGGGCCCTCACCTCTCCTGGTTATACCTTGTAACCCTATTTTGAAGCCCGATCGACCGCTTTCAATAATTATCCATTCCTTAATTGCTCTTCCCCGTCCCTGCACCTTCATACTTGTATCATGGAGATGATAACATGGAAGACCACATTTCTAAGACCTTGGGGAGACTAGGGAAATCCATCAGAAAGTGGTCACCCTTACAAATACTCCAAGGGAATTTGGGTTTAGGATTCTTCGTTTTAATCTTGTCGACTTTATCAAAACTCCAAGTATGATTGACCATAGCTTGTTTCTTGGATCCAACATGATCTGATGTGGTTGGAGGCTTGGTCCCTTTCTGGTTCTTCTTCTTCTTCTCTTTTTTCTTCTTCTTCTTCTTATCAACCTGGCTACTCCATTTAGAGTTTTCACTTGGCGAAGAAGGAGAAAGGAAAGGAGACATGATGGGTGAAGAAGGAGAAAGGTAGACATGAGGTTCATGTGTGGGTGGTGTTATTACATCTGAATCAATAGGTTCATTAGAAGAACTGGGAAGATTCAATATCACTGGAGTGGGGAACAACCAAACCAGTAATCTGGTCGTGAGTCCCGAAAGACATAGTGTGGAAATGCATGAAGGACCAAAGTTTCTAAAATAAGAAAAGGAAAAAGGTTCCCTGGGAAAAAGGGTTGCTCTATTGGTAAGCCCAAGAGTTTACGCCATTGAAACTGACTCAACCTAAGGTCCACTAAGGAAAACAAACAACACACACTAAAAATCTGAGAAGCAAACAATCAAAGAAACCTTCCCATAATCAAACCACTAGTTGGTGATGAAATCCAACATTGCAACATCAAGATAGGAAGGGTATGGGATAGAGTGGGTTGATCAATTATGTTGGAGACCTGCTTAATGGACTTACGCCTTAGTGAAAGATTCCACACAATAAACGTGGATTTACCCTCTAAGGAGCCCGAGTGAGTTTGACCAACGTCTGTTCCAGGTACAGTGAAGACTTCCCTTCAATGTCACCTCATATAAAGACCCTAAATATTATGGCTACTAAGGTCACCAACTCATAGTTAGCCTCTGGGTGGGTACAATCGACAGTTGAGTTTGAATGTATGCAATTTAAGTATGCAATGACCAAGGTTTAATGCTAACATTTCATCATTCAACAGCTGTAAAGATCGTCATTAATAAGAAAAAGGCTCGACAAAAATTCACATTGACTATCACTACACAACTTTCTCATAAACATGCAAAAAAGATCTTGTCAGGTAATGGGACATCTATTACAAATTTCAATATATTAGCGAAAACGAGTCCGGCCTACCATTTCCCTATTCCATACTTAGCCACTTTTTCGACTGCGGGTTCCCGGAAATGTGGCCTCACGATTGCACTTCTAATTTTCCGTGGCTTGCAAACAGTACCTGGAGTTCCGTGATATACAAATTGACCACTGGACTGCCCCAACATGCCCTCTTCCGTGTTCTGCATTTTTCACTCAAAACTTTTGAGACATACAATTTGACCCTCGGGCCCTCACCTCTCCTGGTTATACCTTGTAGCCCTATTTTGAAGCCCGATCGACCACTTTCAATAATTATCTATTCCTTAATTGTTGTTTCTTGTCCCCGCCACCTTTTTGCTTCTTTATGAATATGCAATTAGTAAGATTTAATGCTAACAAGTCGTCATGCAAGAACCGTAAATATTTCCATTATTGAGCGAAAGGCTCGAGGAGATCTCCCAGACTTACGCAATATACAAATTGACTGTCAGACTCCCACATAGTCCCCTCTTCTGTGTTACAAATTTTTCACTCGAAAGTTTCGAGACATACAATTTGACTGTCGGGGCGTCATGTCTCCTAGGGAACCCTTGTCACCCTAGTTTGAAAATCGTCCGACCACTTTCCATACTTGCCCATTTCTTGGAACCTCTTTAGTGGATTCTTGCGTTGGTGGGTTCATGAAATCTCCAATTCCTATTCGTTGCTTCCTGTGCCTGCCACCTTCGCACTTCTTTCCAAGTATGCAATGACCAAGGTTTAATGCTAACATTTCATCATTCAACAACTGTAAAGATCATCATTAATAAGAAAAAGGCTCGATGAAAATTCACATTGACTATCACTACACAACTTTCTCATAAACATGCAAAAAAGATCTTGTCAGGTAATGGGACATCTATTACAAATTTCAATATATTAGCGAAAACGAGTCCGGCCTACCATTTCCCTATTCCATACTTAGCCACTTTTTCGACTGCGGGTTCCCGAAAAGGTGGCCTCATGATTACACTTCTAATTTTCTGTGGCTTGCAAACAGTACCTAGAGTTCTGTGATATACAAATTGACGACTGGACTGCCCCAACATGCCCTCTTTCGTGTTCTGCGTTTTTCACTCAAAACTTTTGAGACATACAATTTGACCGTCGGGCCCTCACCTCTCCTGGTTATACCTTGTAACCCTATCTTGAAGCCCGATCGACCGCTTTCAATAATTAGCCATTCCTTAATTGCTCTTCCCCATCCCTGCACCTTCATACTTCTTTCTAAATATGCAATTAGCAAGCTTTAATGCTAACAACTCGTCATGCAGGAACCATCAAAATTGTCATTAATGTGAGAAACGCTCAAGGATATCTCCCATTAATACACATTAAACCAAGATCTGTGGAGGGTTATACTATCCCTTCAAATTGTTCATCTCAAACATCATGGAATGTCTTTCGTGGGTCGTCGCATTGGTGGGTTTATGAAATCTCCAATCCTTAATTGCTCTTTGTTGTACCTACCACCTTCACACTTCTAAGTATGCAATTACTAGTCTTTAATGCTAACAACTCATCATGCAACAACCATTGAGATTGTCATTAATGAGCAAAAGGATCGAGGAGATATCCCATTCACACACATTGGACCAAGATTTGCAGAGGGTTATATTATCCCTTCCAACTATTCATTTCAAACATCGTTTGGAGCAAACAGACATTCTCGTACACTTATGGCAGCAACTTGACAATAGTTCTGTGGAGATACAATGAATATCTTTGGGCATGAGGACCAGAACTTCCAATGGTCTAAGGCATACTCTTACTATTCATCTCGTTCCTCCCAGAACGAAAAAATTTGGACCTCTGGAATTGCTCGTGTAGGTTGCATCCCTGAATATTTTGACTGTAAGGAGGTGGTCTCTTGGTGTGCCGAAAAATATATTTCAATCCAAATAATTATTCCACTATGCGATCGTTATGTTGTTTCTTTGTCACCTTCTTCCACGAGATGTTAAGATTGTTGGAGCCAACATTGACCTTCAGAGGACAAGACTGCAAGCAATTCCTAAAAAAGCATGATAACGAGTTGGACCTCTTACCTGAGTTCCTGGAAGACCCAACAATAGTTCCTGAAGATATCACAAAGTTGCAGGTTAGTTATTTTAGAAATCCATTTCGGGAAATTGCCCAGTTGTTTACAAGAATAACAGGGCAGGAGTCCACAACAAGAATTTCCCGCATGGTTCTTTATATTTTGTATTTCACAGTCAAGGAACAACCCATTTTTTATTGGGGGAAGCTAATTTCCATTGAAATATGTTCCCAATTGTCACGATTCAAAGAAGAGAATAAATTTTATATGTCATCCTACTTGGTTTTCGCGATAACGCATTGTTGTCCGTTTCCAAAACTATCTCTGTCCAAGAAGGTGAACTGTGAATTCAACCCAGTAACCTTCTAGTACCAGGCCTTATGGAGGCACAAGGCCTCCCATTGTTTTTATGAGGTTTTTAATGAATTTGCCTCGATTTTCAAAGATTTTTTGTTAGGAAAGGATTCTCCTCGGATGTCTGACCAAGAAACCAAGTTTTTGGATAGGAAGGGGACACTTGAACAAATGGACAATTATAGTGTAATAATGATTTTTGGCTCCAAGGAAAATCCTTCTTTCCTTCGATGTCACATCACGAAAAAGATGTTTGTTACAGAAATAACAAGGCAATACAACTACTGGTTGCATTGTTTCCATGAGAAGAGAAAAAATAAGTCCATTCCTAGATTTGTGTGAATTTCTCTATCTAGTTTATATATAAGTTTCACGTGGTATTAGAGATTTTTTTATAGGAGAAATTTCATAGTCACCTTACTTCCAGGTTCATGATCAAAATATTTTAGTAGTTAAAAAGAATGGAATTACCACCGTCAGCGCTTCTTATGCCACACAATTATTTTGAATGGAAGCCAAAGATTCTCAATTCTTATCAGAGGAAGAGGCTTATAAAATAACCATGGAAACAAAAGAAAAGCCAGTTTCTCCATAAGAGAAAAATGATTTTCTCAATAGAAAAATATGGCTCTCAGAATTATCTACATGTTTGTTTCTCCTGAACTACAATATCATCTAGAGGACTCATCACCCTCAACTCCTGACAAACTATGGACCAAATTGGAGGTCCTATTTAGGATAAAGGAATATTGTGAAGAATGCATGTAGGAGATTGACAAGACAACACCAGTAGGAAATACACTAGAAGAACAAGTCTCTAATTTTGAAGAGACTCCTACATCTTAGGAGCCACATTCAGAGACTTCTATATAGGTATTTGCACATCCTTTTCTTCCATTCATTAGAGATGATGTCTACTCTATTTCAGATCTATTTTTCGAATCATATTTGAAAGATATTGAGCATGTAGATCATGATCTATATCGAATACCAAAATGGGCATAATACATGCTACTCACAACCGATTATCTTACAAATGATCCAGCCAGGACAAGATCCCAATTTGATGGAGATCCCTCCTCTATACTTACCGTTTTTCCCTTGTCTTCTTCCCCTCTCTCATCCCTTTCTGGTTCTATACTTAGTCACATTTCTATGATCACCGCTTCCTGGTTTGGCGGACTAGCAGATGCTCATCTTCATCTATATAATCACATCATGAGCTCGACCGACCGCTGTCCCTTTCAATATTTAGCCAATTATTTGAGCGTCGGGTCCCAGGTTAGCGCTATCAAACTCTTATGCCCCGTGTTCCATCATATACATCTTGCAACGAAAACTTCCATGATCTCCAATTCAGCCCCAAACTCCTTCAACTCGCCAGCTTCACTATACCCAGGTTCACAAATGTTTCAAACCATTTATCGCTCTCTTCCATCCCCACCACATTCGCGCCCTTCCTAGTGCATACTCATTATGCTTTTACTAGTGACAAATCACCACAAAGGTTCTAAAAGATGGGCATTAATAAATGAACAATAGACATTGTTTTGTGAGATACTTACCCATTTTTCTCTTTTCTTGTTCCCCACTATTATCCATTTTTGCTTATATACTTAGTCGCCTTTCTATGATCACGGGTTCCCGGGTTGACGGACTGATAGATCCTCATCTCCATCTATATCCTCACATCACGAGTCCAACCGACCATCGTTCCTTTCCATACTTAGCCAATTTTATGGCCACGGTTTTCGAGGTTGGCACTATCAAACTCTCCTGCCACTTGTTCCATGATATACATCTTGCACAAAAAACTTCTGTGAACTACAATTCCACCCCAGACTCCTCAAACTCGCAAGATTCACTCTACCCGGGCTCACCAAAGTTTCAAAGCATCTATTGTTTCTTCCATCCCCACCACCTTCGCGCCCTTCCCAATGAACATTAATTATGCTTTTACTAGTGACAAGTCAACACACTGGTATGAAACAATTGGCATTAACAAGCAACAACCTTGAGGACATCTCCCATTAACACACATTAAATTTCCATTTACGGTACTCCGAACAACCGTCATTCCTTCCCATACTTAGCCATTTTTTTCCTCGTGTTTCCTGATATACATCTTGCACACAAAAAAATTGTGATCTACAATTCCACCCCGGGGTCCTCCAACTCGCAAGCTTCACTCTACCCGAGTTCACAAAAAGTTTCAAAGCATGTATTGCTCCCTTCCATCCCCGCCACATTCATGCCCTTCCCAATGCACATTAATTATGCTTTGATTAGTAACAACTGACCACACAGGGTCGAAAAAATTGGCATGAATAAGCAAAAACCTCAAGCACATCTCCCATTAAAGCACATTAAACTCTGATTTATGCGAGATTATATTATCAGATATCTTCTTCACATGTTATGTTTCATATTACTTTATGGGAAGATTCCATTTCATATTAATTAATTTATTCATGCCATGTATTTATGGGTAGATTCTTTTACAATAATTGTAAATTAAGATATAATTTATATCTAAAACTAGTATTCAATGAAATTTCAACATAGGTTTTAATATTTAAATCTTTTTATCATTTAATTTCTAAAAAACAATTGAACTTAACTTTTTAATGTTTAATTTTTTTCTTTAATTCTCATTTAATTTTACATATTTCAACTTTCATTTGCTTATTGTTAAAGATCTATTCTAATTTCCCTTTACTTACCATATTGTTAATTTTTTATTTTTTAACAATATTCCTTGTATCTCCCCATCTTCCAATAATCATCATCATCAATAATTATAAGGTGCCAACTATCATCTCCATTTCCAAATCTACTTGGCAGGGACCAAGCTTCCACGCAGCACAATCTATGGCCCACTATGCAGCACAATCTACGAAATCGACCTCCCTATTACCATCTGCTTCCCCATTCCATACGTAGCCACTTTTTTGAACACGGATTCCTGTGCAAGTGGCCTCTAGATTGCACTTCCATTGTTCTGTGACCTACAAACAACACCCAGACCATTGCGATATACAAATTGATTGTCAGACTCCCACATTGTCCCCTCTTTCGTGTTACACATTCTGCACTCAAAATTTCTGAGCCATAAAATTTGACCCTCGGGGCCTTGCGTCTTTTGGGGAACCCTTGTCACCCTTTTCACCCTATTTTGGATCCTCGGGTTGGCGGGTTCACTAAATCTCCAATTCCTAGTCATTGTTTCCTATGCCTGCCACCTTCGTACTTCTTTCCAAATATGCAACAACTAAGGTTTAATGCTAACAATTCATCATGCAACAACCGTAAATATCATCATTAATAAGAAAAAGGCTTAAGGACACAGTCACACTGACTATCCTTACACAACTTGTCCATAAACATGCATAAAAGATCTTGCTAGGTAATGGGATATCTATTACAAATTTTAATATATTAACGAAAACTAGTCTAGCCTACTGTTTCCCTATTCCATACTTAGCCACTTTTTTGATTGCGGGTTCCCAGACAGGGGGGCTCAAGATTACGTTTCTAGTGTTCCACGACTTTCAAACAATACCTGGAGTTCCGTGATATACAAATTGACCGTTGGCCTGCCCCATTGTGCCCTCTTCTATGTTATGCATTTTGCAGTCAACACTTCTGAGACATACAATTTGACCCTCGGACCCTCACCTCTACTGGTTATACCTTGTATCCCTATTTTGAAGCCCGATTGACCGCTTTCAATAATTAGCCATTCCTTAATTGTTGTTTCCTATCCCCGCCACCTTTGTACTTCTTTATGAATATGCAATTAGTAAGATTTAATGTTAATAGGTCGTCATGCAAGAACCATAAATATTTCCATTAGTGAGCGAAAGGCTCAAGGAGATCTCCCAAAATTCTACGATATACAAATTGATTGTCGGATTCCCACATCATCCCCTCTTATGTGTTACACATTTTGCACTCAAAAGTTTCGAGACATACAATTTGAC
>JZKD02S1672907.1:74964-99121 GCA_000966675.3 Picea glauca
TTGTTTTTATGAGGTTTTTAATGACTTTGTCTTGATTTTCAAAGATTTTTTGTTAGGAAAGGATGCTCCTCGGATGTCTGACCAGGAAACCAAGTTTTTGGATATGGAGGAGACACTTGAACAAATGGACAATTATAGTGTAATAATGATTTTTGGCTCCAAGGAAAATCCTTCTTTCCTTCGATGTCACATCACAAAAATTATGTTTGTTACAGAAATAACAAGGCAATACAACTACTGGTTGCATTTTTTCCATGAGAAGAGAAAAAAACAGTCCATTCCTCTTCCTTGGAAAGTTGGGGACTTCGTGTTCAGGAACGTCAACAAGATTGACGAATTTGCAGGCCATTTCAACAACTTGAACCTAAGATATGTTGAAAGGATAAGAGGGTTCGACCTTAATGGGAATTTTCTAGAACATTTACTAGCAGTTGGCTTTAGTAGCTCTTTTGTCCATACATGCCTGAATGAACATAGAGACAATGATGAAAACACTCCTGCTCCTGACGATGGTGACGTAGAGACATTGCAAAGCAAAACTGAATTGTACAAACAACAGGTAAAAGGGTCAGGTGATAAGAGTGTCCAATCCCTAGCTAGCACTCCCAAGAGAAAGATATCACGGAGCATCTCTCCAATGGCCCACCCTAGTAAGAAAGAAACCTATAATTCTTCAAACGTAGGAGGATATTAGAACCCTCCTCATGGAAAAATTGATAGTTCTCACAAGCTTCTCGTGACGAAGAAGAGAAAAAACGTTGTAGGGAAAGAGGAAGAGCCCGAAATTGAAAGTGAGGACATGAAACTTGAGACTGCATTGGATAATGTATTCCACAATGTTGATCATCCCATGGACGCGATGCACCATAGTTCCATAATGGAAATAGCTGAGACTGACATTTTTGATGAATATGAATCCTTCGTATTCCATAGCGTTGTTTTTTACAGCCAATCTAAAAATTTAATTATTGAAAAGAGAGATGTAAGAGATAAGAAAGGAAAATCTCGTTCAGAGATTAACCTTAGGAACATGCAGCCATCCCAAATATCCCAACTTCACCGAGAAACCAGAGATACTCTTGATTATTCCATTGGAGGCATTGAAGCAGAGAATTCCAGATTGAATGAACGAATCAAGGAATTGGAGGAATCTTTGATTCGTACCCCATTGTTTGCCAGTGCTTTAGTAAAAATCATGTCTGCCACCCCTGTAGCCAATTTAAAAGCATCCTCCATCCTCCTTACATCCTGTAGAGGTTATGTGGAGAAGAATATCAAGAAAATAATGGATCTAATTACTGAATCCTGAGAAACATCACAAAATATAGCTTCCCTTGGAATGAGGGCACATGCTTTTCACGAACATTTGTAGGTGGATTTAAAAAATGAAGAATGTTTATATCTAGAGACAGTGATCCATTTTGGCAACCATGTCACCAACATGTCAGATCTGAGAAGAAGACAAGAAGATCTCCCCTCCCCAAATCGGATCAAACAATTAAAAGCATGTTGGAAAGATAAAGTTAAGAACCTACAACTCATTGTTGAATCATGTGAATAAGCCATATCAGAGAAAGAAGAATTATTCAGAAACCTGACCGAAATAGACTTAGCCGGAAGTACCAACGAGGTTCAAGACCCAAACTTAATCCTCATGTCCTTATCCTTAACCAAGAAAGCCTTCGATGAACAAGTTGATATTTTAAAGGGGTTGTATTTAGAAAAGTTTTACGACATCCTTGAATATGGTCAAGATGACATGGACAATTGGCTAGTGGACTATTTGGCACATAATGAAGAAATTGAACAGGCTCTGCATAGTATTTCTATCGATCTAAGGAAATTAGAAAACCAACTTTTCAACATAAAAATCCAGGATGAGATCAACGTGGCCCCCATGAGAAGCTACATTGAAGAATGGATCCAAAGGGGAATCGACAAGCTTGTCGACGAAGGGAAACAACCAGTTGGAATGATTCCAGTGGCCATCGACAAGAGCAATAACAAGGCATCAGCAAGCAAATAGAAAAGGGATAAATAGATACCATCATAGTAAGTCTATACTGATCACATATTGCTTTCTTTATCAATCTAGTTATTCCACCTCTTTAAATAGAAATCTCTAACCAAAGATTGTTAACTTCCAATTTATTCTTTTCAGGTCTTCCTCTCTACTGTCACCCACTTCTTCTTTCTACAATCCTATTTCTTGTACTTATTTCTTTTCTGGTCCGCGAGAGCCCCAATCCTAGTCTATATGACAAACGCATTTAAATTTCCAGAAATATGTAACAGACATTATTAATTTTTGATAAATTTCAAAGAAAACTACTTCGGGAACAATCTCGACGATGCCTTGTGACCCTATTTTTGGAATGTTAAATTAGTTCTCTTTATGCATATCGATCATCTTCTTTTAATTTTATGTGCTGAGAAATTTTTATCTTCAACTATCCTGGATGTCAGGAAATTGTGTTTATTAAATTTGAATGTTTAATGTGTGTGATTCCTGGTCCTTTTTTCCAGGAACCTTTATTTCGAAAATAAAAATAAAAAGAAAAACTAGTACTATCCTTTTGTATTGCTTCAAGTCATTACGATGGAAATTTTCTAAGTCCCATATTTGAACTATACACGCACCAGGAAAAAACTTAAACATGAGTATCACATCTATAAAAAACGCAGTAGGATTGACATCCTCGTTAGGTTGTCGTTTCGGTGCTAACAGATTAATCTGCAAGAATATCCGCATAAATAGAAACCTTCGAATTTTTTTTATCTTTGCCAAATAAAAACAATCAACTAGATAAACATGTTGCAAATATGTCAGTTGGCACTATACTAAAATACCCAATTGGTGCTATAAAAAGATGCCCTCTTCCTGGAGAGAAATTGTAGATCAACCTCTGCAAATGTATAGGAGAAACTACTTCGACACTTGACACATTTTCAAAAAAATATATAAATTTCTTTCTCGTCCACCACATATAACTTTATTTGTCCTAACACATATAGAGACAAACAATTCAAATGATCTGTTTAATAGAATAAAATGCTCTCACAAAGTCATTTTCTCACTAATTACTTGTTAACCCCATATTAATATAATATTATGATTAACTAATTCGAGAATTCAAGACTCCGGTTCTTCGGGGCTCTAACCTTACTTCCATAGTGACATTCTCCCCGGGTCATGTACCAACCTGATGTCTTATGGTTGGCATGTCACACAGTGGCACAAGCCATTTTCTGCATGGATACCACCTGTACTCCATGTTGCTTCCCACGTGTCTGCTGCTTCGGGCTTCTATTTCTCCCTCGGTCCCGCCATAGTAGTGCATTTATTCCCATTCCAACTCGGCAAGGACTACGCTACCATGAAGCACTTGTTAAACATAAAAAAATATGTTTTAGTCATTGATAGTATAAGAGATGTTTATAAAAAAAATTTAAAGTTAATTTTTGAAGTTTTTATACTAATTTAAAAAATATTTGTCAATTAGATATAGTTTGAATGGTTGTGAATTAAAATTAATACCTTACTTCTTTAAGTTCAAATCCCACTTTATAACATGTTTTCTCTTAGTAGATAGATTATTGATGATTTAATTATGAATTATTGATTTAACATTTTTTTAAGTTTACTCGAAGTACAATTTTCATAATAAGAGAAAGTATTTGGGTGGTTTCCCTTAAAAAACAACGAGAGTTGAACTAATATCTAAATTCCCATATAATGATTAATGACCATCATCCTCACAACTTTTCTAAAATTATGAAAAAAAATATGAATAAAGCTGAATTGGCGTTATTCAATACTTGAGAATGACGCTGAATTGGCGTTTTTAATGTTATGACTGCATACGAAAAACTTATATTTATTTAAATCTTAATGAAAAGTCTATTTAAGATCTAATAGTTTAATATATTTTTAAAGAAACGTTGACAATACATTATCTATGTAATCAACAACAATTTGCTTTATGCACATGATTTAATGATATTCTCAACGCTATGCTAATTAATCCAATAATAACTATAAAACTAATAATAATGAATATTTATTAAAACTTATTGCAGTTATTTAGATATTCAGAATGTCTTGATTTTTTTTTTTAACCATGGGAACAGCAACCTCCCAAGAGTATATCCAACAGCCCGCAAGCCAGATATACCAATAACTTGTGACTCAGCAGTCCCGAGGCCCCACCTAAGTGAAACCTCTATCCCAGGGGTCGTCTACCCTTCTAGCCTTGTCACAACGGGCCAATATGAGCATCCCTACCCCCCGCCGGTTTTGAACCTGTGACCTCCCCGGAGATAGAATGTCCTGATTTTACTTCGGATGGCGATAGATGTCTTAAAGACTTTCCATTAATTGGCTCTCTAAACCTTAATTCCAAGGATGTAGAGGCCTTATCACCCACGCTTTTGTCCATCTCCAACTTAACTATTAAGCCTCCCCCCTCTACAGACCGCTCCAATGTGACCATCAGGAAAAATGCTAGACCTCGCAACCCTAAGAAACCTTATGGGACCACATTTTAGAGCTTTGTCCCCAGTGGTTTTAGAACCAGACTGTTCCTTTGAACCTGTACTCCTTGACTCCTTAAACCCTATCCTAGATAGGGTACCTCTCCCGTCCCTTAGAGCAATCCAACCACCTACCAACTTTCACTTATGATTATTAATTTAAAAAAAAAAAAAACAAAGAAAAAAAAAATCAATTGAAACCTAAATATCAACATTACTATTAATAATAAAAATAATAAATTGAATAACTAATAAAATAATATGATCAATATTTAATATTTAATTTATTAAGTATACATATATAATTTTATAGAAACTTAATCTAACATAAATAAGTAGAAAAATATAAATAAAAACCTAAACTATAACAAAAATAAGAAAATTGGTTTTTATATTAAATATATTATATAAAATAAATAGATAATCCTAAAAAACTATAATATATGAAAGTAAGAAAATTGGTTGTTATATAAATATATTATATAAAATAAATAGATAATTTTAAAAAACTATAATATATATAAATCAATTAAATTTTAATGAATATTAATAATCATCAAAAATATATATATATATATATATATATAATAATAATAAAAAAATATACACAAAGCAAGAAAAACAAAATCAAAACCTTAAAAACAAAATAAATCTAAACAAACACACAAAAAAAACATTAAAAAATAATCCAAGAAATATATGAAAGAAATTAAGAAGAAACAAAGGATTGTTTATGTAACCTCACAACATAAACCAAGTCTAAACCTAAATACCCTCTCAACTAAGTTATATATATAGAGAGGGGTTAAAATATTAATAATTTTGTGTTTTATATATCTATTGTTATAGTTATTATTAATATAATTATAAAGAATGAAATGGATTTAGTTTTTTTTGGACTTATAGACATGTTTTAATGTAGGAGTTCAACTTTTACGGATCATTCAATCATTATTGTGGTTAATGTTGTTGGGATGTTTTTTCGATTTTAATAGTTTTTTGAAATTTCTTTTTTGAGTAGTGGTCAATATTGACTAGGACTTTGGTGTCTTCAATGCAAATATGGTGTCTGGTCTTGCTCAAATGATCAACCAATGCCAAGGAATGAACTTTGTTATTATTTATGTGTTCTACATGTTCATTTACCTTGATTTTAATGGAATGACCAGTTTCACCAATATAGGCCTTGCCACATGAATACAAGATCTTGTAAACACCTTGTTTCCTTATATCAATGAGATCCTTAATGGATTTTAGATGTTTCCTTATCATTGTTAGAGGTTTAAATGTTGCCCCAATATTATTCTTTCTAAGAACCTTAGCAATCCTGTCAGTTGTTCCATAAATGTAAGGAATTGAGACTTTATATATGTTCTAAGTTTGGTCATTGTTGTGACATTCTTTAGACGCATTTTCGAAAGAATTCAAAACTCAGTGTTCCTTATATCCATTATCCTTAAAAACCTTGAGGAGATGGAGTTTCTCTTCCAAATTCTCATCATTGTAGATCCTACGAGCCCTTGTTGCTAGAGTGTTAAGGACCCCTAATTTTATGCAAGATGATGATGGGAACTAGCATGGAAGTATTGTTTGGGTTTTGTTCCTAAAAACGTTATGCGCCAAGGATCTATTAGGTATTTTAATGGTTAGAACATTGAGGAACGAGAGACTACCATTTTCTTCAATTTCCATAGTAAACTTGATGTGTTCCAATTGACTATTAAGGTGTTCTATAAATTTATTTAAATTGTCATGAGCATGGGGCCCAAATGACAAAATTTTCATCAACAAATCTCACTCACGACTTTGGTTTAAGGGGAAAAGAACTAAGGGCATCCTCTTCAAATTGTTTTCTCTTCACCAATTCTTTCTTGATGATGGACCATAGTGGTTTGGTCCAAAACATTAAGAAATCTAAAATAGATGTGGTAACTTTAGAAGTCTATCTATACAATGATTCCCATAACCTACACTTGATTCTGCATCAATGACATGAGTTAGGTCTTATTCTCAATGCTAGGTGGATTTTTTTAGATGCAAAGATCCATTGGATTCGATAATTGTATGGTGTCTAGTCAATTTGATTTTCATACAAGATTAGGGTTTTTCCTTGGTTGGTGATCTACCAAGGTATCCCCTCTAAAGCCCTATCAATCAAAAGTGGTCTTTCTAATGACCGTTGTCTTGTTTTCTCAAAGTTCGAATCAATGAAACACATCTTGTGAGAATATTCCTTCGTGAGATATTGTTGGGATTAGATCCAATCTTAGCCAATGAACATCCTTTAGGGGAATTTTCACTGGCGAGAAGTTTTGTTTGGTGAGTCTAGGTTGGTGATGCGAGATTCCTTAGCTGGTATTTGACATTTCTTGAGATTTTTCGCTTTGGATACCCTTTGGAAACTTCGTTACAAGTTTGTTTTTGATAATAAGGCCAGTTCTTAGATAGCTTTTTGCCAATTATGGCAAGTTGATATTTGCATGCAACTCTCCAACTCTTAGCAAAATAAGCATTTCTGATCAAAGATGTCAAATTGTTAGATATAACCACTTATTATGATTTCATAATTGTTTTAGTAACCTTACAGAAAAGGATTTGATATATGTTATATATACCCTTCTATTTTTTTCCTTTGTTTTCAGTTGTTGATGTATATAAGTTTTTTATATATAAGAAATATCTTTTAAAAAAATAGTCAAATTTACGTATATGAAAAATGATATATATATATATATATATATATATATATATAAAGTTCAACTATATAATATGTTTGTTAAACGATTTATGTTTTGAAGATGGTTTAAAAGTACATTTATGATATAATGGCACATTTAAATATAATAAAACCTTTTAAACCAACAATTTAGGCACTATGATCAATGAAGTAAAAATAAAATCATTGGGAAATACCTTATAACACGATGCGAACTTATAACACGATGCGAGTGGTTAGAACTTAATAAGTTTGGACTTATAGAAGTTAGGAGATATATCTTGGATAATTATTTAAAAACATACTAAATGAGAAATTCTTGAATCTTGGTTTAAGGTAGAAGTTTTTATTCATTTGAAAATGNTATATATATATATATATATATATATATATATATATATATATATAATTTCATCTTAAAATTTAGATCACTAAATTCGGATCTATATAGAAGTATGGATATTCATTTCTATTCGGTCACTTTTTATCGTTTTGTTTTCTCAATTTACAATGCAGATTTTTCCTCTTTTATAAAGCAACCACTTTTATGTTTGTAAATGAAAATATTAATATGTAGAAAGGTGTAAAATTATACACCCTTAGAAACTTGAATCACTCAAATTGTAGGTGTGTTAAGACTTGGGCGTGCATTCTTGTCAAGTCTAGTGTTCATTTTGCACAAGGGCATAAATTACAATTTAAAAGAAAAACATTTATTTCTTAAGTATGAGTGTACATTTTTAGATGTGGAGGCTCTAACAAGCTTGAATTAGGGTTTTATGCAACGGTAGAAACCCTAATCCTAATTCTTGTGTTGGTTTTGTCACATGGGTGAGAAAAAACACAATACTTGCATGCTTAGTTAAGTAAGCTAAACAAGATAGAGGATTGTGAGTTGATTAGATAACCAAATACACATGAAACAAAGAAATAAAAATAAAAACAACTAAGAAATAAATGTTAGAGAAACTTGCAATAACTAGAACCATGAAAAGAAAAAAATGACCAATATATAGCTACCAATGGATCAATCTATTGATAGGCTAAACAACGTAGAGAAAGGAAGGGACTTATGAATCCCCTCTTCCTCCTTGGGAGGGCTCTTGAGTTCCCTAATAGAGAGCTCTTCTCTTCATGCAATGGAAAGTAACAATGGTGAATAAATACAATGCCAATCCTCTCAAGAGGTGAGTGGAATGGCCCTTGATATAGTGCTTGAATGATTCAAAGAGAAAAGAGGATTCTCAAAGAAGAATTCTTGCAGCATAACAATACCTTAAAGTTCTTATTTTTCTAGCACACCCATGGCACATATTTATAGTGTTCATTCATGGAAAGATACAATTGGTTCATAATGTGAACAAGGGGCTTTTCAGGGAACTTCCTAGCCCTTGACCAACCTCCAAGCTAGATTTTTCTCAGATATGAGTGTCAAATTGTGTTGGGGGTCAGACTAGAAGTGGTTGAGAGGCTGACAAGATTCATAAATGTGTCGTTCATGAGAAGTGTGTGGATTTTCTTGTAGACAATCGCGCATCTTACGCACAGTGTGCGCTGAGGGCCGTGTTATCCTGCACATTCTGTGCACTATGCGTGCGCTTCCTTTGGTGAATTTGCGCACTTTGATTTTTGAACCAAGTATATAGTTTTTTGCCTTTTTGATGAATTTTGGTGTTGTAGGTGGACTAATTGTTGCTGGAATTGATGTCTTTCTTCAACCATTATGTGCAATGTTGCAGAAAATATTTCAGTGATAACACTAATCATCTATATCATCAGATATCTAGAACATTTTCATCTACATCTCGCTCAACTTATTAGACTTCTTAGTCTAACACATCTACCTACTCCCTATGTCCAATGCATCATAAGCATGGATTTCAATATACAAGATCAATTTGAATTAATTTTTTTTCACATTATTCTTCGACCTTCAGAATGTCGATGCCCATGTTCATCATTGCAAATACAATGGANTTTGAATTAATTTTTTTCACATTATTCTTCGACCTTCAGAATGTCGATGCCCATGTTCATCATTGCAAATACAATGGAAAATAACTCTCCCATTGCTGCTCTGACGACCAATTCCCTGAGTGTGTTGAGGATGCGACGAACTATTCCCATCCTCCATCGCAAAGTCAATGAACTTTTCCCTCCATATCATTGCAACATCGATAGACTTTACTCTCCATAACATCTCCACTCTGACAAACTCTACCATCCCCATTGTCGTCCCTATGATGGATTCAACTAGCCATAACATAACAAAGTTCGATCATCACACAAAAATATGATGGAATGCGAGTCAATGCTACGACAAGATTTTTGTGCCATATCATCACACCACCGACGTGTGCTTGGGGGAGGAAAATTTCTCAGAAAATTCCACGTGGCAGTCATTTGTGTGAAGTGCATGACAACTATATATGGTTTTCGTCGTTGTGATGTTATATTGCGACGAGAGTTTTGCGGATTAAATCTCTCTGAAGCTTCCACATGGAAACTTTGCATGTCAGTCGTACAAAAAATGGGTATGTTCATCACTCGTGTGATGAAATGGCTTCGATGAAATTTCTAAATCCTATCCATCAGAAGTCCAATAAAAAATCGTCGAAATGTCATCGAAAATTGTGCCAAATGTTATAGTGGGACCAAAATCCTCCCTAAATGGGGGGGTATGATCTAGATTGGATTATTATAATGTTTGTCATATATCTTAATGATTTTAGAGTGGAAACAAATGGAGTAATCATCTTGCAGGGTCATTTTAGTGGCAGGTCCCAATTTGGAAAATTAGGGTTGTAAAACCTTATGGAGCCATTTTTGTTGGAGATAATACACACTCACCTCACTCACCTAGTGATTAATATTCTTAAGTTTGATAATCTAAGGTTGAGGGAGCTATCCATAGATGAAATATTCTCTCCATAGTGCATTTCCTAAAAAATAGGGACCCTTGTAAAAAATAGGGGCACCTCCCTCTTTAGTTAGACTTCAGTTAGAATTTTAGTTAGACTAGTGGAGAGTTCAATTAGACTAGTGGATGATAACTCATCCATGTAACAATTTATTTTCTCTCATGCAATCGTTTCTTTTTTCATGATTAAGAGAAGGAGGGCACAAAAATCATGCATGCATGCCTTTCTCTCTCCAAACATGTGAACTTAGTTAACTAATGTTTGCTTTGACAATTGACTCAGACTAGGTGGAAGATAAACTCTGGTTTTTGTCAGTGAGTGTCTACATCACTCTATATCACTACTAAGGTGAATTCTCTTGGTCATGCAGCTATCTATGGTGCATTGACATATTATTAGGGTTTCTTCATGTATTTATTACACACTCATGTAATACAATTTGTACATTCATTCTCAATTCTTTCTCTCATTCTTGCTTCTTTCTCTCTAGTTCTTTTTGCAAGATTTGTGTGAATTTCTCTATCTAGGTTATATATAAGTTTCACATGGTATTAGAGATTTTTTTATAGGAGAAATTTCATAGTCACCTTACTTGCAGGTTCATGATCAAAATATTTTCATAGTTAAAAAGAATGGAATTACCACCGTCAACACTTCTTATGCCACACAATTATTTTGAATAGAAGCCAAAGATTCTCAATTCTTATCAGAGGAAGAGGCTTATAAAATAACCATGAAAACAAAAGAAAATCCTAATTCTCCATAAGAGAAAAAAGATTTTCTCAATAGAAAAATATGGCTCTCAGAATTATCTACATGTTTGTTTCTCTTGAACTACAATATCATCTAGAGGACTCATCACCCTCAACTCCTGACAAACTATGGACCAAATTGGAGGTCCTATTTAGGATAAAGGAATATTGTGAAGAATGCATGTAGGAGATTGACAAGACAACAATAGTAGGAAATACACTAGAAGAACAAGTCTCTAATTTTGAAGAGACTCCTACATCTTAGGAGCCACATTCAGAGACTTCTATATAGGTATTTGCACATCCTTTTTTTCCATTCATTAGAGATTATGTATACTCTATTTCAGATCTATTTTTTGAATCATATTTGAAAGATATTGAGCATGTAGATAATGATCTATATCGAAGACCAAAATGGGCACAATACATGCTACTCACAACCGATTATCTTACAAATGATCCTGCCAGGACAAGATCCCAATTTGAGGGAGATCAACATGTGCTCACAACCATAGAACTAGTAATTCCCATGCATTGCTACATGGTTCTGTCCTCCTACCCTCCAACCTATGCAACGGTTGAAGGGAATCCATATTGGAAAACTACCATGAATGAAGGGGATTTGGATCTTCTTATTTACAACAAGAGAAAATGTATATACATAGACATCTCATTGTTGTATCTACTTCATTATTTCCATACAGACATCTACATCTTCAAAAAAATATTCAATGAGCATAATCTTGCACATTTGTGAGGCTTGCTTGGAGTGAAGGAAATATTTGCTTAGCAACTGTCTGTCTTTCCTTCTTCATTTTTGATGCATTATACTTTAAAGGTGATCCAAATTTATGAGCGAAATGAAATGAATAACAAATTGAATACAATAACAAAGAGATACAGATAACAACATCATATATCCAGTGAACAATCACTTCTATTGAATAAATAAAATAGGTTTAAACTATAAAACCGCAGAATTGAAAACAACTTGCTCAAATGGTGGTAGTTATCTCTGAGAAGAGATGTGGCTTCTACACACATTCATCTGAGCATAATGATTACAAAGAGGCTCTAGAGGCCTTTTTAACATTACTAATGAATTCCAAAACCCTAGAAATCCAAAAACCTAACATTAGGAGATGAAACACCAAAATTATGTGGGCCCCGATGGGTAAGTTAGTACCTCAACTTCTCAAGGTCGTAACTTTCGCAAACAACCTCCATTTTAGGCATGTGATAGACTGTTAGAAAGGTCTTTTCGAGAACTACACATTATGTCATCAAACTCTAACTTTGTCTACAGTTTGATTGTGGAAATCCAAAAAAACATTGTTTAGGGCCCCAAAACGGCCCTAGAAGTACATAAATATGTATTGACATGAAAACTTCCAGAATAAGCTAGTTGGAATAGGTGGGTGGCCACCAATATACACCTAGATGATTTGTAGGGCTTCAAGATAACCCCAGAAGTGAAAAATCCATAATTACAAAGAAATGTCATCATTACAGAGAAACGTGTTGAACTAAAAACTTGTCAAGATGAGCCAATTGGAGTAGGTGGGTGGCCACTAATATCCACCTGAATTAGTCCTACCCCCTTATGAAGAAATGGTCTCCAGTACATTGAGTTCCCCCATTAGGTGAGGGATGTTTTGCGGAATTCGGCCTACGGTGAGCCACTTGCCTTGGTGCAAAAGCTTCCCTGCCTTGACAACGCGATAAAGCTGGATCCTCTTCTGGCTAAGTGCCCTTAACCTGTGTGTCCACTATCTTATTAGTGGATGCATGTTCCATGAGTTAAATTTGGCAGCATCGACAATCATTCTCCAATGAGAGGCCATATGGGCCACCCTGAGGCTAGCCAGGGAGATTTGGAGAATCAACCAATGTTGTGAGGTATTGAAAAAAACTAGGGGGAACGTACAACCTCTGTGAGTCAAACCAAAAGTTAGGATGAATGATATGATATGTGAGTCTAATGCAAAAGTCAATGGGAACATACAACCTCTGTGAGTCAAACCAAAAGTCAGGATGAATGATATGCTATGTGAGTCTAATGCAAAAGTCAGGGGGAACATACAACCTCTGTGAGCATAGACAATCTAGTGCAAAAGTCAGGGGGAACGTACAACCTCTATGAGTATAGACAGACTAGTGCAAAGTCAGGGGGAACATACAACCTCTGTGAGCCTATTCAAACCTTGTGAACCATGAGAAAAAGTCAAGGTATCTAGCAAAAGTTAGGTTGAATCTAAAATTCCTATGAGCTAGAAACAAACGATATTCATAATATTGAAAATGATGTAATTGTACTGATCTAGTGTGTTGGCACGTGTAAACATTATCCACCATGAAGAGAATTTTGAATTGCCTTGTCAATAGTTGTAACTAGAGTCTTAAGTCTAGTTCTATTTTAGAAATAAAGTGTAATGTTGAGTTGCAACTAAAGTCTTGAGTCTAGTTCTATTTTAGAACTAAAGTGTAATGTTGAGTTGCAACTAAAGTCTTGAGTCTAGAACTAAAGTGTAATGTTTTGTTGCAACTAAAGTCTTGAGTCTATTTCTATCTTAGAACTAAAGTGTAATGTTGAGTTGCAACTAAAGTCTTAAGTCTATTTCTAAGTTCGAACTAAATCATGTCAGTCTCAAGTCTATTCTAAGTTTGAACTAAAGTGTAATGCTGAGTTGTAACCAATCTCAAGTCTAATTCTAAGTTCGAACTAAAGTATAATGCTGAGTTGTAACCAATCTCAAGTCTAGTTCTAATTTTGAACTAAAGTGTAATGTTGAGTTATAACCAATCTCAAGTCTAGTTCTAAGTTCGAACTAAAGTATGAATATGAGTTATGACTAAAGCATGCAATCAGGTTACTATTTCGAGCCTCTCCTCTACCCCTCTTCAGCCTATATAAGAAGATGTTGAATCCTCTCTTCAACACAGTTTTGAAATATAGTTTTCATATGCAGGTTGAAGGTGAAGTAATAGAGGAGCACATCAATGATAGAGAGGAAGCATATCAGAGGTGTATTTCAGCAAGGTCTTTTAAGTCTTTTTCAAGAAAGAGTCATCTTGGAAAGCTCTTTGAGAGAATAACATTCATGGTGGATATTTGTAAGAGATCTTACATTATTAATGCAATAAAGGAATATTGTTTGCTGAGGTTTTTCTCCTTGTACAGGGTTTCCCCAGGGTATATGTGTTGTTGATGTGCATGTTTACTTATTTACATAGTTATTGCTATTCGATTATGATTTGGAATTGTTGAAGTGTATTAAGCTGGAATCAAAGTATTGAAGAAAATAAAAGAATTAATCTGCATAAGAAATCAAGCTCATAATTTAACATGGTATCAAAGCTTAGGGTGTGTTAAGCATGTTGAAGTGCAGCAAAAGGTACACATAGATCCAAGCAAGCTTGATTAAGTTTTTAGTGTGAGGACCATGGCATCCTCCATTTCAGTCAGGGCCGAGGAGCGGCTCGAAGGAGCTACCAACTTTAATGTGTGGAAGCTTCATATAACAAATATCTTGCAAGAGCATGATCTTGAGAAGTATGTGACCAGAGTGGTGGAGGAACCCATGAATAATGCAGGAAGAACGACCTTCAGGAATAGTCAAGCAAAGGCCAAGCGAATCATCTTTGACTCAGTCAAGGATAGTATAATGCCTGCAATTACTTCGTTGATGACTGCCAAGGACTATATGGATACTTTGGTGAATATGTATGAGAAACAGGCTCCAAGTTAGAAGAGGACACTTAAGCACAAGCTTAAGTATTTGAAGATGGAGAAACGTGAATCAGTGGCATCTTTCTGTTCCAAGATAGCCCAGATCAGAGATCATCTTTTGGTCATAGGGGTGACAGTGGACAATGATGATTCAGTGCAGGCCATTTTTTACGGTCTTCCTCCTTCATGGGAGACCTTCTTATCTAGTGTAAGTGGGAGAGAGATTCAACCCACATTTGAGAGGTTATGGCATGATTTCCTCCAGGAGGAGAGTTGCACAGCTACCAAGAGCGAGCCAACGAAAGAAGAGCACTCAGCTTTAGCATCAAGATTCAAGGGAAAGAAGAAAGGCACTTTCTAGAAAGGCTCTCAGTGAAAGTCAAACACTAAAGGTACATTCAAAGGCAAAAATATTGATACATCTAAGATTAAATGCTTTAGTTGTAATAAGTTGGGTCATTTTGCTAAAGATTGTTGGTTTAGAAAGAAATATCCTAGGAAAGGGAGACATCATGCCTCAACTGCTAAGGATGATGAATCCAAAAGATATCAGAAAAGTCCTTCTAA
This sequence comes from Picea glauca, assembly GCA_000966675.3. Taxonomy (NCBI): domain Eukaryota; kingdom Viridiplantae; phylum Streptophyta; class Pinopsida; order Pinales; family Pinaceae; genus Picea; species Picea glauca. Next base: position 90,184 of record JZKD02S1672907.1, read on the forward strand.
TGAGAAATAAAATAGGAAATAATATTATTTGGTTTCTGCCTTATCTAGTTCAGTTTCCACAGGGCTGAAAACTTGGTTAGTAGACAGTGGTGCTTCAAAGCACATGACAGGGTACAAGGAGATCCTCTCAAATTTCGAGACAAAATCTTTTGCAGAGCAGGTCGAGCTTGGGGATGAAAAATGTTACAAAATAGAGGGAGTAGGATCTATCTCCTCAGATTGGAATTTGGGGCTAGACTTCATGTTGATGAAATATTATATGTTCTTGGGCTCAAGAATAATCTACTATCAGTTGCAACCCTTGAGGAAAAGGGATATTGGGTGATCTTCAAGGACATGAAGGCACTACTATGGGCTAAAGGTAGCCACTTAAGTACAACAGAACCCATTGGAACTCGTAGTGGAGGACTGTACCTCATGTCAGGACAGTCAGTTGAGGCATTGGCTCATGATGCGACTAGCTCCAGCGAGTTGTGGCACAGAAGACTTGGACATCTTCATTACAAATCTCTTCCATATCTATAGAACATGGTATGTGGCATGCCCTCTATTTCTCTTAGTAAGAATGAAATTTGTAATGGATGCATGCTAGGTAAAAATATAAAGAAAGCGTTTCCTAGTAGTGACAACGGAGCTCAGGGCATCTTAGATCTGGTTCATTTTGATGTATGTGGTCCCAGGTCATCTCCCTCACTCATTGGTTGTTTGTATTATGTCATTTTTATTGATGATTACTCAAGAAAATGTTGGATATATTTTCTTAAAGCTAAAAGTGACACATTTGATAAATTCAAAGAGTATAAAGCCTTTATTGAAAAGCAGTCATGGAAACACATCATAATCCTTAAAACAAATAATGGAGGAGAGTTTGAATCTCTTCAGTTTGAAGATTTCTGTAAGTCAGCAGGAATCAAGAGACAGTTGACCATTCCATATAAGCCTTAGTAAAATGGTGTTGCTAAGAGGAAAAACATGACTATTTGTGAGGCAGAGAAAGTAATGATGTTTGACTAGGATCTGCCAAAGTATTTATGGGAAGAAGCTACCTCCACTGTCGTGTATATTCAAAACATGTGTCCACATGCTATCTTGAAGGAAAAGACTCCTGAAGAGGTCTTCTCAGGGATCAAACATGAAGTAGGACATATAAGGATATTTGGATGTCCTGTGTATATTCATGTCCCTAAGGAAAAGAGGACAAAGATGGAACCCTCAAGAAAGAAAGGGGTGTTTGTGGGGTAGAATGAGAACTCCAAGGCTTATAGGATTTATGTACCAAGTCAGAGGAAAATAGAGGTAAGAAGAGATGTGAATTTCCATGAGGAAGACGCATTTAAGAAATCCAGAGAGCTTCAGTAGGATTCAGAAGTAGTTCATCCAGCTTCACCCTCTTCTGAAAATGAAGAGTCAGATGATCAGAGGAAGGAACCTCGTGAAGGGCCAAGAAATGAGCCCCTAGAACCTGCTGAAGTGCTAGAAAGAACTCTTGGAGAACCTCCAGCCAAAAGGAAGCCAGGGTGGCTTAAAGAAATAGTGCGGGAAGTAGAAAGGATAGTTGCTCCCAAAGAAAATTTCAAGGAAAGGAAGAGGCCTCATAGGTTTGGAGGCTATGTTGCACTGATGATCAGCATTAGTGATGCAAAACCTTCTTTATTTGAAGAATCAGATAAATTACAAGTATGGAAGGATGCCATGCTTGAGGAATACATGTCTATTATAAAGAACAATGTTTGGGACATTGTGCCAATGCCAAAAGACAAATCAGTGGTTTCTTCCAAATGGATCTATAAGATCAAACATGCAGTTGATGGAAGTGTGGAAAAGTTCAAATCCATAGGCTTCACTCAAAAATAAGGAATTGACTATGAAGAGACTTTTGCTCCTATAGCCAGGTATACCTCCATTTGAACTATTATTTCTTTAGCTTCCATTCTTGGTTGGAAGCTACATCATATGGATATAAAAACAACATTCTTGAATGGAAAGATTGAACATGAGGTCTTTGTGGAACAACCAGATGGTTTTATACTGCATAACAAAGGAACTCATGTATGCAATCTAAGGAAGGCCTTGTATGGTCTTAAGCAGGCTCCCAGAGTTTGGTATGATATGATTGATGACTTTCTTAAAAGCCCGGGCTTTCAGAAAAGTGATGCTGATGCAAATCTGTACTTCAAGTTAAGAGGTAACCAACTTGTTATACTAATCTTGTATGTTTATGATCTCTTTCTAATAGGAGATGAAGGGCTAATAGCCTGGTGTATGAGGGAGCTAACCTCAAAATTTGAAATGAAAGACTTAGGCTTGATGCATTACTTCCTAGGATTGGAAGTGTGGCAAAGACAGGGCGAGATATTTCTAGAACAAGGAAAATACACAGTGGATGTACTAAAGAGGTTTGGTATGATGGATTGAAAATCCATGTCTACTCCGATGGTTACCAACCTGAAGAATATGCATGATTCTGATACAGGTTCAGATTTGGTGGATCCCACCATGTATAGGCAGTTGATTGGATCATTGATGTACATGATCCACACTAGGCCAGATATATGCTATGCAGTGATTGTAATGAGTCAGTTCATGACTGAACCGAGATAGAGACACAAGGTGGCAGCAAAGAACATATTGAGATATATCAGAGGGATCATTATTTATGGTCTGAGATATACATCCAGTGGTGGTTAATTTCTGCATGGGTATGCAGATGCTGACTGGAAGGAATCCTAGTGTATCGGAAGAGTACTTCTGGATACTGCTTCAGTTTAAGATCCGCTATGATATCTTGGTCAAGCCGGAAGCAGGGATCCATTTCACAGAGTACAATAGAGGCCGAGTACATTGCAGCAAGTGATGCTAGCAAGGAAGTAGTATGGATAAGAAAATTGGTTTCTAGGTTGTTTGGTGACAAGCTCAAGAGGATGGTGGTTCACTGTGATAATCAAAGTTGCATAAAATTGATAGAGAATCCGATATTTCACGACAGGTCAAAACACATTGACATGAGGTACCACTACATCCGAGACTTGGTCCAAAGAAAAATTGTAAAGTTACAGTACATAGCCACGAGCGAGCAGGTAGCTGATATCCTGACCAAGCCTTTGACCTCGAGACAATTTGTGCACCTGAAAGGCAAGCTTGGTGTGGTTGAGAATGACTCCCTCGTTGAGAGGGTGTGTTAAATTTGGCAGCATCGATAGTCATTCTCCAATGAGAGGCCATATGGGCCACCCTGAGGCTAGCCAGGGAGATTTGGAGAATCAACTAGTCTTGTTAGGTATTGACAAAAGCCAGGGGGAACGTACAACCTCTGTGAGTCAAACCAAAAGTTAGGATGAATGAGATGCTATGTGAGTCTAATGCAAAAGTCAGGGGGAATGTACAACCTCTGTGAGCATAGACAGTCTAGTGCAAAAGTCAGGGGGAACGTACAACCTCTGTGAGCATAGCCAAACTAGTGCAAAACTCAGGGGGGAACATACAACCTCTATGAGCCTAGTCAAACCTTGTGAGTCATGAGAAAAAGTCAAGGTATCTAGCACAAGTTAGGTTGAATGTAAAATTTCTATGAGATAGAAACAAACGATATTCCTAATATTGAAAATGATGTAATTGTATTGATCTAGTGCATTAGCACGTTTAAACATTATCCATCATGAAGAGAATTTCGAATTGCCTTGTCAAGAGTTATAACTAGAGTCTTAAGTCTAGTTCTATTTTAGAAATAAAGTGTAATGTTGAGTTGCAACTAAAGTCTTGAATCTAGTTCTATTTTAGAACTAAATTGTAATGTTGAGTTGCAACTAAAGTCTTGAGTCTAGAACTAAAGTGTAATGTTGAGTTGCAACTAAAGTCTTGAGTCTAGTTCTATCTTAGAACTAAAGTGTAATGTTGAGTTGCAACTAAAGTCTTAAGTCTAGTTCTAAGTTCGAACTAAAGCATGTCAGTCTCAAGTCTAGTTCTAAGTTCAAACTAAAGTGTAATGCTAAGTTGTAACCAATCTCAAGTCTAGTTCTAAGTTCGAACTAAAGTATAATGTTGAGTTGTAAACAATCTCAAGTCTAGTTCTAAGTTCGAACTAAAGTGTAATGTTGAGTTATAACCAATATCAAGTCTAGTTCCAAGTTCAAACTAAAGTATGAAGCTGAGTTATGACTAAAGCATGCAATCATGTTATTATTTCGAGCCTCTCCTCTACCCCTCTTCAACCTATATAAGAATAGGTTGAATCCTCTCTTCAACACAATTTTGCAACACAGTTTTCATATGCAGGTTGAAGGTGAAGTAATAGAGGAGCACATCAGTGATAAAGATGCAACATATCAGAGGTGTATTTCAGCAAGGTCTTTTAAGTCTTTGTCAGGTCAGAGTCATCTTGGCAAGCTCTTTGAGAGCAGAACATTCATGGTGGATATTTGTAAGAGATCTTACATTATTAATGCAATAAGGGAATATTGTTTGCTGGGGTTTTTCTCCCTGTACAGGGTTTCCCCAGGGTATATGTGTTCTTGATGTGCATGTTTACTTATTTACATAGTTATTGCTATTCGATTATGATTTGGAATTGTTGAAGTGTATTAAGTTGGAATCAAAGTATTGAAGAAAATAAAAGAATTAATTTGCATAAGAAATCAAGCTCATAATTTAACACCATGTAGTCATGGTTGAGCTCTGTCCGTGTCAATTGTTCTGCGATATCCAAGGTGTCCAATAATGGTGGAAAATATGGTCGAAGAAGGTCCACATTAAACATTGGGTGCAATACAAGGAAGGGGGAAGTGTTGAGATCAAAAACATTATCATCCACAACCTTGGTGATAGTGTAAGGCTCATAGAGAAGTGGTCGGATCTTCCGATGGGGACCTGTAAGGCGCTCTTTCTACAATTGTAACAAAACCTTGTCTCCCACCTAAAACTTGTGTAGTACCCGGTGTTGATCATGGCGTTTCTTGTACTTAGCATTGGCTTTCTACAAAATCTCATGGAATTGTTGGTGGATGTGTTGAATCTACTCAAAGAATATGGTGGATTTTTCAGCCTCAAAATGAACATGGGAATATTATGCCTATGTGGTTGCAAGAGGTAGTACAACATCAATGGGACCCAAGGGTTGGAATCCCAGCTCCACCTGAAATGGGCTATGGACAATGGAGCTATGGAGAGCCATGTTGTATTTTTGTTGAACATAGGGAAGAATCTCATCCCATGTATGTAGATTCTTAGAGTTATACATGCACAAGATGTGCACAATCATCCGATTAATGACCTTTGTTTGTCCATCGGTTTGGGGGTGGAAGGAAGTGGATTTAGTGAGCTTGGTGTCCAAAAGTGACCAGAGAATCGACCAAAATGTGTTGAGGAACCTGTTGTCCCAATCTGAGATGATGGTCTGTAGTATCCCAAAATGGACCCACACCCATTAGAAGAAGAGATTGACAACATCTTCTGCTGTGATGCTCTTCTTGCAAGCTGTGAGAATGGCCATATTTGAAAACCGATCAACCACCACAAATACAAAATCATTTCCTTGTTTGGTGGATGGAAGGAAAGATATGTAATCCATCGAGATGGATTCCCAAGGCCTCTCGGGAGTAGGAAGAGGGGTTTATAAGCCTTGCTTCTTGATAGTTGGCTTGGCAATGGCACATGAAGTACAAGATATGATATACTTGTTGACATCCTGTTGAATTTTTGGCCAATAAAAATGTTTCTATAGAATGAACACAGTTTTCTCCACGCTAAAATGTCTTGCCATCCGACCGTAGTGAGCCTCCCAAATCATCTTTGAATGCTCTCTTGCAGGAACACAAAGGTGTCTTAGATGGCATAACATTCCATCCTATATGTGAAAATCGGTGACATTTGCGCCTGTACCCAAGAGTTTATAGGTGGTGGCGAAGTCAGGGTCACACTAATAAAGTTTGGGCCACTCAAATGCCTCATTCCTAGGAGAATGGAACATAGTGGTGAGTGAAAAAATGGGAGGTCGACTAAGGAAGTCAACGATGTGATTTGTGCTCCATGTCTTGTACTTGATGTTGAGATGGAACTGCTACAGGTATGTGGAGCAATTTTGATGGTGGTCGTTCTACAACTTCCCCTGCGTCTGTATGAACTGTAGAGGCTTGTGATCAGTGTGGATGATTGTCTCCTTTCCCATAATGTAATGTTTCCATTGACGACATGCTTTCACAATTGAATACATTTCCTTGTCATAGGTGGGGTATGTTCGGAAGGCATCTGAGAGTATCTCACTATGGTATGCTACTGGATGACCGTGTTGAGTGAGAATTGCACCTACATCATAGTACGAGGCATCAATCTCAATCTAGAATGGTTGTTGTAGATTGGGTAAGGAGAGTATTGGAGATGAGCACAAGCGATGCTTCAGATCATCAAATGCTTGTTGTTGTGCCTTCCCCCATACAAACTTTTCCTTACCACCACCCTTGGTCACTTGGCTAAGGGTCCATGTAATATGGGAGAATCCCAACAAAAACCTTCAATAGAAGTTGGCAAGTCCCAAGAAGCTCTAAAGATCGATTAGTGTGGTCGGGGATGGAAAGTCACAGATGACTTGGATCTTATCTGGATCCACATGTACCCCATGCTCATCAACAATGTAGCCCAAGTATTGGAACTTGTTCATGCTGAAGGAGCATTTTTACAAGTTGTCATATAGCTTGCATTGCTGCAGAGTGCTCAAAACCTACTGAATATGCTATAGCTTCTCCTCCCAATTTCTGCTAAAGATGAGGATGTCATCCAGATATACCATCACAAAATATTTGGTGAAGGGTCTCAATACATCATCGAAGGGTCTCAATACATCATCCATCGACCTCATGAAAGTTGTTGGTGCATTTGTTAAGCCAAAGTGCATGACCAACCATTTGAAGAGACATTCTTTATATTTGAAAGTTGTCTTCCATACATCAATCGGTTCGATGGGAACCTGGTGGTAGCCATACTTTAGGTCAATCTTGCTGAAGAACTTTTCCCCCTTGAGTTGGTCAAGAAGGTCATCAATTCAGGGAATTGGGTATTGGTTCCTGACTGTGATTTTGTTTAATGCTATGTAATTAATGAAGAGCCGCCAGGTCTCATCTTTCTTCTGCACTAGTACAATAGAGATTTTGCAAGGGGAGGAGTTGGGTTGAATGTTCCCCTTTTGAAGAAACTCTTGGATCTAGCGCTTGATTTCATCATTTTCCATCAGCGAGCGACAATAGACTGGTACATTAGGAAGAGGTGCACCGAGGGTTATATAAATTGGATTCTTGACTTGACAATGCGTCGGTACCATAGTGGGTGAAGAGAATATTTCTTTGTACTCTTGCATGATCCTGTCCACTTTCTTCTGCTACAAATAGAGGCTTTGTGTAGAGGTCACAAATGTGGTGACGACCTTCTGCTCACTGCGAGCATGGATCACATAGAATATGAACTTCCCGGTCTATGATATGACCTTATTGGATTTCTTAGCATAGATTAAATAAATAGTTGTAGGTGGCACTACCTCTAGTATCCTGTACAATTGTCTACCCAAAGTCATAATAACACTGCGAGGTCTAGACTCATACACAACATGTCGCTTCCATAAATATGGATGGCCTAAAAGAACATCACAAACTTCACACAATATCACAAATATCACACAATATCTTGTCTTTGAAGGGATTGATGTCGTAGGGCAGATGACATTGTTGGTTGACGCGAAGATCTCTTCCTTGGTGAAGCCAACCGATGGTGTAGGGTTGTGGGTGTTGTGTCATCGACAGGCCCAGACACTTGATGACCTCTACTGAGATCAGGTTCTTCTAAATGTCACTATTGAAAATGAAATGAAGTGGAGCCCCCTTTACCCACATATATGAGTGAAAGAGGCATTCCCCTTCCTTTGGTTCTTCTAGTTCACTTGGCTAGAATTTGGTGGTAGCGATAGAGGCACTGGGTTCGACATCGATAATATTCTTCCCTCTTTCTGGATTTGATTCAGAGTTAGAATCTACCTTTGACTCGGAAGATTTCATCTCGACCACTAGTGACTACTTGGAGAGACATTCTTCGATGTTGTGCCAAGGGATTTTATGGTATTCACACCAATTTCCCATGTCCTTCTTCGACTTCTCATTACCTTTGTTGCGGCTTGGAATGGTTGTCCTAAGAGTGGCCATATTTTCTCTACCCCTTGTTTTGTGGGTTGGGGATTCCTTTTCCTTACTTTGGCTGTGAGGAGTTTGCATATCCAAACTCTCACCTCTTCTACTTAAATTTCTCCTCGATCTTGATAGCATATCTATAAGATGCACCTAATGATGCGATGTCCAGAAACTCAATTTCTGTTTGAATGTATCTATGTAGAATACTACGATATTTGAGCACCATATGTCATTCAGAGTCTTTGATACCCAATTTGGTGCATAGGGTACGGAAAATATTGGTGAAATATGGTACTGTCTAGTCCCTTTCCTGACTTAGTGTGGTCCATCTTGTGTACTGGTCCTCGTAGCTTCCAACATGGTAGTACAATTCTTTAATGGAATCCCTGAAGGAATCCCATGTAGGGGCGACCACAAATATTGCAGATTCCTTTGTGTCCCTTTGCTCAGAGTAAGTATCCCACCAGTACTTAACATGGGGGACGACCTTGAGGAGTGAAAAAGTAATATTTTCCCTATCAGAAAAACTGTGAACCGAAAAATACCCTTCGAGTAGATTCAACCATTTATCTATAGCATCCGCATCTATCAGTCCTTCAAATAATGGAATATCAAAATTTACTTTTACCTTGAAGGGGGTTGTTGATCCAGGTGGATATCAGTGGCCATCCACCTTTTCCGACTGGCTCAAAACAATTTTCTGGCAATTTTGGCAATTTACTATTTTTAGCAGGTTTTAACTTCCGGGGCCATTTTGAGGGCCTAAATGAAGGTTT
>JZKD02S1672907.1:109416-127372 GCA_000966675.3 Picea glauca
AAAAAATTACTTGCTCACCACCAGATTGCCACGTTCAGTGATTAAGAGATAATCTATTAAGCTGGCCACAATTTACTAAATTATTGTTACTGGGCGGATACTTATGACCGCGTGGATGTTGGATACCAATTAAAAAATTTTACGCGCAGTCATTTTTTTTACCACTGCGGATGTTTATGGCCGTGTGGATGTGAAGCGAAGCATTTCCAGTGTGGATGTTTATGGCCGCGTGGATGAATGCAGGCGTACAACGTGCGTGAGATTGGCATGGTGAATGCAGGCGGACAGCGCGCGTGGAAAAGAAGCTTGTTTATGGCAGTGTGGATGAATGCAGGCGGACAACGCGCGTGAGATTGCCATGGTGAATGCAAGCAGACAGCGCGCGTGGAGAAGAAGCTTTATAAAAGTGTTTGTTGGTGGTATCAATCTCCGTCGACAATTCACTGCGAGCTTGAAGGTCGTTGGCTCGTAGTTACTGTTTTCAGAAATTTCCTTCAGCCTTTCAGCGTTTATCAGTCATAAATTATATGACTGTGCTAGTTTATATAGTTTATATATGAAGAGAAAACCATTTATGATAATATAGTATAGTTCACGAGTGGATGTAGCAAAAGTTTGTAAAGATGAGCTAAATTGATAGAATGTTAAATGAATTGGGCGGATGGAGAAAAATGGAGGAACTATGGTTGAAATTTCATTTATTTATGTTTCAATGGTTAGTTGAATTGTTTTGTTGCTAATATGATTTAGTTTTAAAATGTTGGAAGGTAAAGTGTTCATATTTTATGTTTAATTTAAATGTTTTTTATATGGTTTTATAGAGGAGACCATTAAAGTTGATTTAAAGCAAATCAACTAATTATTAAATTTTACAATTTCAACAATAAGTTAGATTTTACAAGTTTTGAAAATGTTTTTCATGTAAAGATGGATTAGATTGATAGAATGTTAAATGAATTTCACAAACATAAGAAAATGGAGGAAACCATGATTGGCATTTTATTTATCTATGTTTTAATGGTAACTTGAATTGCTTAGCTGCTAAAACAATTTAGTTTAAATGTGTTGGCGGGTAAAGTGCTCACATTTTATGTTTAATTTGAATTTTTTTACATGGTTTCATAGAGTAGCCCATCAAAGTTGATACAAAACAAATCAACTAATCACTAGATTTTACTAATTGAGTAACAAGCTAGTAGATTTTACAAATTGAATAATGTGCTAGTAGATTTTACAGTTTGAGAAACCAATTTTTATGTAAAGATGAGTTAAATTAATAGAATTTTAAATCAGTTGAATATATATGGAGGAAAATATAGGAACCCAATTTTTATGTAAAGATGAGTTAAATTAATAGAATTTTAAATGAGTTGAATACATATGAAGGAAAATATAGGAACCATGGTTGACATTTCATTTATCTACGTTTTAATGGTAATTTGAATTCCTTTTATGCTAAGAAGATTTAGTTTAAATTTGGTGGAAGGTACATTGTTCACATTTTATGGTCAATTTGAATGTTTCTTACATGCTTTCATACATGAAGAAAATCACCTAATCATTAGATTTTACAAGTTAGACAATAAGCTAGTAAATTTTACAAGTTGAGAAACCATATTTCATGTGAGTTAAATTGATAGAATGTTTAATGAATCACATGGGTGGGAGAAAATGGAGGAACCATGGTTGACATTTCATTTATCTATATTTTAAAGAAAAGTTGAATTAATTGGTTGCTAAGATGATTTAGTTTAAATTTGGTGGAAGGTACAATGCTCATATTTTATGTTCAATTTGAATTTTTAATAAATCACCTAATCACTAGATTTTGCAAGTTGAGAAATCATTTTCAGTGTACTTAGTTTTATGGTTTCGCCTTTGAATTATGGTATTATTGTGTCAAATTGACTTTTGTGTAACACATACACATTTTGGTTCTAGTTTGATATCAGTTTGAACAAACAGTGGTTCTAGTTCTAATAAGATATTAGTTTGGATGCCATCCATTAATGTGAGGAAGCATAAATCCCAATGAGTTAGTTTAATTAATTGAAGTTCAAGTTTGAATTTGGTTTTAGTATATCTACCTACGACCTTCTAAACATGCTTTAAGTATCAAATGATTTAATCCTTGAAACTATAATACATATATATTCAAAATTTAATACTTCACATTTTGATATTTATTATTAATTGTTAATTTTTTATATTTATTATCAATTTTTAATTTCTAAAGTTGTAAAAAAATATTTAGAATACAAAAATAATTAGAAAAAAAAATAGACCAGAAGAAATTTTAATTTATTAAACTATTGAATTTGTGGTTTAGCTTTAGCCTTTATCAACATTAAGGAAAGTATTGCTTTTCTTTATTACATTATGGTGAGGTTCATTGTTATTTTTTATTTTAAAAATTGATACCTATAAATTTTTGTATATACATGTAATTTTAAATTCAATTATATTGAAAGTATTAACTCTTATGGAAAGGTTAAAATAATGATATTGGAGGGTTATTAATTTTTATTTTATTTTCATTTTCAAATGATATTGGAAGTGTGGAAAAAATAAAATAATAACATTGAAAGTATGGATACTTTTTATTTTATTTTTTATTTTCATGCAAATATATATATGTGTGTGTGTGAGAGAGAGATTCTAAATTCAATTACATTGAAAATATATGGTAAAATATTGATTTTTATGGAAAAGTTAAATAATGACATAGTATTTTCGAAACCTAGGTGGAGAGGGTAACAATCATTCTTCCGAAACACCTAAACTACATCGTGTGTATTATATATATATAATTCAATTACACTAAAAGATTAACTGTTATAAACAAGTTAAAATAATAATACCTTTTATTTTATCTTTCATTTCAAATAACATAATTAAAATAATGACGACATTAGAAGTGTAATACCTCTTATTTTATCTTTCATTTCAAAGTGAAATAAGATCAAATATTCACAATGCTAAAAAGTTTACCATGAAAGAATTTGCGTTCTAAAAAAATCCATTCTATAATGAGCAAAGATGCCATGTAAATGAGATTATTGGGTTTCAACTTGATTGATATGTGCAAATCACCTTTTTTTCATGAGGGAAGAGCCATGGAAATCACCATACACAAACATGGCTTTGATTCATAGAAGGGTATCATCCGTGCTTCTAAGCTTTGTGTACATATACCAGAAGTGCCTTAACCAATACTATATTACTCAAGATCTATCCTTATGGCCTCATGACATCACAAAAGGAATTACTCAAGATCTATCCTTATAGCCTCATGACATCACCAAAAGGAATTATGTGTACAAGGTATATTGAAGAAATCTCTTATTTTATCTTTCATTCCAAATAACACATTCAATTCCAAATGACACATTCAATTAGGTGTAGATATTTGTATTTTATGTTTCTTACCAGGTAAGTATTTGTGATATCCACATGATGCAAATACTTCCTTGATGCATGTTAAGGAAATGGAAGGCATATTTTTGTTTGGATATGAAAATGTCCACCCATATCTCCATGGGATGACAAATCGGGGTCATGTTTTTCAACGTGATGTAATCTGTCTCCAGGAAATTTCTGGGCGCGGAGAAAATGGGACACAGATGAAATGGAGATTCAACTTCTAGTGGGAGACAACTTACATCATGCACAGAAACATGGCGAGACAAATTACATCATGTTGGAAAACATGGCAATATGTAAATATTAACCTCTATCCAAAAATGTCAAGGTTCCCTCATTTGAAGCTACAATATTTAAAAAAAAAAAGGCTTTGCATGCTTGCAAATTTGTATGATTGTCAAATGCACTTATTTATGATCTGGGTTACGCCGAAAGGCGTATACCTATTGGAGATGGACACAATTAATCAGCTTTTAATCTAAAATTTTAATCTGATGGCTAGCAATTTAAGATGCTGGCATATTCTTAGTCGTCCTCCCAAATCAATGAATGTGATTTACTTTTCATAACTTCCTTGTATTTTTGAATGCATCAGTTAACCTGTTTACTTTTTAACATTTACCTAATCATATTAAGAAATTACTATACCACCATATATACCACCATATGATTGCCACATTTAACTGATTAACCTTTAAAATTACCACATTTAAGATTAACTTTTGAATTTCCTCAGCTCTATGTGCGTTTCAACTGTACGTTTCTGCGTTCACCAACCACAACACCAACCCTATGTACGTTTCTGCGTTCACCAACCACCACTTTGCAGCTGTGCTAGTCAGATATTAAGATCAAGTTTAGTCTCACACTTACAGAGAAATTTATTTATCACACGGTTTGTCAACTTCTAGCCGATTAGATTTTCAATATTGAGGATAAAGAATTCTGATAAATGGTGAAGGGTCTTTGTTGCACGCATTTAGAGCGAGGTTTAAAAGCTATGCGTTCTGAATGAAACTCAAATTAGAAATTTGTTATTTAAAACCCTAGCTACTTCACATGATTCCCGCCTTCTGACAGGAATTGAATTATTGTGCTCTCTTTTGGAGATGTGAACAGGAAAACCAACTTTATATGCAGCGTAGTGGGTCTCACTTGGCTGGCCTTCTGTCATTTAGAATCTAGGGTCAGCTGTATACATCGAGCCTCTGTTGCATAAAAATTGTGCAGTAGGCAGGAGTTGCAGGAGTTAACAGAGCTAAGTGCAACATAAAAGTTGCATAAAACTGTGCAGTCGGCAGGAGTTAACAGAGCTGAGTGCAAGATAAAAGTTACAGTACGCTTAAACAAAGTGCGGGATGGAAGAAAAAGGACAACAGTTTGATAGGAAACGTGAGGTATTTGATTTTTCAAAATTTTCCATTTAATTTGTTTGTCTGGTATCCACCAAAATTGGTGGTTGAGCTTGAGGGGCTATGTCTGAAAATGTCTGAGAATTTTCAGACTGATGTATCTACTCTCCCGAAGTAAGAGATCGACATGGAATTGACCATTTAAAGCAAATATTTGGGCTCATTGCTACCGAACATAGTCGTTAAATACTTAATTTTCATTCTATCTGTTTTGAAGGTTATAAAGCTTTCACTCAATTTCGGATGACGTTTTCTCTTACAACTTAGTTTCATTTGAACTTGGACCACCTGAAAATTTTTGTAATTTTGTTATCAGAACATGGAAAAGTTTGGGTGTGCAAGGTGGGACTCCACAAATTCAAGCCCTACTTTTCATAATCTTTATAGGTGCTTTAAAGTAGTGGAAGGATTAACTTGATTTAACCCATGTTGATATAATTTGATATAATATCAGTGTGTGAACTTTCATTTCTGTTTTAGGTTGTAAGCTGTTAACCTATTTGAGGAAGTTGGCTTTTAGTCAGTCAACTTATGCTGATATAATTTGATATAATATTATTTTGTGTAAATTTCCATTTTTGTTTTAGGTTTTAAGCTTTTAATTTATTTGAGGAAGATTAGTTTTTAGTCAGTCAACTTAGTCAACTTATGCTGATATAATTTGATATTATATGGTGTGTAAACTTCCATTTCTCTTTTAAGTTTTAAGTTGTTAATCATTTGATGTTAATCATTTGAAGAAGATTAGTTTTTAGTCGGTCAAAACTATACTAATTGAGACTTAAAACTATCATCATCTAAATTATATACTAATTAAGACTTAAAACTATCATCTAAATTATTTTCAATAAAATCATATATTTTATAATAATATTTATAAAACTAGAAATTATTAAAAAAATAACCTACATTTATCTTGAAATACAAAATCATAAAACAACATATATACAATTAAAAATAAAAAAATAAAATCCTAAAAACCTGAAATTTCTAATACAAATCTATTGGATAAATATCATTAAGTCTCACCTTAAGGAAACTAGGATATATGTTATTTAAAATTAACTATCACCATAAGGGAACTATGATATAGGTTATTTCCAACAGAAAATCTAAAGAAAAAAAACTTAAACTACAACATCCTTATAAGATTTATTTTGTAGTAAAATATGTAAAAAAAAATTCATTTTCTCTTTATATTATGTTTTCTCTTCTAATTTTTTAATTTTTAGATTCTTTCCTTTTAATTAAAATTTATAATGAAGAACCTAAAAAATTAATTGTGTTTTTTTTTCTAATTCTTTAATTTTCTTATTTTTTCCTTTTAGTCAAAATCTATAATAAAAAACCTAAAAATTTAAATATCAAAGTTTTTGAAACCTCTTTTTAAAATCTATAATCAAGAACCTAAAAAATTAAATATCACTCTTTGAAACACAGAGCTCTCCTATTTAACATGGCCATCTTATCTTAACATATTTGTAAGCATTTTAGGAGCCTTTGCCTACAAGATTGTGAAAAATGGGATTTGATTTTGAACCTTGCAACGGGCTACACATCTCATTTCCAAAACTGTTAGGGAATTTGGGATAGAATGGGTGGCTTATGTAAAGTAGATTTCATCTACTAATTATATTCTTCAATTATGATGTTATTCACTGATTAACCTGTTGGAGTACAATTTGATGATCAATGCAATAAGAAAATATACTTAGAGATGTAGGGAAGTTGAGAAGTTTCACAACTTGTTTTAGTACATTTTGATGACCAATACAATAAAAAAATATACTTAGAGATGTAGGGAAGTTGAGAAGTTTTACAACTTGTTCAAGTACACTTTGATGAACAATGCAATAAGAAAATATACTTAGAGATGTAGGGAATTTGAGAAGTTTCACAAAGATAGATGCACAAATTAGAGCTCAATCTATTTAGAATGTGGTTCATGGAAGCAGACACCATTGTTGTTGTGTGAAATTGGACTAATAAGGAGTCTTCTTTTAATTAGGAAAGGAGGTATCCAAAACTAAGAGTGAAAATTACAATGAGTTGAGTTTGAAAAGTAAATTATTATCAGTATTGGTTCTTGTCTAACTTGACACCACTTTGATTGAGCTTGTGTGTCTTGTAACTTTCCTCCAAGTTTCATATAATGATGGTTTTGATCCATACCAGGAGTTGTTAAAGTTATTCATTGGATATTTCCCTGAAGTAGTTGCAAACCAGATCACATCCTTTTTCCCATTACCTTGCTTGCAGTCAAGAAACCCTAGAGACAAACATCCATGTGAAACAATTGCATTGTCATAATGAATGTAGGGATACATTGCATTATTTCTCTGACAACTAACTATTGTGTGCAAGTTACACTCTGCAATAGTAGGCCATTGGTTGAAATGTTGTAAACCTTACAACCATCATAAGAATAGAGATGAAAATAAATCCTTGTAAAGGGCACAAGATAGATGCCTAGTAGTTTTTATGAAGGAAAAACACTCAGTACAAAACTAACACATAGACAAGAATAAATCTGTGTTTTGTAAAGTGAGTGGGCTATAAATTATTAATTTATTGATTACATGTAGTTAACCCTTACATGTTCATTTCAAAAAAAATATAATACCTATAACAAATAATAATCATACTATATATATTAGCTAAATATAAATATAAACACAAATAAAAATATATATATATATATGAAAAAAAGAGATTTGATATATATATATATTAATATAAAAATACCATATAAAAAGAGAAAATTAAAAATTCAAATTTACATATAATAAATACTATATATATAAGTATGATATAAATGATTAAAAAACATTACAGTTAAAGATTTGATTGCTTTAAATAAAATAAATAAAGTTGAAATGAATATTCTAAATAATACTATATATAAAATTAGAAATGGGAAAGTCTTAAATTCCTCTGACTTATCTTAACTATAAATCCTAAAAAAAAATCAATTATTTTATTCATCAAATGAAATTAAATACATAAACGTTTGCCTTATTTTAATTGTGCATTAAAATTTAAATACCAAACATAAGTAATATATTTTTGCTGATGCTCCTCAGAGAAATCTTATGACCAATTGACTTCAATCCCAAGGATAGAAGGATGGTACAAAAGCCCACTCGCTCTCATGTCGCTTTGTCCAAAGACCTGGTATGAAGCTAAGTAACTCAGAAAACAGAAGATCCTGTATCATTGCAAATTTGTATGACCGTGAAAGGTGCTCAATCATTACAAATTTGTATGACTGTTGCGCACTGTTTTAAGAATGGGAAGAGAAAAACAGCTTTATAAGCAGAGCAGTGGGTCTCACTGGCACTATACTAAGCAGGTCTGTTGCCATTTAGAATTTATGGTCAGTTGAATATATCAAATCTTCGCCATAAAGCATCTAGCAGTACAGTCAGGGCCTGATATAAGAGAGCTTACTGCAAAACGTTCAAGTCAGGTATTGATAGTTTCCCAGAAGGCTGACCATAACAGTACCCACGGCCAAAGAAGGATGAGGTAAATTGAGGTAATTGTGGGGACGGAGGCAAATAGGGGGCAATGGTTGATAGTCAGTGATAGGAAAGGTCGCTTAACTTTCATTTTTTTAAGATTTCCAGTTAAGTTGATTGATACTGCCAGTTAAATTTATTTTTGGGTACCAAACAAAATCTATGCATGATAATAATTTGTCTGATCATTGCAAGTTCCATCCACTCCATGGATAAGAAGGTAGGGTTCATTTTTCAACATGATGTAACATGTCTCCTAATTTTATCTCGGATGGAGGTGGAATTGACAAGGAGAAGATAGGGTTTATTTTTCAACTTGATGTAATGTGTCACCTACTGTGCTCTCACGTGGTACTTTGCTCTGAGATGGAGGTGGAATTAAAGGAGGAACGAAAATCATTTGAAAAGTTATATAAAGGATTCTCTTTAGAAAATAATTTTGTATAACATAGTTTCTCTCAACCTCATCTACAACAAGATCATCTAAGATACTTTCATATATGACAATAATAATTTGGAGGAAGTGCCTTCCTACAAGTATTTTGGAATTGATATTCATTATAAGTTCAATTGAACTATAGTATTGTGAAAATGATAAATGGAGGGTGACAAGCTTATTATGGTCTAAGAAAAAGCTCCTCTTTGAGACTCTTGTCACTCCTATTATCTTATATGCATGTGAAATTTGGGGTTGCAATCTCTCAACCCTGGAGAAAGATAGAGCACATCCAAAAGAGTTTTATAACCTATAATCTCAAAATTCAAAATTAAAGGAAATACACCATATCCCATCCTCTTCATAGAAGCAAGTCTTTTCCGCATTAAGAGCACAACTATGATTTATCCAAAATCACCAATGACTAAAGTGAGGATGGCATAATGATGTCAAGTCTTGACTAAATCATCGGCCAATAAAATAAGAAGTCATTCTCCATAATACCTATGATATTAAAAATATTGTTAAATCTAGATTTAAGGAGAATATTTGGTTAACCCCAATATTGAAGATCAAAAGTATCTTTTTGTTTTGATTAGCATAAATAAGAGAATCAATATTACTAAAATGAGAACTAATTCTCATGAGGTGCATAGTGAAAGTGGGGATTGGACAATTCCAAAAACACCATGACATGAAAGACAATCTATCATCTTTGCTACACCAAGAGGGTTGAAGATGAAAATCACTTTCTCCAAGAGCGCCCCACTTATACCCAAATTAGATCTCAATTCAAAATATTTGTCACAATAAGGGCCTTCCTACCCTTCTAAGTCATGAAATTTGTAAGAATCTTGGAATGCCTCTCCTAATTCTTTTCGAAATAACATTCTAAAAAAATCTAATTAATCTCTTACATTTCTTAAGGTCTATAAACCAATTTTAATCTTAGTAAACATTAACCACCACCACCATCATAAATATTATTTTAAATTAATTTAAAAAATAAAATAAAAATATTTAAAATAATTTATATAAAATAAAATTTTAAAATTATACTATCTTATTTTATTTTTCGTGTCCATTTCTCTAAATACACAGTTTTGAACGAAGGTTTTATATAAATCAAAAACAAAATTATACAGTGTAAATTCTCTTAAAAAACAAAAAAAAATATGATAAAATCTAACTTACTCCATGTTCCATCCAATTTTCTCAACTTTTCATCCTTAAAAAAATGTTTTATCGTTTCATAATTTTAACCATATATAAAATTCTTAACTAATTCTTTTGCTAGAGAGATTTAATCTTTTTATGTTAAAGTTCTTAACTAATTTTTTGCTACAGAAATTTAATCTTTTTATGTTCCATGACAAAGTTATTACTGATTTAAAATTAAAAAGAGGCCAACAAACTTAAACTACAACATCTTAATAAGATTTATCTAGTGGAGTATTCTATCTCCTAACCCCTTCAATTTTATGATTAATTAATATCATTGGTCAGTAAGAGACAATGTGCAAGTCTTATTCATATTGGTTATGGAAGGTTTAAGTCTCCTTCTCAAAAAAAGCCAAGCAGAAGGTAAGATTACAGGGATCAAGGTCTCAAGGTTAGTTAAAATCTTGCACCTCTTCTTTGTAGATGACATTCTCATAATGACCAATGATAGTTTACTTGAATGGAGGGAAATCTATGGATTTATAAAGATTTTTTGTTTTTCCATGGGCTTACAAATCAATTGGTCCAAATCGACGTTCCATTACGCCAACATACAAGATCAAAACTTGGATCAACTGAAGGACATCTTTCCTCATACCTTCGTCCACCTTTCACAAGGATTCAAATACCTTGTCTATTTCATTAAAGCAGATCATTACAAGGCTTCAAACTGGGACTGGCTCGTTTCTAAGGTGGAAAAAAAGTTGGACACTAGTGTAACAGAGGGCTCTCCATAGGAGGCCACTACACACTCATCAAAGTTTCCCTAGAAGGACAATCGGTATACTCGATGGCGCTTGAAGCTATACCCACACCGGTCCTGGAAAAGCTAAGAAAACTCACATACAACTTCCTCTGGTCAGGCATCAAGGACCATCACAAGCTACACCTATGCAACTGGGAAACACTGGCAAAACCGAAAATCAAGGGTGGATGGGGGATTATAAATATTTTCAAATTCAACGAAGCTCTGGCTGCCAACTCCCTCTGGTGCGTTTTGACTACAAATGGAATTTGGAGCTCTATCATCAAGGAAAAATATTTGCCTTACACCTCCGTCGCATCTTGGCTTCATAATGGAACCCCACACACAAGGATTGCATCTCATATTTGGACGAACTTAGCGAATTCAACACATTGGATCACAAATTGGCTCTGTTGGAAGCCGGGCTCTAGCCATTCTATCATAATCGACAGTGATTGCATTATAAGACTCGACCAAGCCTCTTATCTGTCACCACAATTAATTTCACTATTAAACACGAAAAATACATGTTTTCTTTTTCAAGCCGGGCTTTATAATGAACACGGGACCCTGACAGCAGGCTGGAAATCCGGTCGTGAACTGGAACTACCAACATACTTGGATGTGGAGTGGGTTAATTATTGCTTGGAGCTTACTCAGACGGGCATATATATTCACAACGTGGAGTATCAATTCTTGTGGGCTGGAGGAGACAGTTCGGGCCACATCTTCGTCAAAAATTTGTATTCAGCCATCACAAACACAGTTTGGAAAAATAAAATTTTTGGATAGTGTAAGCATCTCTGGAACTAGAAAATACCACATAAGATAAATCTCTTCACCTGGTTAACTATCGAAAACAAAATCCCCACTTGGGATAACCTCCAAAGAAAAGGATGGGTTGGCCCCAACATCTGTCAACTTTGCTACAGGGATGAAGAAACAGTCCAACGTCTCTTTACACAGTGCCAATTCATTCACCTTCTCTGGGACAGGATTGCTCTGGACCAACACATAAACATTGTCTGGAATGGGACCTCCATTTCTGTCTTCTTTGACCATTGGACATCTAGCGAGCGCAACCACAAACTACTCCCTCCACTGGTCAATTGGTTTATTTGGCTGGCTAGAAACATTAAAATCTTCGACAATAAGCCACCCTCTATTAGCACCGTTGCTTATAAATCTCTTGGCTTGTACCAAAACTGGAAAGACATACACCCAATCATTGTGATAAAAAAGACATTAGTTAGTCCTCTTATCTTAGAGGATACTCCTACGGGGTGGTTCGATGATACAACTCAACACAGTGGAACATTGAGTGGTGCAGGTGGACTGATAAGAATCAATAAAAACTCTATTTACAGATGGACTTTCTGTTGTGGCCCGGGCACCAACACAAGGGCAGAGCTATTAGGTGTCTGGGCTACTCTTCACTTGGCCTCCAGACTAAACATCAAACACCT
Organism: Picea glauca; assembly: GCA_000966675.3. Lineage (NCBI taxonomy): Eukaryota > Viridiplantae > Streptophyta > Pinopsida > Pinales > Pinaceae > Picea > Picea glauca. The sequence goes on from JZKD02S1672907.1 coordinate 121,641, forward strand.
TCAATTGATCAGGGACTCTAGAGTTATCATAGATTGGTTTAATCACAAGGGTAAGCTACAAACTATCAAACTCTTGGCCTGGAAGGACAGAATCAGATTACTTCAATGCCACTTCAAGAAACTCATCTTCACTCATACCTTCCAAGAGTACAACAGGGAAACGAATCTGCTATCAAAGACAACATTACAAAAAAAAAAGTTTGAATACATACAACCAATGGTTGGATGGCCACGAGGGCCCCACACTTGCTATCAAAATATTTTAGGACTGGATGCTCCAGTTTTTGGTCGGCCAATTTCAGTATATTATCCAATTTTTCTAGATCTCTTGTAGCAGTAACTCTTGGTATTTTCTACATAACTTTGTTCTCTTTCATTGAGACTTGTAGTAATTCTGGAATATCTCTCTCCAAAGCTCTTCTCTTTCTCCTTCTAATTGGCTCGTAAACCAATTGTAGGCGAAATATATATTCACCAGTTGTATCATTTTGCTAATATATCTTGATGTGAGAACACATTATATTTTAAATATAATTGAGTAATTCTTTTCTACTGGAAAAAATAAACAATGTGTAAGTTTATTTTCAATTTTTCCCATGCTATGCATTTTTTTCTCTTCTCGATTCTTTTTTTATTTATTTAATCTTTTGATTCCTTCATTTTATAATAAAAATCTATAATAAAAGATCAAAATTTTAAATATCAAACTTTTTGAAACTAATATAACCATTTTAATAAAACATTGAAAATAAACACTTCTATTTCATTTAACACAACTATATTAACATACTAATTTTAATTTAAATGTACGCTAAAATGCTGCTGAAAATAGCTTTGTACTCATCTTTTACTAACATCTTACCAAATTTAAAAATAATATTATTTACACATTTTATATATTTATATTTTGAATAAAAAATATTTATTGATAATTGAAAAAATATATATTTAACTCTTTTTGAAAAAAATGTGTTTTTTTTTCTAAAATGTTATAAGTTCAAATTTACAGGAAGTAGGTATGCATAACTCAATAAATTTTAGAAGTCAAATAATTGTGCTCTGAAAGGATTCCTTATTCCACATACAAGAGATCTCATACACCAATTTAATATCTGATTTAACAATGACCTTAAAATTAAATTATTATTATAAAACAATCTTCATATTTGAAAACAATCTTGAAATTTCACTTATATTTAGCTTCCAATAAAATAAAATAAAACTATATAAAATCTCACTTAAAATAAAATGTACTAAAATACTTTGAATAAAAAAATATTTATTAACAAAGATTATATTTAACTCATATATATATATATATATTTCTATTTAATTTAAAAACAATCATGAAATCGCACTTCAAATAGAATAGCAAGTTATATAAGAAAATATTTTGAATAAAAAATTATTTATTAACCATTCAGAAAGGTTATAATTAAATCTTTTAAAAATATATATAACAATATTTCTATTAAAAAACAATCACGAAATCGCACTTGAAATAGAATAAAGAGTAAGATTTAAATCTAGTAATTATATCGAAGCATATCAATTAATAAATAAATTTAATGTTTTTTCGAGGTGTAGGACAATTGGTGATGGAGTGTGTGGTCGAGTGTCATTCCAGGGTGATTTTGACGGGTTAGATGCTCTCGAGTCGCGGTTTCTCAACCACATGTTAGTCCCACAAGTCACGACAAATTAACAAACAAACAAAAAAATTAACCAATAAATAATGTTAATATGTTTGTGCGCTCTATCTATCTCAGTGGAAGTTAATCATCATAACTTCTACTGAGATTGAATTGGTCTATTAGACCTTAAATGCTAGAAAAACATTAAGAGAAGCTTTCCAAAATCACCATAGTTTTGTTGAGTTAAAAGGTTAGGAAGGTTGGTACTCTGACAAATATTTTGAAATTGAGATCTAATGTGGGTATAGGTTGGACAATCTAAGAGAAAGTACTTTTCATCCCATGACCTTTTAGGAATTGACCAACTCCCAGTTTAACCATGAATCTAGTGAGAATTATATATATGAAATATTTTAATATTTTAATATATTTTATAATATTAATATATTATAAAATATTTTAATATATTATAAAATATATACTGGTTTGATTTTGGTTTGTTTTGATTTTCCCTAGCTTTAATTAATAGATCACTAAAACTAGTATAGATCCATCTTGATCACGGATTTATCAAATCTATTGAGGTGCAAATATTTAACATTTCCTCAAGTTTTGCACTCTAAAAATTGTTTTCACCTCAAAAGATTTGATCCCTCTCAACCTTTGATAGATCTTCGGTTAAGATGAATCTATACTGATATAAAGTATAATTATATAATTATAATCTTTCGTGCAATGAAACTTTTTCAACCAATAATTAAAGATTATGATTAGAAAAGTAAATATCAAATTATAATTTAGACATTATAAGCTTATGAAGGTTGTAGAATTAAATAAGATGTATTTATAGAAGTTGGAAGATATATTTTGGATAAATAAAAATAGGTAGAATTGAATAAGTTGTATTTATATAGAATACGGAAGGTATATCTTCAATAAATTAATTATAGATAAAATGGTTAATTTTTTTTTTATATACAAAAAGTTGATTTAAAAAAAAAAAGATATCAGTTCATTTGTCTCATAAAAAAAATATTTAAAAAAAAATATAAATAATTGAATAACACTTCATTTTCATTTTTACTAGAATGAATTTGGGTTAATTATTTAATTGGAATGGTGTATAAAATTGGGGTAAACGAATCTAGTAGGGTTAGGATTTGATGACTACACCACTATTCTTAGTACGTGATCTCGTGTGCCCTTATGGCGTTTGGTAAAGGAGTAGGACTCGCCCCCTCCTAGAGTGGAGTGGTAGTCGGGCGACAACCAAACTACACCAACCCAAATCCAAACACATCAAGTAATCCACGACCTGAATCAGAATCGGTTGATCAAAGAGAAGGTAAGCAGAAGGAATCTGATACACCAACGAACGATGCCACAGAAGGATCAAGACTAAAGCAAAACATTGGAACCAATAGATCTTGCATTCCAAAATTCACGGAAAACCCACACTATGAGAGCAACTCAAACACGATAGGGACACATATATAGTACATGATGGATCATGCCTTCATGGGAAAATTCATGGGCATTTGGTCTCGTGGATTAATCACAAATGGAAATCCAAGGGTCAAGTTGACCTCAAGCTTGGCTCAAAGGGATTCTTCACATCAACATTCTCCAATCTAGAAGACCGAGGCATGGTCTTTGAAAATGGGCCATATTTTTTTCAATTCCGTGGGACTATACCTCTGAATCTGGAAGGAAAGATTCAACCCTAACAAATAAGATTTCAAAATGGCCCCATATTTGGATCCGCTTGTATTCACTCTCCTTAGAATATTGGGAATAAAAAAACTTGGAAGGAATTGGAAACTCACTAGGCACATTTGTCAAATTCTCAAAGCTTACCAAGCAGGGAATACATACTTCTTACACTTGCGTCTATGTCTACATGAACCTAACCAAGCCCTTGCTAGAAGTGATTTTCCTGAGCTACCAAGATGAGGAATGGCTACAAACCCTTGACTATGAGAACATCCCATTCTGACATCGTAGATTCCATGAACATGGCCATCTATTTAGATATTGTCCATTGAACCAAAAGACAACCCCTAAACCAACTCACAATAAAAAAGACATCGAGGGTTTCGAGCAAGTTACGAACTGTAGAAGACATGGTTGAAGATTAGTTACACCACCAGGGAATCACAATATCAATACCAGTAACAATTATGAATCACTCTCGCAGGTAGAAGAGAACCCCAATAACCCCTCTTTCAAGGAACCACGACCAAATCACAACCCAAAAACTAGCAGTGAAGCATAGACTACAGAGGACAATTCCAAGAGAAGAAATACTGTGAACTAGGACCCCCTTGAGCATGAAGAATACATGAATGAGGATATTCCGGAGTAGCCCGAGTTGGAGGATGGTGAAGAAATGGACTTGGGGGACCTTGAACTTCACTCAATAGCAATGCCTTTTGAACGAAGAGAGCTCCAGTCCATCCCAGAACAACAGGTCCAACTTCTAAAGAAGGCCTTCATAAAAGCCAACAAACATCCAATACCTACTTCCCAAGGTAATAATATTGCTTCTACTTATTTTGGTTTAAAATCCCATCCCTTACAAGACAATCCCTATGCTACAAGAGATAAAAAATGGTGAGGGATCTTGACAAATAGACAACTCATCAGGGAGAATTGGAGAAATTCTTATAAAATTAGGCAGAATAGCTCCACTAATAGATGTGTTCACCCCCTCACCCTCTCTTTTACCATGAAAATCGTCTCTTGGAATATAAGGGGTCTAAATGGAAAAAGAAAACACAGGATACTCAAGAACCTATTAACTCAGGAAAAACCCACCATCGCCATGCTCCAACAAACCAAATTCTCTAGTGAACACTTCTCGAACCTAGCCTCCAGAATATGGCCAGGATCAAATTCCGTTGCAACCAATGCCTTGGGTGCTACTAGAGGCCTTGATATCATTTGGAACCCTCAACTTGTTTCCCTTTCCATTTTTTCTCCTCTCACTTCTCCCCAATTGCACACTATATCCTAATAGGCTCTTGCGAGTCTACTTCCTCACTAATGTCTCTAGCCCTAACCCAATCTCTGACAAGCTTATATTTTTATTCTCCCTCCAATTTATTAATCACCTTATCAGGGATGTTCATTGGCTCATAGGAGGGGGACTTTAATATCATTACTTCCCTAGTATAAAATAAATGATGGATTTGTAGACTTGATAAGGATTCTCAACAATTCCTCTCTCTTATCCAACAGATGGAATGGATGGACCTTGAACCCACCAATGGCTTGCATAATTGAAACAACAAGAGAGGAGGAAAAGAGAAGATAACATCTAGACTAGACCGATTTATGGTTTCAACACTGCTTATGATATCAAGTATTCCTATCTCATCCAAAATCCTACCTTACCATGGCTCTGATCAATGGCCCATTGAGCTAGACATATATATCAAGGGGAGTCCTCTCAAATGCTCATTTCGATTTGAGCACTTTTGGCTAGAACACCTTGGATTCCCAGACAATATTAAAACCTAGTGGGAGTAAATATATCCTCCCTCCCCTTCACCCATGTTTAGATTCCAAAAAAAAATCAAACACCCCAAAGGTTGCATAAGAAGATGGAGCAAAGAAGAGTTTGGCAATATTTTTAAGGAAAATAAAAAGTTAGAAGCACAAATACAACATATTCAACAATCTATGATCCTAGAAGGGCGCACATAACAACTAGTACAAGAAGAAGATGATCAGGTACATGAAGAGCTAACAACTCGCAGTAGGTAAGAGGAAATCTTATGGAAACATAAATCTAGACCTAGGTGTCTGAAGAATGGGGAGAAAAACACCAAATTCTTCCACCACTCAGTAATTCAAAGAAGTCACCAAAAAAATATTTCATCCATCAAATACAGTCAAGGAAACAATCTCAAATACCATGTTGATATAGAATAGGAACCAATCAGCTTTTACAAAAACCTTCTCACTGAACCCGTCAGGGATAGAAGGCCGACCATTCAAAAAATTACCCAACACATTCCATGCCTAATCTCCCCAAAGAAAAATGATTTTCTCCTTCAATCTTTCCCTCTGGAAGAGATATAAAGAGTTGTTATG
>JZKD02S1672907.1:128119-145783 GCA_000966675.3 Picea glauca
AATGGCCCCGGAAGTGAAAACCTGCTAAAAATAGTAAATTGCCAAAATGGCCAGAAAACTGTTTTGAGCCATTTGGAAAAGGTGGGTGGCCCCCGATATCCACCTGGATCAGATTCACAATAGATTTCTTCTATACTTGTTGGAATATTATTAAACAGGATGTTTGAGACCTTGTGGATGACTTCCACAAATTTTCCAACATTCTACCTACCCTAGATGCCACCTTTCTTACCCTTATACATAAAGAGGAAAGATATTATGACCCCAAGAAATTATGCCCCATTGCTTTCTGTAATGTTGTCTTCAAGATCATAACCAAAGCTATAACCAACCACTTAAAAGTGCTCCTCCCTTCCCTCATCTCCAATGAACAAACCAACTACGTGGAGGGACGTGAAATCCTTGACAACTGTTATAATTAAAGAGGTTTGCTCGTTTTTCCATATACAATATAGCAATATTGTTACCCAACCATAGGCACAAAGGCCACCCTCGAGCACCTTAACCTTGACAGACATAATAATTATGGTAGAAGATCAATATCCAAACAAGGCTAGCGCACCTTTCTCCAAGGGTAGTGCACCAAGCAAGAATAACCAGAAAGTCCAAACCATAACCAAGAGAAAGTCCAACCAAAATCTAAAATCCCAGTTGCAACAACTGCAACTGCACTCCCTCTCCAAACTTGTGCTCCACTAGTCTTATGCAGTTGTGAGAGTGAGAGTGACAAATGAGCTCTAGCACCCTCTATTTACACTGCTCTATCCCACTTGACTGGGTTGACTTATCTTTATAGAGAATAATAACTCAATATTAAATATTCTCTTGAGCTGAATTGTCTTCTAGGGTTATTATGCAACGTTTTAGGGTTTCTCTTGCTTCCCAGAATATTCTAGTCTTGTCAAAGGTTACACGTGGAGGTTAATACCTCTCGTAGCTACCATAATATCGACACTTTCTCCTAGCTAGGGAGGTATTAAAGGAAATGGTCTTGAGCACAAACAAACCATTCAACCAATAACATCATCATAGCCACACAAGCTATCTCATGATCACGTAGATCAACTCACAAGAAAAATCATCACTATCAATATCATCTGATAGAATCAAATGAATCATCTCTCAAATCCATACTCCATCTGAGTAATCGATCATGATGTTGAATAAGTCACTCACTCCACAGAGTGACACAAGGACCATTCTTCTAATCCGGACATATGTCCTAGAAGAATGATTGTTCCAACAAATGTTGAAATCTATGCCATGGGCTACAAAGACCATTCCTACAAGAATCTCAATCTAGGACTATTTTCTAACCAGGTCATATGTACCATAGAGATTCGTCTCTACCTATATTCCTTAGAAAATATCAGTCCTGAATCATTTTCCTAATCGACACAAAATTTGTGCCTTAGGAAAATACCAGTCCATGATATGTCAACAAACTGTCAATATGTACCATTCTCCACAGAGAGAATGCTTGTGCACCAGCAATCTATTCTATCTGGACCATTCTCCGCCTGGAGAATGTCAGTCCACTGATAAACTAACTATCCATATGGCTGGAAATCAACTCCAACACTAGTGGTAGTCTCCATGACACTCAAATAGTAGCATATTGTTGCTATAATTCCATCCAATAGAGCACAATTGTGTCTATCCATAGTAGTATACAACTACTATCCATTGGTATACAACCACTCCTAGTAGCACACCGCTACTAACCAATGACACACGATCACTACCAATGGATCAAATCCACCACAATATCATACAACTATTGTCTAGAGACATACAATCTCCACAATAATCATATCATCTGATATCAACCTGCATAAAAAATATCATGATACAAACTGAGTTATCTGAGCCATTCTTCCACTCACATCTATGAGATCTGAAAGAGAATAATCCCTCAGAAAGTAAAACATCATCCATGGGTTATCTGGACAATTCTTCCCAAGCATAGAAGAATACATGTCCCTGATTTCTGATCCTGGACCATTCACCTAATTGAGCCATTCCTCCGACACTAATCACAGTGCAACCTGGAGAGAATGAGTCTTCCCTAGGGAATGCCTGTCCCTGATTGCTAAACTTGGACCATTCACCTAACTGGTCCATTCCTTCAGAAATAATCACAGTGTAATGTGGAGAGAATGAGTCTGCCCTAGGTAATGACTGTTTGGACCATTTCCTATGGAAATGACTGTCTTACACCAACCTCCAAAATGGACCATTCTTCGAAACTTCTCACAACTGTGAACTTTGAAAGAATGATTGCTTGGTGAGGCAGAACATTCTACTTGACCACTACTCAGAGTGACTGCCAAGAAGAATGACTATCCTAGACCATTCCCCCACACTGGCCACAAGGGGAATCCTTGTCTATGGTACATCAACAATCTATCAGACCATTTTCATTATGAAAATGACTGTCTGATCTCGACCATTTTCTGAACTGAAAAATGATTGTCCGTCAGAAATATCGAATCACTTTCTGAACTGGAAAGGAACTTCCCAAACTTGACCATTTTCTAAATTGGAAAATGATTGTCCATAAATCAATAACATATCAACACTCCCTCCCAACCTGGGAGTAATCACTTCCTTTTTCAATAAGGAAGTTGTCTCTACGAGCCCCAACTTTCCCCTTAAGTACACAAACTTTTCATCTTGGACAGTGGCTTTACCAAAATATATGTTATTTGCTCATTTGTGGAGATATACTAGAGAACCACTTCTCCCCTCTGGAATTTATTACAGAGAATATAATGCTTGATCTCAATGTGCTTCGACCTGTCATGGAACACAGGGTTCTTTGAAATCTTCACATAACTCTGATCATCATAATATATCATGATCGAATTCAACACATGATCAGACAGTCCAAAAACAAACTTACAGAGCCACACTACTTCTGTACAAGCGTCACAAGTTGCAATATACTCTGCTTCTGCAGTGCTAAGTGAAACAGACTTTTGTTTCCTGCTAGCCCATGACATCGTGGCAAAGCTCAAATTGAAACATATCCAAGTAGCACTTCATATGTCATATTCACTCTTTGCCCAATCTGAATCGATAAATCCATGCAGTTGTATATCATAACTCAAACGTCCCACAAGGAAAATATTCGGTTGAGTATTCTCCAAATACATTAACAAGCCAATCAATTGTCGATACAAAGACAGGTCTACTGGATCAAAGTCTCTCAACTTCTTCAGATCTGTCATTATGGTAGTTTTCCATGGATTTGCCATCCATCATCCCAAACTTCTGAAGAACCATTTCAATATACTCCCTCTGTCATAGGAAGTTTTTAGCACGCTTTTGTTGTACATGAGAGGCTCTGCACCAAGTTTGCTTGAACCCACAAGGTCTTCTTCCATTTGCATACAAGGGTCTCTTCCTGGTATACCTCAAAGCCTTAAGGTTTCTCTACATACGCTTCTTCTTTAATTACTCTGTTGAGAAGAACAATATTTACATTCATCTGATGTAAAATCCAATCCATGGATACTGCAAGATATATAATGGCTCAGGTAGAGGTATGTCTGGTTACTAGAACAAGCTATCATCATAGTCTTCTCCCTCCTTTTAGGAGAACCCTCTAGCCTTGAGTCTTTCCTTGTATCTATCAATGCTAAAGTCTTTTTCCCAATTTCTCACATACATTGTTATTCATCAAAACTTTCTTCCATTCCTTTTGCTTGGCTGCTTCTAGTGGATTCAAACTAGTTCAATTGGTTGTTATGACGTTTTCTTTCTTTCTTGGAATCTTCATTTTCTTCCTCATGTTTTTCTTCAATGTTGGAGTCCATGGAATCTTCTATAGATTACATTCCCTTATTTCTTGAAGCCTCCAACCTTTATTCATAGGAACATAAATGTAGATGGAAAACCAGGGATATTCAAGGCTTCTTGAAGAAGACTTCTTCTAGAGTCAAGCTGAACACGTGCTGCTTATCATGGTTGCTACTTCCAATGAAGAACATGGATAGATACTTCATGGTATTCACAGATTCTTCAATGGATCATATTGTTGGGGATTATCTCCCTCCTAATCCTAGCTTCATGCCTGAATGAGCAATATGCATGATCTTCTTTTGGAATTATGTGATCAGATCCCTCCATCTGAGAGATTCCATGTTTATGTCTATTGCATCTCTCTTTGCTTTCTGAAAAGTGTCACAAGCATGTTCTGGTTTCCTTTTGATTCCTAACTTCTTTCAAGTCTGACTCCTCTGAGTCTCTTTAAGTTTATTTTTATCTATTTTGATTGTTGCCCATGTGCAAGCTATGTCATCCTTATAAATGTATTCTATGACAGCTTCCGCAAGGATTGTTCATCAAACATATTTCACAAGGGTACCTGTTTGAAAAATGAACAATAAGAGAAAATAAGAAATATCTATCTAGAGGAGATGTCAGTTCATCTTGCAAACAAGTATAATAAGAATGTATATCAATAGTATTCATATGCAATCAAGTATTCATTACACCTAACAATGATATAATCTTTCAAAGACTACTTTTCACAATTTGTATTGTAGTAATTATCACCCTTGATATACACAAGTTTGAAGCTTAACAATTTAATCAAACCTGGAACATGAAGCCTCGACTGATATGGAGGGTGCACTTGTTCCTATGAATGCACTAAATCCAAGATTACATCTTGGAAAAGGTCTCTAATACTTTTCCTGCAAACACACTCACATTTTTCTAGATGATATAATTTAGATAACATATACAAGTGCATACCTTTGAAGTCCTGTAACATCGTCCAACTTGTCTTCCAATATGAAACTAGATACCATCTTGACAAGAAGAGATTAGAAACTCAATCAGAAGATTCAATCATTAGAACAAGCTAGAAACTCTAAAATTTCAACTTTGACCACACAATCAATTTGACTAGAAGTCAACCTTTGACTTTGACTTTGACCATACAAACTTTGACTTTGACCAAAAATTCAAAACTGACATTTTTTCTAGCTGAGAGTACCAAGAGGTGCATTAGGCTAGGGTGTATTAGGATGTCAATGAATTAGGTCAAAATTTTCATCATAAGTATATGAACATAAGGGTTAGGGTTTGTTGCAGTTACATAATCAGAAAACCTAGTTGCAACTATAACTGGTGCCATAAGGAGCTTAAAAAATAACTTCCCAATCTATCTTCCAGTGGTTAGACTATCTGAAGATACTGTGGGCCCATAACCTATTAGAATTAAAGAGATGTGATCAATTTTTCATAAACAATATAACAATATTGTCACCCAATCATAGGCACAAAGGCCACCCCCGAGCACCTTAACCTTGACATATAAAATAATTCCAGTAGTAGACCAATAGCCAACCAAGGCTAGTGCAACTTTCTCCAAGGGTAGCGCGCCAAGTAAGAATAACTAGAAACCAAGAAGAAAGTCCAAACCATAACCAACAGAAAGTCCAACCAAAAGCCAAAATCCTAGTTGCAATAACTACAACTACAATCCCTCTCCAAACTTGCGCACCACTAGTCTTATGCAGTTGTGAGAGTGAGAGTGAAAAATGAGCTCCAACACCCTCTATTTATACTGTTCTATCTCACTTGACTAGGATGACTTCTCTTTCTGGAGGCTAATAACTCAATATTAAATATTCTCTTGAGCCAACTTGTCTTCTAGGGTTATTATCCATTGTTTTAGGGTTTCTCTTGCTTCCCGGAATAGTGTAGTCTTGTCAAAAGTTACACGTGGAGGTTAATACCTCCCACAGCTACCATAATATGAACAATGACATCATTCTAGCTCATGAAGTCACCCATTCCCTGAAAATTACCAAAATTCCTTGCATGCTCATCAAACTCGACATGTCCAAATATTTTGACAAACTCAGTTGGAAATACATCCAACAAGTTCTCTTAACCTTTGGTTTCTCTTCTAGATGGGTAAAGTGGATCCTATATCTCACATCCTCAACCTTTTTCTCCATCATCATAAACATATCACCCTCTGCAACCTTTGCACCCTCCTGGGGCATTTGACAAGGAGACCTTGTCTCTCCTTTCCTCTTCATTCTCATGGTTGAAGGCCTTAGAAAAGATATGAAAGTAGTTGTAGAAGACACTACGATACGAGGGCCACGGTTATATGGTTATGATCGTCCTATATCCCATTGGAAATTTTTTGATGACAAAATGCTCATGGGAACACCTTCAGTTTGGGAAGCCAAAGCTATCGACCAAGTCCTCTCAGACTTCATGGAAGCCTCAGGTACTTATATGAATCACGCTAAATCCCATATTTTTTTCTTTAACACTCACTTGGTTGTGAAGACTCATATTTCTAGAATTCTTGACTTTCAAAGGAGCTCTCTTCTGTCCAAATATCTTAGAACCCCTTTGATGGAAAATTATATGTGGAACTCCTCATGGGAAGATATGCTTACAAGGATGGACCACAAGCTATCTTGTTAGACCTACATATGCCCCAAGTCTCCTAGCAAGTCGATTATCGTAAAATACGTTCTCCAAGCGATGCCTCTCTATCTCTTTTCGACATTGGTTTCCCTTAAGAATGTTCTCAGAGATGTCTGCAATATCTAATGCTCCTTCCTTTAGGGGGATCTTCAAATAATCATAAATGGGGACTTGTAGCATGGGAAAAAATTTGATTCCCTAAGAAATGATGTGGGATTATCCTTAAATACCTTGAAACTCTTAGCACTTCCCTGGGGGCTAAGACTTGGTGGCATTGTCTCAAAAACAAAGAAGCACTACGGAGCAAATTCTGGCATAAAAAATATTATCCCAAAATAAATCATCAAGACCTCATCCACCTTGATGGTCACGAACCTAGCTCAATTATTTGGAACTCAACATGGGAAAATAAGCACCTCATTACCAAGCATAACTTTTGGGAAATCAGAAACAGACAACATTCTCTAATATGGGATGACGCCTGACAGTAAAACCCATCTTTAAGAAACAAACTAGAATTACAACAACTCCACACTAATATGCTCAACCAAGGGAGGACAATCATGGACCAATATTGGCTTCCCAAACAATCAAATGACCAATGGAGATCCTGGATCCCTAAAGATCAATGGACCCCCCTGACCTTGAATTGGGACAACTTCTTGTAAGACCTCAATAATAGACAAATAAAAGTAAAAAATAGAGAAGACACCTTGAGATGGGGCTATAAACCCACATGATCATTTACTCTCAAAGAATCTTAGAGATTATCTTCTAATGGGATACATCAACAACAACAACCCATATGGAATAAAATCTAGGGGAAAAGTCTCTAGCTAAAAATATCATTCTTCGTTTGGCTTCTTACTTGTAGGAAAATACTCACTTGGGATAACCTCACCAAAAGAGGATTTGTTGGCCCAGGGATCTGCAACATTTTTCATCAGGAGGGGGAAGAGAGGGAACACTTGAACTAAATAGCTTCTCAATCTCTGTTGAACTCTAGGACCTTGGGGCCATGACCTTCCACACCAAGGATTGCAAGAGAGACATCGTGAATGAAACCATTGCTACTTGGAGGGACCATGCCTTCTCAAAACCAACCGTCAATCAAGCTTGGAAGCTCCTCTCGAGCTTTCTACTTTGGGGAATCTAGAAGGAACGAAATCATCACATCTTCAAACAACCAACACTCTGATATATAAACTATTTGGTAGAACATCAAACTCCACATTAAGGAAACCACAATCTTGAATCCTTGGGAAGAAAAGAATTGGCCAATCACAGCTTAGGAAATCCATATCCTCAAGGATATGGGTATAATGAGCCTATCAAGAAATCCCAACTCCTCCGTACCCAAATCTCCTATAACCACCCCTGACTCCTAGATCCCTCCCCCTGGCTTCCTTAAATTGAACTTCGATGGCACCTCCAAAGGAAATACATGCCCACCTGGTATTGGAGGTGCAATTTGCAATGAGCAAGGTGATATCCTATGGTTGTTCTCTGATTTTATTAGCATGGACACTAATAATGCAGTAGAAATATAAGATTTGGATAAAGGCCTCACTTTATCTATCAAAGAGAGATTTCACAAGATTATCATGGAAGGGGAATCTCATATTATTATACATATGCTCTGAAAACTCCAGAACGACTTCCCTATTGCCAAAATATCCAAAAATTGATGACTAGAATGAAGTCTTCAACATATACAATGACTAATCTCTTAGAATGAAATCATCATTCCCATTCACACCAGAAGAGTGGCCAACAATGTTGCAAATTGCCTTGCCAATTCAAGAGCTCCAAAATAATTACATCGATCAGTCTGGAAATGGGACCCCCGCTCTACCTCCCCCCTCTCGGTGGACTAAAAGGATATCTCCCAGTCTAACGTCTCTCAGAGAGATCCAGGGCACCTGGATCAGGTGGCAAGGAGGAAATTCATGAAACATCGGGGGGCCTCGGTCCCCTCCCCCACTTGGTAGCCTCACGACTCTCCACGAATGCTACCCGAATTCACCCCCACCCCCCCACATAAATGTTTAGCCATCCCAATTCATATTCTGACGTGTGATCATCCTCGTCTTACACTGCTATCATTCCTCTTGTCTGAGTATTGAAGATATAGAACCATCAACAATTAGTGCCAGTAATGGCGTCAAATAACACTAGCCTAGCTCTAGTTAGTTGTCCCTCCCTCCAGGTACTTTATTCCCTACCTCAACATTCTCACCTTGCCTTTTATTTGTCCCTGCTATGCCTCATCTAACTTTTCTTTTTCCTAACCCCTAGACTATTCATTACCATTCACTACTACTCTCATTCTTCACTCCATCTCAACCTATGATCGTCTCAGAGCTCCAATGCCATGAGAGGTCTACCGTCAGTGTGCCCACATTCATAGGGGTGGCTCTCTGGCTCACCAAACTCAAGTTGTGGTTTCTCAAGCAATTGAGGCTTATGAAGTGCATACTCCTCTGGAGGTCCAAGATGCTAGCATAGGTTGATGCTCAGGCCCTTTGGAACTTCATAGATAATGAAGTTGTTGATGAAAGTATTGGTTCTTGGATCCCTCATCCGAGTACCTACCAAAATTGAGCCACCCTATATTCCAAAACTGTGGACATTTATTGGATTCTTAAGACCCTTATGGGTAAGGTTCTTGTGGAGAGAAGCGAGGCTCAAAAAGAAATTTTCTTACAACTAGATGAAATGCAACAACAACTGCAGGACATGAACCTGAAGCTTGACAAGCTTTCCAACAAGAACACGACCCAAGCTTAAGAAGACCAAATGCATACTCAACCAATGGCGCCTCCCCCAGAGACATTCTTCAGTCCGCGTCTTTGATTTTTCATGATTTTCCCTCTCTTTTTTTGGTTTTACATACATGGAGCTCTAGAGGCTTTCACCCCACCTTGTAACAATTGAAGGATAACTATAGATGTTTTCGAGTTTCTGTGGTGAGGAGTTTGTAGGTGTTGTCTGGATAATCCACAGTTGGTGTCATTTCGTCATCAACATTTCGAATCCGAATCGGGATTCATCATCAGGACTAATCGTCGAATGTGAGCTTGTTGATCGTTGTCTATTAATACTTTAAATGAAAAACAAATTTTAATTTATAAGTTTTTAACCAAGTCAGCTATCCTAATTTTGGAGCTAAACAAAAAGAGAAATCAATTAAATTAATGAGACTTAGTAATTATATGGATGAAGTATGGATATAAATCTAGGGTTTTTGAAAGTGATTAGGAGGTTAATTATTTATTCTTTTAGGGTTTATTCATAACTATTTATTAGAATGATTAAATGTGAGTATTATTTATTTATTATTAGGATGCATTTATAAGTATTGAGAGCAAAAGTGAAATCAAGTAAGTTAATAAGTCAATAATTAGTGTGTATATGCATATAAATCTAGGTTTTAGGAGGCTTTTAATTATTTATTTATTTAGGGTTTTAAGCAATTAGGTTTTAATTGTAACTAATTATTTAATAGTGTTAATATATGTAGTAGGGGTTAATTGTGATTAAGGTACATTTTTAATGTGATTAGGATATTAATATCATATGATTAAATATGTATATTAATATTGAAAATCAAATAAATTAATAAGTCAATAATTAATAATTATTACCTAAGTGTGGATATTATAACTAGGTGTAAATATTGATAATAACTTGTATATATGTATATAGATCTAGGTTTTTAATTATTTATTCATTTAGAGTTTTAAGCAATTAGGTTTTAATCATAACTAATTATTCGAATTAATAGTGTTTAATATAAGTTGTAGGGGTTATTTATGATTAGGGTATATTTTAATTTGATTAGACATTAAAATCCAATGAGGGTTTAGGGTTTATGCAAAAGGGATTTTTAAGTGTTGATAATGGTATATAAACTACAAACTAAGAATTTACTAAAAGTAGATTTGGGGTTTTTTAAGATTAGGATTAGGGTATATAGGACTTAATTAATGAAATATATAGTTACAAGTTTTTAAATTAGAATTTTTATAGTAGTAATAAGACTAGTTTAATTAGACCTCTAAACCTATGAACCTATTCAAATTAAATCGAAACAAGTTTAGTTAGACCTTTAAACCTATGAACCTATTGAAATTAAACCAAAACAAACAAAGAAAGGAAAGGAAAAATTCGGTGTCATACCTAATTTGGTCCATGATGATACCTTAGCTGGTTGATTAATGACCATGATGTGGGACCATCATGATATTCAGAATCTACCTCCCTATGCACGTTTAGGCTCGACTCGTCTTGTCTCCCAAACCAACGACTCGTCGTTTCGACCAAAACCGCAAAATTCCTTATTCTATATACAAGGAGATCTCATACACCAATTTGATATCTGATTTAATAATAACCTTAAAATTAACTTATTATTATAAAACAATCTTCATATTTAAAAGCAATCTTAAAATTTCACTTAAATTTAGCTTTCAATAAAATAAAATAAAACTATATAAAATCTCACTTAAAATAAAATATACTAAAATACTTTGAATAAAAAAATATTTATTAACAAAGATTATATTTAACTCTTATATATATATATATATATATATATATATATATATATTTCTATTTAATTTAAAAACAATCATGAAATCGCACTTCAAATAGAAGAGCAAGTTATATAAGAAAATATTTTGAATAAAAAATTATTTATTAACCATTCAAAAAAGGTTATAATTAACTCTTTTAAAAATATATATAACAATATTTCTATTAAAAAACAATCAAGAAATAGCATTTGAAATAGAATAAAGAGTTATATAAGATCTAGATCTAGTAATTATATGGAAGTATATCAATTAATAAATAAATTTAATGTTTTTCTGAGGTGTAGGACAATTGGTGATGGAGTGTGTGTGTCGCAGTTTCTCAGCCACATGTTAATCCAACAAGCCACGACAAAAAATTAACCAATAAATAATATTAATATATTTGTGTGCTCTATCTATCTCAGTGGAAGTTAATCATCATAACTTCTACTAAGATCGAATTGGTCTATCCGACCTTAAGTGCGAGAAAAACATTAAGAGAAGCTTTCCAAAATCACCATAGTTTTGTTGAGTTAAAAGGTTAGGAAGGTTGGTACTCTGACAAATATTTTGAAACTGAGATCTAATGTGGGTATAGGTTGGACAATCTAAGAGAAAGTACTTTTCATCCCATGACCTTTTAGGAATTGACCAACTCCGAGTTCACTCTAAATATTTAACATTTCCTCAAGTTTTGCACTCTAAAAATTGTTTTCACCTCGAAAGATTTGATCTCTCGACCCTTAATAGATCTTCGGTTAAGATGAATCTATACTGATATAAAGTATAATTATATAATTATAATCTTTCGTGCAATGAAACCTTTTCAACCAATAATTAGAGATTATGATCAGTAAAGTAAATATCAAATTATAATTTAGACATTAGAAGCTTATGAAGGTTGTAGAATTAAATAAGATGTATTTATAGAAGTTGGAAGATATATTTTGGATAAATAAAAATGGGTAGAATTGAATAAGTTGTATTTGTATAGAATATGGAAGGTATATCTTCAATAAATTAATTATAGATAAAATGGTTAATTTTTTTTTTTATATATAAAAGTTGATTTAAAAAAAATAGATATCAGTTCATTCGTCTCATAAATTTTTTTTTTTTAAAAAGAACATAAATAATTGAATAACACTTCATTTTCATTTTTACTAGGATGAATTTAGATTAACTATGTAATTTGGGTTAATTATGTAATTGGAATGGTGTATAAAATTGGGGTAAACGAATCTAGTAGGGTTAGGATTTGATGACTACACCACTATTCTTAGTACGTGATCTCGTGTGCCCTTATGGCCTCTGGTAAAGGAGTAGGACTCGCCCCCTCCTAGAGTGGAGTGGTAGTCAGGCGACAACTAAACTACACCAACCCAAATCCAAACACATCAAGTAATCCACAACCTGAATCAGAATCGGTTGATCAAAGAGAAGGCAAGCAGAAGGAATCTGATACACAAACGAACGATGCCATAGAAGGATCAAGACTAAAGAAAAACATTGGAACCAATAGATCTTGCATTCCAAAATTCACGGAAAACCCACACTATGAGAGCATCTCAAACACGATAGGGACACATATATAGTACATGATGGATCATGCCTTCATGGGAAAATTCATGGGCATTTGGCCCAAAAAAGTTGTGGTCTCGTGGATCAATCACAACTGGAAACCCAAGGGTCAGGTTGACCTCAAGCTTGGCTCAAAGGGATTCTTCACATCAACATTCTCCGATCTAGAAGACCAAGACATGGTCTTTGAAAATGTGTCATATTTTTTTCAATTCTGCGGGACTATACCTCCGACTCTGGAAAGAAAGATTAAACCCTAACAAATAAGATTTCAGAATTGCCCCATATTTGGATCTGCTTGTATTCACTCTCCTTAGAATTTTGGGAATAAAAAAACTTGGAAGGAATTGGAAACTCACTAGGCACATTTGTCAAAGTCTCAAAGCTTACCAAGCAAGGAATACATACTTCTTACACTTGCGTCTATGTCTACATGAACCTAACCAATCCCTTGCTAGAAGTGATTTTCCTGAGCTACCAAGATGAGGAATGGCTACAAACCCTTGACTATGATAACATCCCATTCTGACATCGTAGATTCCATGAACATGGCCATCTATTTAGATATTGTCCATTGAACCAAAAGACAACCCCTAAACCAGCTCACAATAAAAAAGACATCGAGAGTTTTGAGCAAGTTATGAACTGTAGAAGACATGGTTGAAGATTAGTTACACCACTAGGGAATCACAATATCAATACTAGTAATAATTATGAATCACTCCCACAAGTAGAAGAGAACCCCAATAACCCCTCTTTCAAGGAACCATGACCAAATCACAACCCAAAAACTAGCACTGAAGCATAGACTACAGAGGACAATTCCAAGAGAAGAAATATCTTGAACTAGGACCCCCTTGAGCATGAAGAATACATGAATGAGGATACTCTGGAGTAGCCCGAGTTGGAGGATGGTGAAGAAATGGACTTGGTAAACCTTGAACTTCACTCAATAGCAATGCCTTGTGAATGAAGAGAGCTCCAATCCATCCCAGAACAACAGGTCCAACTTCTAAAGAAGGCCCTCATAAAAGCCAACAAACATCCAACACCTACTTCCCAAGGTAATAATATTGCTTCTACTTATTTTGGTTTAAAATCCCATCCCTTACAATACAATCCCTATGTTACAAGAGATAAAAAATGGTGAGGGATCCAGACAAATAAACAACTCATCAAGGAGAATTGGAGAAATTCTTATAAAATTAGGCAGAATAACTCCACTGATAGATTTGTTCACCCCCTCACCCTCTCTTTTACCATGAAAATTGTCTCTTGGAATATAAGGGGTCTAAATGGAAAAAGAAAACACAGGATACTCAAGAACCTATTAACTCAGGAAAAACCCACCATCGTCATGCTCCAACAAACCAAATTCTCTAGTGAACACTTATTGAACCTAGCCTCTAGAATATGACCAGGATCAAATTCCATTGCAACCAATGCCTTGGGTGCTACTAGAGGCCTTGATATCATCTGGAACCCTCAACTTGTTTCCCTTTCCATTTTTTCTCCTCTCACTTCTCCCCAATTGCACACTATATCCTAATAGGCTCCTGTGAGTCTACTTCCTCACTAATGTCTCTAGCCCTAAACCAATCTCTGACAAGAGTATATTTTTATTCTCCCTCCAATTTATTAATCACCTTATCAGGGATGTTCATTGGCTCATAGGAGGGGGACTTTAATATCATTACTTCCCTAGTATAAAATAAATGATGGATTTGTAGACTTGATAAGGATTCTCAACAATTCCTCTCTCTTATCCAACAGATGGAATGGATGGACCTTGAACCCACCAATGGCTTGCATAATTGAAACAACAAGAGAGGAGGAAAAGAGAAGATAACATCTAGACTAGACCGATTTATGGTTTCAACACTGCTTATGATATCAAGTATTCCTATCTCATCCAAAATCCTACCTTACCATGGCTCTGATCAATGGCCCATTGAGCTAGACATATATATCAAGGGGAGTCCTCTCAAATGCTCATTTCGATTTGAGCACTTTTGGCTAGAACACCTTGGATTCCCAGACAATATTAAAACCTAGTGGGAGTAAATATATCCTCCCTCCCCTTCACCCATGTTTAGATTCCAAAAAAAAATCAAACACCCCAAAGGTTGCATAAGAAGATGGAGCAAAGAAGAGTTTGGCAATATTTTTAAGGAAAATAAAAAGTTAGAAGCACAAATACAACATATTCAACAATCTATGATCCTAGAAGGGCGCACATAACAACTAGTACAAGAAGAAGATGATCAGGTACATGAAGAGCTAACAACTCGCAGTAGGTAAGAGGAAATCTTATGGAAACATAAATCTAGACCTAGGTGTCTGAAGAATGGGGAGAAAAACACCAAATTCTTCCACCACTCAGTAATTCAAAGAAGTCACCAAAAAAATATTTCATCCATCAAATACAGTCAAGGAAACAATCTCAAATACCATGTTGATATAGAATAGGAACCAATCAGCTTTTACAAAAACCTTCTCACTGAACCCGTCAGGGATAGAAGGCCGACCATTCAAAAAATTACCCAACACATTCCATGCCTAATCTCCCCAAAGAAAAATGATTTTCTCCTTCAATCTTTCCCTCTGGAAGAGATATAAAGAGTTGTTATGGATATGCCCAAAGACAAATCCCCTAGTCTAGATAGATTCACAATAGATTTCTTCTATACCTGTTGGAATATTATTAAACGGGATGTTTGAGACCTTGTGGATGACTCCCACAAATTTTCCAACATTCTACCTACCCTAGACGCCACCTTTCTTACCCTTATACCCAAAGAGGAAAGATATCATGACCCCAACAAATTCCACCCCATTGCTTTCTGTAATGTTGTCTTCAAGATCATAACCAAAGCTATAACCAACCACTTAAAAGTGCTCGTCCCTTCCCTCATCTCCAATGAACAAACCAACTATGTGGAAGGACGTGAAATCCTTGAAAACTGTTAGAATTAAAGAGGTGCGCTCGTTTTTCCATAGACAATATAGCAATATTGTTACCCAACCATAGGCACAAAGGCCACCCCCAAGCACCTTAACCTTGACAGACATAATAATTCTGGTAGAAGACCAATATCCAAACAAGGCTAGCGCACCTTTCTCCAAGGGTAGTGCACCAAGCAAGAATAACCAGAAACCAAGAAGAAAGTCCAAACCATAACCAAGAGAAAGTCCAACCAAAATCTAAAATCCCAGTTGCAACAACTACAACTGCACTCCCTCTCCAAACTTGTGCTCCACTAGTCTTATGCAGTTGTGAGAGTGAGAGTGACAAATGAGCTCTAGCTCCCTCTATTTACACTGCTCTATCTCACTTGACTGGGTTGACTTATCTTTCTAGAGAATAATAACTCAATATTAAATATTCTCTTGAGCCGAATTGTCTTCTAGGGTTATTATGCAATGTTTTAGGGTTTCTCGTACTTCCTGGAATATTCTAGTCTTGTCAAAGGTTACATGTGGAGGTTAATACCTCCCGTAGCTACCATAATATCAACACTTCCTCCTAGCTAGGGAGGTATTAAAGAAAATGGTCTTGAGCACAAACAAACCATTCAACCGATAGCATCATCATAGCCACACAAGCTATCTCATGATCATGCAGATCAACTCACAAGAAAAATCATCACTATCAGTATCATCTGATAAAATCAAATGAATCATCTCTCAAATCCATACTCCATCTGAGTAATCAAGCATGATGTTGAATAAGTCACACAATCCACAGAGTGACACAATGACCATTCTTCTAATCCAGACATATGTCCTAGAATAATGATTGTTCCAACAAATGTTGAAAGCTACGCCATGGGCTACAGAGACCATTCCTACAAGAATCTCAGTCTAGGACTATTTTCTAACTAGGTCATATGTACCATAGAGATCCGTCTCTACCTATATTCCTTAGAAAATATCGGTCCTGAATCATTTTCCTAATCGACCCAAAATATGTTCCTTAGGAAAATACCAGTGCATGATATGTCAACAAACTGTCAACATGGACCATTCTCCACAAAGAGAATGCTTGTGCACCAGCAATATGTTCTGTCTAGACCATTCTCCGCCTGGAGAATGTCAGTCCACTGACAAACTGACAATCCATCTGGTTGGAAATCAAATCCAACACTAGTGGTAGTCTCCATGACACTCAGATAGTAGCATATTGTTGCTATAAGTCCATCCAATAGAGCACAATTGTGTCTATCCATAGTAGTATACAACTACTATCCATTGGTACACAACCACTCCTAGCAGCACACTGCTACTAACCAATGACACACGATCACTACCAGTGGATCAAATCCACCACAATATCATACAACTACTATCCAGAGACATACAATCTCCACAACAATCATATCATCTGATATCAACCTGCATAAAAAATATCATGATACAAACTGAGTTATCTGGGCCATTCTTCCACTCACATCTGTGAGATCTGAAAGAGAATAATAGCTCAAAAAGTAAAACATCATCCATGGGTTATCTGTACAATTCTTCCCAAGCATAGAATAATACATGTCCCTGATTTATGATCCTGGACCATTCACCTAACTAAGCCATTCCTCTGGCACTGATCACAGTGCAACCTGGAGAGAATGAGTCTTCTCTAGGGAAAGCATATGCCTGATTTCTGAACCTGGACCATTCACCTAACTGGTCCATTCCTTCGGAAATAATCACAGTGCAACCTGGAGAGAATCTGTCTACCCTAGGGAATGACTGCCTGGACCATTTCCTATGGAAATGACTGTAATGTCCCCCATCTCTTAGAGAGGTGATGAGGAGACTCAGTGGCCTAGGCACCCCCACTAGGTCATAGTCTCACACTGAAGGGGGGAAAGTCAAAAAGTTAAAAGTTATATTTTTAAGTTGACTTAAGAAAGGAAAAGGATAAAGGACTAAAAGATAACTCAACAAAAGAATAGAAGATTAACCCTGGGAGTTAACCTAACTCAACAGAGAATTAGAAGGAAAAGTATAAGTAAGAGGCTGGGGTGCACCTATTACTGATTCT
>JZKD02S1672907.1:166398-184411 GCA_000966675.3 Picea glauca
AATTATTTATTATTATTATTTTTTGACTGGTTAAATCTAAAGTCATAAAACATAACACTTCATATCACTGCACCTGTCAATTGAGTTGTCACTCGGGTAAAAGTTAAATATTTTATTTTTAAAATTTTTATTTATTATTTAAAATTAAAATTACAATTAATTTTGTTCCTTTAAAATTTGATTTAGATTATTTATAATTTAAAGTTAATATCAAAGTTGTTTTTTAAAAGTGTTATAGCTTCTAAAGGAGGAGCTTGTAAGTCATAACTAAGTCATTATTCACCTACCACCTAGCTTGAATCCTTGACCCAATTTCAAAAGTAACATGCATGTGATTAACATAATTTCAATTTATGTAATGTTGTGTCTCTTGGATAACTTATGTAATTTTTGTTCATTGCATGACATCTCTAGAAAGGGGAGGAACCTTGCATCAATTACCCCTGCACCTACACCAACGCCTGTACATGCACTTGTAACAAACCAACTCACATTCTGGTTACAGATACTAGTTATCACAATGGGCTGGACCATTTTCCTAGGTATGATGAGATATACATAATTTTCAACATTGGTGGTTTCCCACAAGATGACGAGAATATAGAAGTTTATCGAAATATCTAGAAAAGTGGTATTCACCGACTAGTTACTTGTCCAATGTTGTTTCCTTACAACGACACAACACAATGGTGTCTCAAACAATTTGACCAGAGTACAACTACGATCGTGAGAAAATCAGGAATCCAAATAGCGTCTCTGAGGCCCGAAGACATAAATCTCCAATAACACCTTCCAGAGCCTATGGTTTCCCTAAATGAACCATTTTTTATGAAATTAAACAAGGACAACAAGTATTTTGCTGAGTTGATGGAATATTAGTGGTGCAACGAAGAAACAAAATTCAAGCAAGGATAAAGGTTAATTCCTAATCAAAAGTTTAAGAGGCCCTACAAAATGTTAAATGCCATGATGTGTAGGATTTATGGAGAAGAGAAGAGCACTCATTTTTGAATGGAGTGGCTTCCCATGGACTACAAAGTGGGGAGTGGCTTCCCATGGACTACAAAGTGGTGAAGACGGGACACATTTTCAACTGGGCAGAAATACTAACCTTATATATCTGCCAGAACATCATGAATGTCTCAAGTATGAAAAAACTCATTTTCTACATGCATGCATACCTTATTGATGTTGTCTACTCTTCCATACAATTTCTTTCCTTTGGATGGAGTTGGGACCAAGATCAATCACTTGTACATGTTTATTGTTTAGAGCTATGGGGCATAAACTATAAGAAGTACATTTATGACATATGTGACTATTTCCTCGCTCCCTTTCATATCATAATTTTTTGATATTCAACATATAAAATATAGAAGGAGGCCATAACTAGTATGAAAAATATAACAGACTGGTATTTAGGAAAATATTACACTGATCCAAGTGGATATTGGTGGCCACCCACCTATTCCAACTGGCTCCTCTTAACAGTTTTTAGTTCAACACGTTCTTCTATAATCCTTTGTAATTGTGGGTTCTACATTTCTGGGGATTTCTGAAGCCCTACACAGCTTCCAAGTGGAGATTGGTGGCCACCCACCTAATCCAACTAATTTATTTTTGAAGTTTTCATGTCAGCACATCTTTCTGTATTTCCAGGGTTGTTTTGGGGCCCTAAACAATGTTTTTTTGGTGTGCCACAATCAAACTGCAGACGAAGTCAGAGATTGGTGGAATAATGTGTAACTCTCTAAAATACCTTTCCAAAGGGCTATCAGACGTCTAAAACGAAGGTCATATGCAAAAGTTATGACCCTAGGAAGTTGAGGTACCAACTTACCCATAGGGGCCCACATAAATTTTGGTGTTTCATCTCCTAGGGTTAGGTTTTTGGATGTCTAGGGTTTTGGCATTCATGAGTAATGTTAAAAAGGCCTCTAGAGCCTCATTATAATCATTCTTCTCATACGGATGCATGCAACAAGATACATCTCTTCTCAGAGATAACTACCACCATTCGAGCAAATTGTTTCCAGTTCTACAGTTTTACAATTTCAACCTATTTTATTTATTCAATAGAAGTTCTTGTTCACTGGATAACTATTGTTGTTCTTCTTATCTCTGTGTTATTGTATTCAGTCAGTTATTCCTTTCATTCTGCTCCTAAATTCAGATCAGTGGTATTAGAGCGGCATGCTCTTCATTTATTTTTCTTCATGCATGTCCCCAACAAGAACTATGTGCAAGAAGTTGGAACTCGAACCAATTGATCCTTTGCAAGATCGGCCATGTCGATCCCAACAACAACCCATGGGGGATGAGAAGAAAGATGATGGAGCAGGAGATCCTTTTAAAATGTTGCTTGGGGAAGCTGTTGTGTGACAAAGGAATGAAATGATGGACAACTTTGTACAAATCCTTCGGCGGATGCCCACAAGAGACACATCTTCATAAAATGGCCATGCAACCCCTTTCAAGGTACACGCAAATTTTGATATTCCATTATTTGAAGGACTGATAGATGCAGATGCTATAGATAAATGGCTAAATCTGCTCGAAGGGTATTTTTCTGTCCACAATTTTTCCGACAGGGAAAGGATTACTTTTGCACTCCTCAAGGTTGTCCCCCATGTTAAGGACTGGTGGGATACTTATTCTAATTAAAGGGCCATAGAGGAATCTGCAATATTTTTGGTTGCCCCCACATGGGATTCCTTTAGAGATACCATTAAAGAAAAGTACTACCATGTTGGAAGCTACGAGGACCAATACACAAGATGGAACACACTGCGTCAAGAAAGGGACTAGACTGTACCGGATTTCACCAATATTTTCCATACCCTATGCACCAAATTGGGTATCAAAGACTCTAAATGACATCTAGTGCTCAAATACTGTGGCTATTTTCATAGGTACATTCAAACAAAAATGGAATTTCTGGACATCACATCATTAGGTGCGGCTTATAGATATGCTGTCAAGATCGAGGATAAATTTAAGCAAGAGAGGCGAGATTTTGGATCTGCAAACTCCTCACAATCGAAACAGGGAAAAGGTGGCCCCAACCCACAAAACAAGGGACAAAGAAAATATGGTCTCTCTCTGGAAAACTAGTCCAAGCCACAACCCAAGAAGGGTAATGAGAAGATGAAGAAGGACACAAGCAAATGGTGTGAATACCATAAAATACCTTGGCACAAGCTTGAAGAATGTCGCTCCAAGAAGTCACTGGTGGCCAATATGAAAGCTTCCGAGTCAGAGGAATATTCTGACTCTGAATCAAATCCAGAAAGTGGGAAGTGGATCATCAATGTCGAATCCAGTGCCACTGTATCTACCACCAAATTCCAACCAAGCAAACTAGAAGAAACAAAGGAAGGGGAACTCCTTTTTCACTCACAGATGTGGGTAAAGGGAACTCCTCTACATTTCATTATTGATAGCGACAGTCAGAAGAACATGATTTCAGTAGATGTCATCAAGCGTCTGGACCTGCTAATAACACCACACCCACAACCCTATAGCATTAGCTGGCTTCACCAAGGATGAGATCTCCATGTCATCCAACAATGTCATCTTCCCTACAACATCAAGCCCTTCAAAGACGAAGTATTGTGTGATATTGTTCCCCTTGAAGTTTGTGATGTTATTTTAGGCCAACCATATTTGTGGAAGCGACATGGTGTGTATGAGTCTAGACCCCGCAATGTTATTATTACTTTAGGAAGATAGTTGTATAGGATACCATAGGTAGTGCCACCTACCGCTATTTCTTTAATCTCTTATAAGGAATGTAGTAAGGTCATTTCACAGACTAAGAAGTTTGTCTTCTTTATGATCCATGCTCACAATAAGCAGAAGTTCATCGCCACATCTGTGACCTCTACACAGAGCCTCTCTTTGCAACAGAAGAAAGTGGACGGGATCATGGAAGAGTATAGAGACATCTTCTCCTCACCCACCGGGGTACCAACGCACTACCAAGTCAAGCATCCAATTGATCTAACCCCCAGTGCCTTGCTTCCTAATGGACCAGTCTATCATCGCTCGTTGATGGAAAATGACGAAATCAAGTGCCAGATCCAAGAATTGCTTCAAAAGGGCACATCTGACCCAACTCCTCCTCTTGTAGAAGCACAATTGTGCTGGTGAAGAAGAAAGATGAGACATGGCATCTTTGTATTGATTACAGAGCACTAAACAAAATCACAGTCAGGAACCGATACCCAATTCTCTGAATTGATGATCTTCTTGACCAACTCAAGGGGGAAAATTTCTTCATCAAGATTGACCTAAAGTCTCGCTACCACCAAGTTCCCATCGAACCAACTGATGTATGTGTTGGTTGTGGAGCCTGATTATCTTCCTGATTCAAAGGTCTTTGTTTTCAGCTGTGTTTATACCCCATGAAGAATTTACACCCTGGAATATTGTACAACCTTCAATGCAGGGGAGTTGGAGGAGGGGCTTGCCCCCCTTGTGGGGTCCGGGGTTAAGCGGGACCCCAAAATAAAAATTTCCTTGTAAATGTATATTGTAATTTCATAGTAAATATGGATCGTTCATTATAGGATTGCAAATTTGACGATAGAAGTTATGTTAGGTTTTTTTCCCTAGAAGGAAACCCTCTTTTATGAGGGAATTGTATTATGGCTATGTATCATTGCGAATATTGTATTCTTAGAGAGGAGACTGTGAGAGAAAGAAGAGTAAGTTACAACGGGTGTGTTGTGGGTTGTATCCCTTCATTTGTTGGATAGTAATAAAGGAAGGACCTGGAAATTTCTCGGGTGGACGTAGCCCACACTGGGTGAACCACATATATCTATGTCTCTATTGTATTGTGTATCTTTTGTGTTTTATTTACGCATTTTTTATTTTATTTTATTGCTCTGCAATTTTTTTTTCTAACAATTGGTATTAGAGAAAAAGTTAACTCGTAGAAAAAGAGTGTTCCTGGTTCGAGTGGGAGAAATGATGGAAGATGGAAAGTTTAGGGTCGATAAATTTAACTTCCAAAACTGCCAGTTATGGAAGATGTAGATGGAAGATTATTTATCTCGGAAGGCTCTATTCCTACCATTGGGTGGAATAGCAAAGAAGCTGACAACCATGAAGGACGAAGAATGGGAGGTTCTTGATAGAAAGGCACTAGGAATGATACGACTAAGCCTGGTAGCGTCGATGGCTTTCAATATTTCAAAAGAAAAAACAACGAAGGAGCTGATGGACGCATTGGCTAAAATGTCTCAAAAACCCTCGACATCCAATAAGTTATTTCTAATGAAGAGATTATTTAATATGAATATCTCAAAAGGGGGGTCTATTGCGGATCATGTAAATTAATTTAATACGGTTACTAATCAGCTAAGTTCTGTAAAAGTGAATTTTGATTATGAGGTCAGGGATCTTCTAATCTTGTGCTCATTACCAGAAAGTTGGAACGACTTGGTCAAGGTTGTAAGTAACTCTGTCTCTCGTTCAAACACTTTATAATTTGATGATGTTTTTGGTGTTATCCTTAGTGAGGAAATGTGACGGAAAATCACAAGTGAGACATCAAGTAATGCGTTAAACATGGAGAACAGGGGAAGACAAAAGGATAGACGAAAGTTCTAAGGGAATCGCAGGAATTCTAAGAAGGACATATTCAAATCCAAACTTGGAAAAATAGAGTGATGGAATTATGGGAAGAAAGGACATCTAAAGAAAGACTACAGAGCTCCAAATAAACAAAGAGATGGACATCAGGAGAAAAATCATGAAGCAAATGTAACAGGTGATATGTTACAAGATGATTTGATTTTTTTTGTAAATAATATTTCTGATTCTTGGGTAGTAGATGTAGGGGCTTCATTTCACTCCACACCCCATAGAAAACCTTTTCTATATTATGTTCAAGGTGATTTTGGATAGCTTCATTTGGGTGATGACGCACCATGAAAAATTGTTGGAATAGGAAAGGTAAAAATAAAGAAAAGGAATGGAAACCAATGGTTGTTGAAAGAGGTAAGACATGTTCTAGATCGAAGGAAAAATTTAAGGAAAGTGAAGGTTGTATATCCATATTTACAGATAAGGTGTAGAAGGTCACCAAAGGATCACCGGTGATAACAAAAGGAGAGAAGGTAGGCACATTGTATTTATGTATTGGTAAGACTGACTCTTCTATCTCTTTAGCTTCTACATGAGTGGATATAGCACCATGGCATCATAGGCTTGGACACATGAGTGAGAAGGGGATGCAAATACTTCACAAAATAAATTTGTTGCCAAATCTTAAACAAATTGATTTGGATTTCTGTGAGGATTGTGTTTATGAAAAACAAAAGAGAGTCAGATTTCTCAGAGTCAGAAAAAAAAAGAAGAGTGAAAGGTTAGAGCTTGTGCATACAGGTGTATGGGGACCATCTCATGTATCGTCTCTTGGTGGATCTTGCTATTATGTTACTTTTATTGATGATGCAACTATAAAAACTTGGGTTTATTTCATTTGACAAAAAAATGATGTTTTTGATACTTTTAAGAAATGGAAAGCTTTGGTTGAGAATGAGACGGGAAAAAGGTTGAAGTGTCTCAGATAAAAAAATGGAGGTGAATATTACAGCAAGGAGTTTGATGATTACTATTCATACCATGGGATTCGTAGAGAGAAGACAGTTCCAGAAACACCATAAGAAAATGGTGTGTCAGAAAGGATGAACAGGACAATCATGGAGCGTGCAAGGAGTATGAGATTGCATGCTGGTTTTCCCTTACAATTTTGGGAAGATGTTGCAGGTATTGTTGTTTACTTAATAAACAAAGGACCTTCAAGCTCTTTGGATGGTCTAATTCCATAGGATGTGTAGCACACCCATGGTGGGGCATAAAAAATTTGTTCTTCTTAAGAGAATCAATACCCTCATTCAGGGTCTTTATTCCATTCTTCTCTTCCAGATATTTCCATCCACTGTCTCCATGCTCTGAACCGAGCTCAGAGATGATAGATATCCTCTCCCAAGTTCTTCGGGTTCCTCCATCCTTCTATAATTGCATATGACTGTGGGCTATGTCCAAATGCCAAAACGACAGGTGCCAAGACAACCACCATGCAAATCCTCCAGAGTGACAAATATCTGAAGCTCACAATCTGATGCCACATGTCCTTAGGGTTTCGACGACCTTGATTCACTTCGGGACTTCCGAGTTCAGGAGTTCCGGATGCTCACACAACCTTTTCTCTCGAATTACTTTCTTCCGGAGTCAAGGATCATGCGCCACGCGTCCTTCTCGTTTGATGATGGGGATCCACTTTGGGCGACTCTCTGCTCCATGTTGCTTTCTCCTTGCTTCCTAAGTACACGATCTGTTAACGTGTTTCTCTCGCAAATCAACAACTATGAATCACTTCGGCTATTCAGACTTTGGGAGTTTCAACCTCTCCAAAGTCAGTTTCTCCCAGAGTGCTTTCACCCGAAGTCAACGATCTGTCGACATGTGTCTCCCACAGATCGACGACTACAAGTCACTTCAGATCTTTGGGCTTCGAGAGTTTCAACCTCTCCAAACTTGCTTTCTCCCAGAGTGCTTTCACCCGAAGTCAACGATATATTGACACATGTCTCCCATAGATCAACAAATACAAGTCACTTCAGCTCTTCGGTCTTCGGGAGTTTCAACCTCTCCACACTCGCTTTCTCTCGGAGTTCTTTCACCCAAAGTCAACGGTATGTTGACGCGTGTCTCCCACAGATCGATGAATACAAATCACTTTTGCTCTTCGGGCTTTGAGAGTATTTAACTTGCATGACCCCACTTTCCTCTGAAGTGACTATCTTCCAAAATGGAAGATCTGCTGACACCCGTCCTCAGCTGTCGGATGACTCAGATGAACTCTGGCTCTCCGACCTTCAGGATTTATCAACTCACATGAACCCACTTTCCTGTGAAGTGGCTATCTTCCAAAATGTAAGATCTACTGACACCTATCCCTTTCGCTTGGACGACTCATATTTACTTTGGCTCTTCGACTCTTCGGGAGTTTTTTGATGCAAGCTCCTCTTTTCTCTCGGATTCGGTCAACATCGGGTTGACCACGACCTCAATATGACAATTCAAGGGTATTTATGCGACCCCATATATTTACGACTCATAACTTTAGTTTAATTATCCCTTGGGTCCTAGTGCGTGCCACTCCGAGAGGGACACCTAGAAAACCTGTCTCTCAACACATGGGCTCCCACATGATCTCTATGTTAATACTCACGTCCCCACGATTGAATGGGCATGAGGGATCCTGAAGGATCCTTAGATCCATGGTTCACATCAACCTCATGATTTCAGGACTTTGGGGGTTTTGGTGTTACCAAACCTATGCCCTCCTGAAGTGGTCAACACCAGACTGACTATATCATAGATCCGATGGTCGGGATAGTTCCCAAGCATCTACATATCTACGACCCATATTTGCGTCAGGACTTCGGGGGATTCAAGTCCTGCACGGCGAATATGCTCAATTCGTTGGACCCGTGAAGTCCAGAGGGCTTAAAGGGTTAACGCCCGTGTTCCTTCTCGAGATCCGATGATCATGGATAACTTCCTCTCCTCCCGAACTAATCTCATCCATTCGTCTTCCAAATGAAAGGATATTCCCTTTCGATACTTGGATCTCGCTATCTGTCCCGAGCTTCGTTATCTCTGAAAGAATTAGGTGCCAGAATGTGTTTTATGCTCTTCCTCCTCAGCTTGAGATTTATAAAGATCTCCCATGCACCCCTACACTCGTTCACCAAACTCTGGAACTTAAGAGGTTATCAGCCTCTGCCCACCTCATAGATACTTTGTGCATATCTGTAGTACCTCTCATGAGCTTAACAGTCTCCATCCTCCTAGAGAGTCAGGGCAACTGGGAATGTCGACATGCACCCGTGAAAACTGTGCCCAAGGTCGATGAACTCACAATCCACTTATTTTAACTTAAGCCACCACAAGGATTAGGCATTTATGTGTACAAATCAAACAATTTCATACTTGCTTCAATACACAATTTAAACAAGAATAAAGAGATACAGTATAACCATTAAGCAAACATGCACATCCCTGAGTCATTCACAGGATATCCAACTTTATTACATAGTTATAGTTCAATTACACAGGGTATGAGAATACTTATCTATTACATGTTGAATCCAACTAACTGAATATGGGTGTGTGCCTTTCCACCCAACCATAGGCTCATAGGAATTCATTCTTAGTACTCTTGCCACCCCTGTGCCAAGACATGATATCACTAGGGAATTTACGCCATCTCTCAGACAGACTCTCTCAGTCACAGCGACCCTACGAGGTTTATCAGATGCTTCCTCAGCATCAAGCTCACGTTCTAATTCTTCAAGTCATGTTCTCTTCATTCTCTCTTCCTTTGTATTGTCTTTGGTTCACGCAACTCCTTCTATTGATTGCACTCTCGTCTGGCGTCTCTCCTCTCCTTTCTGTGTGTATCTTACCTTCCTTCTTTAGAAAGGTTCCAAACCTATCCTGTTCCTTCTATCAGAAGGAAGGTCGGGTCTGTAGGTCTTTGTGGTACTTCAGTCTGATAGCCCATGTTTCCATTCACAGGGGGTGGTTGATTATTCAGCCACCAGTCCTTTCCTTTATTAACTGATTCTTTCCTCTAGAGATATCATGGATCGTACTTCAAGGCTTCAGCCCCCAACATTCAGTTATGGGAAATTTAACAATAATACATTTACAATGTTCCCATGCCACAACATGGTAATCCTAATTAATGATTAATTACAATTTGGGGGAAACAGGGGTGTTACAATACACTCCCCCTTAAAAAGGAACATCATCCTCGATGTTCTTTCTCAGCAACACCTGTCATGCCTTTCTCATTGAACCACTTCAAAAGTCTTGACCTTCTTTCTCGGTCAGGTCCTTTTTCAGACTCTTAATATTCGTCACCTGCCTTCAATAATTCTTGGACAAAAAGCACATTAATCATAGTCTCATGTGAAAACATTTTACTTTTGCATAAAATTTCTAGGAAAAATTCATAATCTATCACAATACGTATCTGCGTAGTTTGTGGATTTGTATCCACATGGATGTCTTGTTATCCAAGCTCACTGTTTTTCCTTGACATACCCATTGTGTGCATGATCCCAAATCAATAGTTTACAGGAACTATTAGAGTCTCCTCTTCCTTGAGGTCACTCACCCTCCAGGCACAGGCTCGAACATCCGCTTCTCTGTTATACAGTTCTTCAGGTGATCCATATTTCCTTGCCAAGGTTTTCTCGCATAGGAAGAATCCCAGAGACTTTATTGAGCGTTAAAGTCGAGACTTCCCTCATACTTTCTTCGCCGAGGCGTCCCTCTGGCTGGTGTTAACTCAACACAACATATTCCAGGCGATCACGGCTTACCACTAGATTCTCATGTCTCAGCAGTAGCCATTTTTCAGGTTTTTTGGCTTGACGACCTTCGTCTGTCCTTTATGGACAGGTTTTTTCTTCTCACCTGTATCACAGGTATACAAAAATTCACAAGACATCATTATAAATTCTAAATTCAGAACTTTCTTGTAAATTTGTCACCCATATATTTCCAAATTCCACATTTTGTTTTCAGATCTGTTCCGCACGGAACCTGATCCACCAATTATGGGACTTTCCTTCCCATATCATTTCAGCTCAACAAGAAATTTTGGTCTTCCTTATGGGCTTACAACACTGCCATATCCAAGACCCCTTTGCTTCCTACACTTTCAACTTCAATCAGCCAAACAAATTGTTAGTTTCCCATGCACATATATTTTCACTGCACCTTTATAACGTCATCACAAACAATTCTTAAATTGTGCATGCTAACAATCAAATCACTTTTATCTATTCGATGATACAAAGATTTTTTTTTTTTTTCATTCCTCACACATGCATCAGTTCAGTATATCAACTTTTCAAAATGAAATTCAAATAACAATTGACTTTAATGAATGTGCCAACATTCGTGGCCACAATCATACCCAATGCACCCTTGCATTGATTTTAAGTTATCACTTTTTAGGTTAGGCACTCCTGCCAAGGTATGTTTGAATTCAACCAAATTCTTCACCATATGGTTTATTCATTCTCATTCACTCTTATGACAGGATCATGCTTCCTGCTGCAGGCCGATCATGATCCCAAATTAGTACAGATGAAACTTAAATGTTTCACATGAATGCACCCAAGCATTCTGCCTTCATTAGTAACTAGGGTGTCAACACTCATGGCCACCCATGAAATTCTCTTTTCCTTAATACCTCTATAACTTAAGTAGAGTACTGGAAGGTCCTCCTTCCTTAATGGGAAATCCTTCGTCTTCCCTCTTATCTAAACATGCATTCCCTCAATGCATTCCTTGCAGCATGCTAACTATGAGCACCTTGATTCCCATAGAACCAGCCCCTGTGACCATTATATAATCATAGAGTGCTAAACTCTATCTTCCTTGACTAGCCCAGAGGAACTTCGTTTTCTCTCCATGTGACCGAGAGCTGTGACCTCAACTCTATTCTTTTCAGGCGCTACCCTTTCAGCTCCCATGTCTGGGTGTTATGATCATGGCTAAACCCCTTGTCTGCAATTCGACGGTGAAGATCCGTCCTCCCCCAGATCAAACGGTTGCAAGGGATTGCAGAACCTCAACTAGCTCATGGTTTAATTTTCTTTCTAATATCCACAATGCATACGGGCCATCCGATCTACGATCGGACCCCAAACTCAAAACAACGCTATATGGAATTTAAATTACGAGTACAGGTATCAACGTTAACCCGTGTGCATAAGAAATCTCCGCAATGATCATGGGTTGTCGATCTTACCTCTAGATTGATTCTATCCACACGATTCCAAACATAATAATTCCGGCATAGACGTATTTGATCGAGAATTTAGACTGAGCGCTTGATTTTCCAAATCCAACCACAGAACCCAATCACAATACAAGTTTATGTGGCATTAACGCGTGGGTTCCTTGCAGGTCCACCCACTAATCGTTCACAGATCAACGGTTCGCAGTGATTGTGGAATACCCAATGTGCTCGTTCTTTATCAGAGAGTTCAATATCCGTAATCTGAAAAGTGCTTGCCCAACTATTTTAATCGTGGTCATTGATCATCCATCCTGACGAGATCAACGATGTAGGTTGATTGCGGGCCATGAATTAGTGCGCCCATTCATTTTTCCTTCACGCTCCACAATGAATATGGGTCATCTGATCTACGATCAGACCCCAAACTAAAAAAAAACTATATTGAATTTAAATTACGGGCACAGGCCCTGCAATTAACCTATGTGCCTATTCGATCTCCGTAATGAATACGGGTCGTTGATCTTATCGAACGACTGACGTTTGATTCGTTAACTCCAGTGGATCTTGAAGTCAATTTGACAAATGAGATTAGTTTCCTTCTAATGAATGATTTGCGTTCATCTCCTCTGTCAGGTTCTCGATTAACTTGATTCGATCAGAGTTTTCTTTCTAATCCATACCCTACCTGGGTATCCACGACATACAACTACCTTTCAAAATTTTGTGCATAACATTAGACGATAAAATATTTTAGAAAGGATTCTTACCCAATATTCTCATACCTTGAGACACATAAGCATGAACATTTTTATACCTGTTCTTAGCTACTAGCATCCTCTTTCTGATTTTTACCTCATCAGTAGTGCTTTAGGGGTATTTTTACAGTCCTGTCAACAATCTTTCGACCGCAACCTTCCCATGGTCATCCTTTGCTTGAGGTTTCCCATCATTGGTAACTATCTTCCTCAATAGTTCCAATTCCTTTCTATACACAACATGCATCATTAGTTGTAATATCAATTAAAATGCATGTATCATAACATTCAAATACATAAAAAATCTTCAAAATGGCCTAGCATATCTTTATTCACTTCACCACATTATCCTCAAGGGTTTCCATGAATGCAATACAGATAGTTCTCAATCGTTTCTACAGTAATACAATCATCATCACTATGGTGTCAAAACATTTACTTTTATTATTAAATCAACTTTCTCATTCCAGAGGAAACATAACACATAGCAAGAAAGGAGTTAGGGTTCTCCCCTTTTTCCAATTCCTTCCACACAACCTGGGGATTTCAACCCAACTGAGTTATTTCTAAGGCCTTACTTTCTTTTCTTGATGTGGCTTCCACCAAGCCTATTCGATCAAACATACTTATTTATCCCTTCTCTTTTCCTAGTTGTACTTGTTCTCGCAGATGTTCATCTAAGACCTACAACTCTATAAGAAATTCAGAGTTATTAGGGTGGACAAGTGTTCCTCCTTTTTCCTCTTCTTTGCTTTGCAATTTACTCCAGGTTGGGATCTCCCTGCTCTTTTCCTTGAGAAGCCTTGGTTAGGCCTCATCCTAAACTTTTTGGATACAACAACATGCTTTAATAGAAAGCTTTTTGTTCCTAGTGGACCATGAATCTGTGCATCCTGAACATTATCATGCATTTATTAGAGTGGTCAATATTCAATTGTTAGTCTTCTACTTACACATTTTGTTTTTAAATTGTAATCCGAGATTCTTATATAGACAGGCTTTGCAAGCCATTACTCAACCTTCAACAATTATTAGGGTTGTGACTCTGTTCTTCTGACAGAGTCCTTACACAGTTTCTTCACAAGGAACTCCTTCAACATGCAACTTCCTCATTTCTTTTCTTTCACTATCTGTGATGGGTTCAACCTTGAATTAGCTTCAGCTGGTTACCAAGCATTCTCTTAAGGAATATAAACATGAATTTATGTCATGCATCCAGATTATGTATTCACACATATTCTGGTTTTGTTAACTTACATCTATGATGTACTTAACCACATACATCTCTACTTTAAAATCAGTCAACTCCTGATTTTTCACACTCATTCTCATGTGATTATCAAAGGCATAATAATTTGCCTCTTATCATGATAGTCAAAGAACCTTTGCTCATTTACTCTTTCATCTATTTATATTAGTATTTCCCGAGGAAGTGGATTACATTCCCCTCAAGATATCATTCGAAACAAAACTTTCATGACTCTTCATAATGGAGCCAACAATGCATCCATGGTATTCATTCAACCTTGGCAAGTGCAATGCTTGCCTCAATTTCACTCATCTACGCAGTCACCCCATGACTTTAGTATACCTATACTCTTACATAATACATTTGCATCACTTCTACATTTAATATCATTCATACCTAACTGGTATTAAAATCAGGCTTCATATCAAGAAGCTTCATAATGCATTAAGTCCATGCACTCAAACATATACACACACAACCCAAACATTCATCATGCAAGCTCATTGCTTGCATCTTTTTCCATGTCATTCACACACATGGAAATATTAGAATTCTAGATCCTTCTCCCAAGGATATTCCAATTCATCCTTATGATAAGCCTCATAGAAACACTCAACACTAAGCTTCCCCCTCAGTTGAGGGATTACAGTCATATTAATATTTTAAGTATGTATACACATATTTGTGTATATGTAGGTGCATATCTTGCACCTTTTTGCCTCATTCATATATCTATATTTCATTCATGTTGTTACTCTTATGTTTTCATCAGGTCATTATGGACTAATGCAACCAACAACATATCTTACGCTACAACCAACCATAGGTTTAATTGAGTATATTCACATGTTACATTCATGCAACCATTATCATATGCATCACAACATGTTCTCATCTTTCATTTTCATGCCAATACACATTTAGGTATTACCATTAATGTTGATCAACATATGCCTACCCCCATAAGGGTAGTTATCACTTTGACAAAGGGATGAAGAAATTATTCTACTGAATTTCAGCAAGAATTCCCAAATCACAGGTTTATTGTTTAGAGCTATGGGACATAAACTATAAGAAGTATTTATGACATATGTGACTATTTCCTCGCTCCCTTACATATCCTAATTTTTGGATATTCAACATATAAAATATCGAAGGAGGCCATAATTGGTATGGAAATATAGTAGACTGGTATTTAGGAAAATATTAAACAGATCTAGGTGGATATTGGTGGCCACCCACCTATTCTAACTGGCTCCTCTTGACAATTTTTATTTTAGCACGTTCTTTTGTAATCCTTTGTAATTGTGGTTTCTACACTTCTAGGGTTGTCTAAAGCCCTACACAGCTTCTAGGTGGATATTGGTGGCCGCCTACCTAATCCAGCTTATTTATTTTTGAAGTTTTCATGTCAGCACATCTTTTTGTACTTCCAGGGGTGTTTTTAGGCCCTAAACAATGTTTTTTTGGTGTGCCACAGTCAAACTATAGATAGAGTCAAAGTTTGATGGCATAATGTGTATTTCTCTAAAATACCTTTCCAAAGGACTATCACGCACCTAAAACAGAGGTCGTATGCAAACGTTATGACCCCAAGAAGTTGAGGTACCAACTTACCCATAGGGGCCCACATAAATTTTGGCGTTTCATCTCCTAGGGTTAGGTTTTTGGATGTCTAGGGTTTTTTCATTCATGAGTAATGTTAAAAAGGCCTCTGGAGCCTCATTGTAATCATTCTGATCAGACAGATGCACGTAGCAAGCTACATCTCTTCTCAGAGATAGCTACCACCATTCGAGCAAGTTGTTTCCAGTTCTGCGATTTTATAGTTTCAACCTATTTTATTTATTCAATATAAGTTCTTGTTCACTGGATATGTGTTGTTGTTGTTCCTATCTCCCTGTTATTGTATTCACTCAGTTATTCATTTCGTTCTTCTCCTAAATTCAGATCAGTGGTATTAGAGCGGTTTGCTCTTCATTTATTTTTCTTCATGCATGTCCCTGACAAGATCTGGGTGCAAGAAGTTGGGACTCGAACCAATCGAGCCTTTGCAATATCAACCACACTGAGCCTGACAACAACCCATGGGGGATGAGAAGAAATATGATGGAGCAGGAGATCCTTTTAAAATGTTGCTCGAGGAAGCCCTTGCGTGACAAAGGAATGAAATGATGGACAACTTTGCACAAATCCTTCGACGACTGCCCACAGGAGACACATCTTCATCAAGGGGCCATGCAACCCCCTTCAAGGTACAAGTAAATTTTGATATTCCATTATTTGAAGGACTGGTAGATGTAGATTCTATAGATAAACGACTGAATCTACTCGAAGGGTATTTTTTAGTCCACAATTTTTCTGACAGAGAAAATATTACTTTTTCACTCCTCAAGGCCGTCCCCCATGTTAAGGATTGGTGAGACACTTACTCTGAGAAAAGAGCCATAAAGGAATCTGCAATATTTTTGGTCTCCCCCACATGGGATTCCTTCAGGGATGTCATTAAAGAAAAGTACTACCTTTTTGGAAGCTATGAGGACCAATACACAAGATGGACCACACCGCATGAGGAAAGGGACCAGAGCGTACTAGATTTCACCAATATTTTCCATACCCTGTGCACCAAATTGGGTATCAAAGACTCTGAACGACATCTGGTGCTAAAATACCATGACTTTTTGCATAGATACATTCAAACAAAAATGGAGTTTTTGGACATCACATCATTAGGTGCGGCTTATAGATATGCTGTCAAGATTGAGCATAAATTTAAGCAGAAGAGGTGAGAGTTTGGATCTTCAAACTTCTCATAGCCGAAGTAGGGAAAAGGTGGCCCCAACCCACAAAACAAGGGACATAGAAAATATGGCCTCTCTTTGGAAAACCAGTCCAAGCCACAACCCAAGAAGGGTAATGAGAAGACAGAGAAGGACATTGGAAAATGGTGTGAATACCATAAAATCCCTTGGCACAAGACCGAAGAATGTTGCTCCAATCATTTAGTGGTATCCAAGCTGAAAGCTTCCAAGTCAATGGTAGATTATGACTTTGAATCAAATCCATAAAGTGGGAAGTGGATCATTGATGTCGAACCTAATGCCATTGTTGCTACCACCAAATTCCAACTAAGAAAACCAGAAGAACCAGAGGAAGGGGAACGCCTTTTTCACTCACAGATGTGGGTAAAGGGAACTCTGCTGCATTTCATTGTCGATAGCGGCAGTCAGAAGAACCTGATTTCAACAGAGGTTGTCAAGCAGTTGGACCTGCCGATAACATTGCACCCACATCCCTACACCATCAGTTGGCTTCACCAAGGATGAGATCTCCGCGTCAACCAACATTGTCATCTTCCCTATAGCATCAATCCCTTCAAAGATGAGGTATTGTCTGATATTTATCCCCTTGAAGTTTGTGATGTTCTTTTAGGCCAACCATATTTGTGGAAGCAACATGGTGTGTATGAGTCTAGACCCCACAATGTTATTATTAATTTGGGAAGACAATTGTATAGGATACCAGAGGTAGCACCACCTACCACTATTTCTTTAATCTCTTCTAAGGAATGCAGTAAGGTCATTTCATAGTCTGAAAAGTTCGTCTTCTTTGTGATGCATGCTCACAATAAGCAGAGGGTCACCACCACATTCGTGACCTCTACACAAAGCCTCTCTTTGTAGCAAAATCAAGTGGACGAGATCGTGGAAGAGTACAGAGACATCTTCTCCTCACCCACCAGGGTACCGATGCACTGCCAAGTCAAGCATCCAATTGATCTATCCCCCAGTGCCTCGCTTGCTAATGGACTAGTCTATCATCGCTTGCTAACGTAAAAAGATGAAATCAAGTTCCAGATCCAAGAGTTGCTTCAAAAGGGGCACATCCGACCCAACTCCTCCCCTTATGGAAGCCCGATTGTGTTGGTGAAGAAGAAAGAAGAGACATGGAATCTTTGTATTCATTATAGAGCACTAAACAAAATCATAGTCAGGAATCGGTACCCAATTCCCCGAATTGATGACCTTATTAACCAACTCAAGGGGGAAAATTTCTTCATCAAGATTGACCTAAATTCTGTCTAGTACCAGGTTCCCATCAAACCAACTGATGTATGTGTTGGTTGTGGAGCCTAATTATCTTCATGATTCAGAGGTCTTTGTTTTC
>JZKD02S1672907.1:198160-208666 GCA_000966675.3 Picea glauca
CCGTTTTAGGCGTGTGATAGCTCATTGGAAAGGTATCGTCGAGGAGATTAATTTTGGGGGCTCAATCATGCCTTTGGCTATCATTGAGAACCTCGATCTCGAAAAACCTTCATTTGGACCCTCAAAATGGCCCCGAAAGTTAAAATCTGCTAAAAATAGTAAATTACCAAAATTGCCAGAAACATGTTTTGGGCCAGTTGGAGAAGGTGGGTGGCCACCGATATCCACCTGGATCAGTGATGATGCACCGTGAAATTTTTTTGGAATGAGAAAGGTAAAAATAAAGCAAAGGAATGGAAACTAATGGTTGTTGAAAGAGGTAAGACAAGTTCCATATATAAGGAAAAATCTAATTTCAATAGGGTAGTTTGCAAGTGAAGTTTGTATATCCATATTTACATATAAGGTGTGGAAAGTCACCAGAGGATTATTGGTGATAGAAAAAGGAGAGAAGGTAGGTACATTGTATTTATGTACTAGTAATACTGAATCTTATATCTCTTTAGCTTCTACATGAGTGGATATAGCACTGTGGCATCATAGCCTTGGACACATGAGTGAGAAGGGGATGCAGATACTTGACAAAAAATTTTTTTTGCCACATCTTAAACAAATTTATTTGGATTTCTGTGAGCATTGGGTTTATGGAAAATAGAAGAGAGTCAGAAAAGAAAAGAAGAGTGAAAGGTTAGAGCTTGTACACATAGATTTATGGGGACCAACTCAGGTATCATATCTTGGTGGCTGTCATTATTATGTTACTTTTATTGATGACATAACTAGAAAAACTTGGGTTTATTGCATTCGACAAAAATATGATGTTTTTGATACTTTTAAGAAATGGAAAGCTTTGGTTGGGAATGAGATGGGAAAAAGGTTGAAGTGTCTTAGATCAGAAAATCGAGGTAAATATTGCAGCAAGGAGTTTGATGATTACTGTTCTTGCCATGGGATTCATAGAGAGAAGATAGTTCCAGGAACACCACAAGAAAATGGTGTGTTAGAAAGGATGACTAGGACAATCATGGAGTGTGGAAGGAGTATGAGATTGCATGTTGGTTTTTCATTATAGTTTTGGGTAGATGCTGTAGGTATTGTTGTTCACTTAATAAACATAGGACCTTCAAGCTCTTTGGATGGTGAAATTACAGAGGAGGCATGGAAAGGTAAAAGGGTAAACTATTATTTTTTGAAGACTTTCGGTTGTGAAGCATTTGTCCATATTGATAAAGAAAATAGAATAAAGATTGAGGAAAAATTCAAAAAGTGTAGCTTTATTGGATACAGTGTTAATGATTTTGGTTACCGCTTATGGGATTATGAAAATCACAAAATTATTAGGAGTAGAGATGTCATATTCAATGAGAAGGTCATGTACAAAGATCAGCTGCAGGGAAAGATACAAGAAATAGAAAAACCATAATACACAGTGCTTGATGAGATCACTGATTTTTTTTTTCCAAAGGTACCAAAAAACAAAAATGTACACCTCAAACTCCTGTAAGTGTTGTTAGAAGATCTACCAGGTTAAGTAGACCTCTTAAACGATACTCTCCTTCATTGTATTATTTATTGTTGACTGATTCTGGTTTCAATGGAGCAAGGCATGAAATAGGAAATGGATTCCCTTGTAAATAACCAGACTTGGGATTTGGTTCAGTTTCCTGTAGAAAAAAGAGCATTGCAAAATAAATGGGTTTACAAGTTCAAGGAATAATATGGAGGCAAAAAGTGGTAGAAGACTACACTTGTTGTAAAGGGGTTTGCACAAAAGAAAGGTATAGATTTTGATGAAATGTTTTCTCATGTTGTTAAAATGACTTCAATTAGGACTATTTAAGTCTTGTGGAAGTATAATATTTACATCTTGAACAGTTAGATGTAAAAACAACTTTTATCCATGGGGATTTGGAGGAAGAGATTTATATGCAGGCCACAGGGATATGAAGTCAAAGGAAAGAAGAATTTGGTATGCAGGTTGAATAAGAGCTTGTATGGCCTAAAGAAATCTCCAAGGGAGTTGTATTTGAAGTTTGAAAGGTTTATGAAAGAAAAAGGTTATAGTAGATGTCATTTTGATAACTCTGTTTATTTTAAAAAGCTAGAAAATGGAAGCTATATTATCTTGCTATTGTATGTAGATGACATGCTTATTGCAGGGTCTAATATGAAGAATATAAATGTGCCCAAGAAAAAATTATCTAATTAATTTGTGATGAAGGATTTGGGTGCTGCAAATAAAATCCTTGGTATGAGAATAATAAGAGACAGGGAAAATCACAAATTGAAATTAGCCCAGGGTGAGTACATAGAGAAGGTGTTGAAGAGGTTTAGAATGCAGAATGAAAAAACAGTTAGTACACCTTTGGCCAACCATTTCAAATTAATAAGGAAACGTGTCCCAAGACACAGGAAGAGATAGAATACATGTCTAGGGTCTCTTATTCATCAACAATTGGTAGCTTGATGTATGTGATGGTTTGCACAAGACCAGATATTGCTCATGCAGTGGAATTTTTGAGCAGGTATATGAACAATCCAAGTAAAGAACATTGAGAGGCAGTCAAATGGATTCTCGGGTATTTGAGAGGTATTTTTTCTCATTCATTATGTTTTAAAGGTTCAAACACTATTCTACAGAAATATGTTGATTCATATATGGCAGGTGATAAAGATAGCAGGAGGAGCACCACAGGGTATGTTTTAATTGTAGGTGGAACAACAGTAAG
Organism: Picea glauca; assembly: GCA_000966675.3. Classification (NCBI taxonomy): domain Eukaryota; kingdom Viridiplantae; phylum Streptophyta; class Pinopsida; order Pinales; family Pinaceae; genus Picea; species Picea glauca. Next base: position 200,890 of record JZKD02S1672907.1, read on the forward strand.
TTGTATTTCGAAACTGAAAATTTTTGTTTCACTTTCAACAAAAAAAAGTAGAGTATGTTGCTACTACAGAGGCTGGTAAAGAAATGATTTGGTTACAGATATTTATGGAGGAATTGGGAAAGAAGCAAGAGAATAGTATGTTGTACTATGACAGTGAGAGTGCCATTCATCTTGCAAATAACTTAGCCTTCCATATGAAGACTAAGAATATACAGATCCGGTACCATTTCAAACGATTCATCTTGGAAGATGGGCATTTGAATTTGGAAAAGATACACACTAGCCAAAATTCTGCAGACATGTTAGCAAAGGGAGTAACCAAGGAGAAATTGAGTTCTTGCTCAGTGTCAGTTGGTATTCAAGCATGAAGGTGAAGATGAGAAATTTTCTAGGTTCAAGACGGATCATAGTCCAGTAGATACAACAATGGTGGAGTTGTTGAGATCAGTCTCCAAGTGGGAGATTGTTGGTTGTGAAGTCTGATTATCTTCTTGATTTAAAGGTCTTTTTTTTCAACTATGTTTATACCCCATGAAGACTTTACACCCTGGAAGACTATACACCCCTCCACGTGGGGGAGTTGCAGGGGGGCCTTGCCCCCCTTGTGGAATCTTGGGGGGTGATCCCCTCGCTGTGAGTTTGGGGGCGAAGCCCCCGAAGGGAAAATTTCCTTGTAAATATATATTATAATTTCATAGTAAATCTGGACCGTTCATTATAAGGCCCCAAATCTAACGATAGAATTTATGTTAGGGTTTTTTTCCCTAGAAGGAAACCCTCTTTTATGAGGGAATTGTATTGAGGCTATGTATCATTGCGAATATTGTATTATGAGAGAGGAGACTATGAGAGAAAGACGAGGAAGTTACAACAGTTGTATTGTAGGTTGTATCCCTTCATTTGCTGGATAATAATAAAGGAAGGACTTGGAAATTTCTCTGATGGATGTAGCCCACACTGGGTGACCCACGTATATTTGTGTCTCTATTGTATTGTATATCTTCTGTGTTTTATTTCCACATTTTTATTTTATTTTATTACTCCGCGATCCTATTTTTCTAATAGTATGGAAGATAACTTTCAAATCTAAAGAAGGTCCCTTCAAATGGTTGTTCATTTCCTATGGCTTAATAAATGCACCAACAACTTTATGAGATTAATGGATGATGTATTGAGACCCTTCACCAACTCTTTTGTGGTGGTATATCTGGATGACATCCTCATCTTCAATAGAACTTGGGAACACATGCAACATATTTAGTAGGTTTTGGGCACTCCGGGGTAGCACAAGCTATATGACAACCTAGAAAAATGCTCCTTTGGCATGAACATGGTCCAATAGTTGGGATACATTGTTGATGAGCATGTGGTACATGTGGATCTAGCTAAGATCCAAGTCATTTTTGATTGGCCAGCCCCGACCACACTAACCAAGCTTCAGAGCTTCTTGGGACTTGCCAAATTCTACCGGAGGTTCATGTTGGGATTATCCCATATTGCATGGGCCCTCACGCAAGTAAAAAAGGGTGGTTTAAAGGAAAATTTTTCATGAGAGTAGGCACAACAACAAGCATTTGATAATCTGAAGCATCGCTTGTTCTCAACTCCAGTACTCTCCTTACATGATATGCAACAACCGTTCAAGATTGATATTGATGCCTCTGACTATGTTGTTGGCATAGTTCTCACTCAACATGGTCATCCAGTAGCATACCATAGTGAGATACTCTTAGATATTGTTCGGAAATACCCCACCTATGACAAATAAATGTATTCCATTGTGAAAGCTTGTCGTCAATGGAAACATTGCATTATGGGAAATGAGACAATCATCCACATTGATCACAAGCCTCTGTAGTTCATACAGACATAGGGGAAGTTGCAGAACGACCGCCATAAACAGTGGTCCACATACCTACAACAATTACATATCAAAATCAAGTATAAACAATGAGCACAAATCGTGTCGTTGACTGCCTCAATCACCCTCTTGTTTTTTCACTCACAATAATACTCCATTACTGTGGGCATGAGGCATCTGAGTGGCCCCAACTTTATCAGCATGACCTTGACTTCACCACCACCTATCATCTCTTGGATACATGAGCAAATGCCACCGATTTTCACATCCAAGATGGACTATTATTCCATCTGGTCCACCTCTGTGTTCCCACAAGAGAGCATGAAAAGATGATTTGGGAGGCTCACTACAGTCAAATGTTAGGACATTTTTGTGTGGAGAAAATTGTGGTTGTTCTACAAAAACATTTTATTGGCCAAAACTTCGACAAGACATCATCAAGTATATGATATCTTGCACTTTTCGTGCCATTTCCAAGACAACCATCATGAAGAAATTCTTATACACCCCTCTTCGTACCCCCGAGAGGCCTTGGGAATCCATCTCGATGGATTACATGTCTAGCCTTCCATCCACTAAGTACATAAATGATTGTGTATTTTTGGTGGTTGATCTATTTTTAAACATGGCCATTATCATATCCTATAAGAAGAACATCAAATCGACAAATAATACCAAGATCTTCTTCAAATGAGTGTGGGTCCATTTTGGGATACCAAAAACCATCACTTCAGATCGGGACAACATGTTCCTCGACACATTTTGGTCGAGTCTCTGGTCACCATTGGACACCAAGCTCACTAAATCCACTGCTTTCCACCCCCAAACTGATGGTCAGATAGAGGTCATCAATCAGATGATTTTTCACATCTTTTGCATGTACAACTCTAAGAGTCTGCGTACAAGGGATGAGAGTCTTCCCTATGTTTAGCACAACTAAAACAAGGCTCTCCATAGCTCCACCAACCATATCCCATTTCAGGTAGGACTAGAATTCCAACCCTTGGGTACCATTGATGTTGCACTACCTCTTGCAACCACACAGGAAGAATATTCCCATGTTCAATACGAGGATGAAAAATCCACCAGATTCATTGAGTAGATTCAACATATCTGCCAACAAGTCCATGATATTTTGCAAAAATCCAATTCTAAGTACAAGTAGCTCCATGACCAACATCGTGTATCGCACTAGTTTCAGGTGGGAGACAAGGTTTGGTTACATTTGAAAAAACAACACCTTACAGGGACCCATCATAAGCTCCACCCACTTCACTATGGGCCTTACAATATTACCAAGGTTGCGGGTAGCAATGATTTTGAGCTCAACACTCCACCCTTCCTTGGATTGCACCCAATGTTCAATGTGGACCTCCTTCAACCATATTTTCTAGCATCATTGGACACCTCAAAGATCACATAACAATTGACACCAACATAGCTCAACCCTGTCTGCATGGAACAAGAATCCATTGATTAGATAGTGGACACATAGGTCAAGGGCACTCACCAACAAATGATCCGGCTTTATTGGGTTGTCAAGGCATGGAAAATCCTACACCAAGGGAAGTGGCTCACTATGTTATTGGATAAATCAGTAAATTTGGACATAAAATGATCTCCCTAGATCCACCTAGATCTAGAAAAAAACGAGACAGGACACGGTGCTTTCCCTGAGCTCTAATAATTGAATTTACTATTAGATGAGAGATGAATGACATACTTTGAATATCAGTTCCTTATATTTTTTTTGTCCTTGCTCTGCTCCGGTGCTCTTGTGCTATTGATCCTGCAATGAAACACAAACCAACCAAAGTGAAAGCAACAATAGTATATTCAATGAAAACTTATGCATGTGATCAAGGAATCATGCAATAAAATGAGAAAGATTTTATGGGAAAGAAACATGCCACTGTATTATATTAAGTAAAAGTGGAAGATACAACCAAACAACCTTGATGTTGCAAGGTTCCATTTCAGCGACCCTTTTCTCCAACACACACACTTGATCTCATATTGCATGAAGAAAAACCACAATAAATTGATGGATTGAAATGAATCCCCAGGCATCAACTAAAGTATAATTCCTCGAACAATTCTCAACCTATTCAACCTTCATAAATCTTATCCTTCTTGCTTAATCATTGCTTAAACTTTTTCATGAGAAATCCATCATTATATAGGAGAAAGAGAGATGGTTAAAGAGATTAGGATGATCCCACCAAATCAAAGAAGCAATTAGGATCCAAACCATACAGATGCCACCTCATGTTCTAGAAGACCCCCTTCTATAAATTTTGTGAACCTCGACCTTTTTTTAGTCTTCTAGCATCGCCGCACCCTAGCTATAGGACAGCCTGCAGAAACACTGCAAACCGGTTTTAGGACAGATTGTGGTGATCATGCATTTCTGCACTGTATCTTATGCTTGACCTGCAATGACCCTTCTTAACAAGGTTTTGTAGAAGAGGAAACCAATCACTTTTCTCATGAAGAAAGGTTCTTTTGGGAACCTGAACACATGTTGTAGAAACACCAATAGGATGAATAAAATAATGTGTAACATAATGCCCCCCAAAGTATGAGGCTAGAACTCGTGACAACCAAAATACTTTGTAGAATGTGTGTGTGTCAGAACCGAAGAGCGCACCAGTCAGGAACCTACAAACAATCAAGCATCTATGAAATATTATACCATTTATGAGGTAGGCATTCCCATGCTCAGACTACAAGTGATTTAAATCATAAATTTTAGTCATGGCCACTAATCATACACCATGGATCCATGTCACCAAGATTTTGCATAGCCACCAGGAATACACTATGGATCTATGCTCTAGAAAACGCAAATTTGAACATAGCCACGAGACATACAAAGTGGATCTATGTGTCAATAAAAATCATAAATACTCTGTCGCAACCTAGACCAAAATAATGAGATCTAGGTTCTTCACTCCCGTCGTCTGTAAGTACGAATCTAGCCATGCGATTATAGGTGTTGAAGTCGAACATGGTAGAAACCACTTGATTATCGGCCAATGATGAAAACCGTTAATAAGTGTGAGGAAATCACCATTGATGTCAATGACTCCCAAGGTACCTAAGTACAATCCAACGAATGAAAATAAATGAGCTGAAGTCGAGCACTCAATAGAATCCCTCAATTAGGGGTCAATGATGTGAACCCACTGTCGAAAGCGAAGAAACTTGCCATTGAAGCATGCAGGTTCTAAGGTACTAATTTATTTCTAAGTCTTGTTCCTAGATAATGATTTGAAGTCGACAGGAAAATACTCATCACATGAGGGCCTTGATGTATCCCCCATCAATGACATGACATAAGTAACAGATTTGAGGTAGATCAAAGTATGAAAATGATTTGAAACTGACACAGGGAAGGCTGACATGGTAAGAATTGATAACTATAGATGGCTGACTCGATAGAAGTCTTGTGAAAGGTTGGAATTCTCTTGAACATACGAATGACACGACAATGGTCTTGGAAACATTGATTCAAGGACCACCCAAGATATGAACTTGCGGAAGGTCAAACAAGAGACAAATGGATTTCACAACCCAAATATAATGATGAAGGGGGTGTCATGTTCAAGAGCGACTGTCACTGCCACTAACACAAATATAAAGACACATTTCTTTCCCAAATTCCCCCCCACCATTTCTGGCGAGTACCTCTTTATTTTTACGCAAACTTGAGGAGGATAACATATGCTTGTTGATGTAAGCTCATCCTTTGGACGAGTCCCTCAGAGTATATTTAACGAACCCTAAGAAGGAGTGGTTTGGTTCCATATGGGTCTTTTGATGTTTGTTTAACGAGTCTAAAGAGAGAAAACTCGGGGGTTTTTCATATTTAGAGAGTCTTAAAAACACTTAAAGATAACTCTCTCAGTTCCTTTTTCGTAAATTAGTTTGATGAGACCGAAAAAGTGATAACCTACCACCCATCAAACATTGTCTTCAAATACTTTTACGAGCGTGAAAAGAACAAGGTCACTCGACAATATTTTCATTTTTACAGAGCATTAAAAGATCTTAAAGGATACTCCATAAGTTTTTTTTTTTTGTGTTACCATGAAAAGTACGAAAATATGACAAAAGTATACTCAGTTGCGTTCTCATTGATTTATGAGCATGAGAACGAACAAAGGTTGAGCTTGAGGTTTTTCCTGAAAAACCTAAAAAGTATTTGTACATGCGACAAACATAAAAGAAAATCAAGAAACGTATCTGTGTTCCATCATTTAGGCTCCTAGATTCTTCATCTGCGAAAAATCAAAATACTTGCAATATCATTAGAACTTTAGGTTTTAGGTGAAGCGTATAAAATAATATAAAATATAAATGGAAAAGTGAAAAAATTAATAAATATAGGTAAAAACTTATTTTTATCATTCCATTGTCATTTACCGAAAACCTGTTCCAAAAACCCTATTTTACCTCAAGCTTCCACTGTGGATTGCAGGAGGCACGAGCAACCATTCGACGAACGAATTTTTCTAAAAAGGTAATCTTCTTGTCCTCTTCATTTTCCATGGATTAATTTTTTATTTTTTTTTCTGGTTAAAAGTAGTTTTTGAGTTGGATTTTATGAGGGTAGGTGCACGTGGAGATCGTCGTAGGTGGCTTATATCATGCCTTGTGTCTATCATAGGTTTCCACAGGTGACCTTACGGCTGACCTGTGATGATTTTGCACTGTGTAAATGCCCTCATCTGCGTCGTGCACAACTCAAAAATTTCTTGTGGATGTTTGGTCAATAAAAATTTCCATGGAGGAAAAGTAAAGATGTTGAATTCTCCTTGTGGCTCCAATGTAGGTTTTTGACTATCCAAATGTTGGAGTGGAGTGAGAGAGAACATGAGGACGATGATTACTTCATCAGGAATGACCTGGGCATGGTTAATGCCCTCCGACAGTGTGGGCTGCTGAAGTTATTCAAGATCTAGGGCATGAGGGCCCAATTGAGGTTGCTTGAGTATTTAGTCCACATGTGGAATGTGGATCAACAGGTATTCCATGTGGGAGCCTAATCCAGATGGATATTGGTGGCCATCCACCTTTTCCAAATGGCTCAAAACAGTTTTTTGGCCATTTTGGCAATTTACTATTTTTAGCAGGTTTTAACTTTCGAGGCCATTTTGAGGGTCCAAATGAAGGTTTTTTGAGATCGAGGTTCTCAATGATAGACGAAGGAATTATTGAGCTCTCAAAATGAATCTCCTCGACAATACCTTTCCAACGAGCTATCACACGCCTAAAACAGAGATCGTATGCAAAAGTTACGACCCCGGGAAGTTGATGTACTCACTTACCCAAATGGGGCCCACATGACTTTTGGCGCTTCATCTCCTAGGGTTAGGTTTTTGGATGTCTAGTACTTTTGGCATTCCCAGTTATTGTAAAAGGGCCTTCATAGCCTCATTGTAATCATCTTCTTGCAAATGCGAGTAGCCATCACATCTCTTCTCAGAGATAAGTTGCCACCATTCTAGCGAGTCTTTCACTCTGTATTTTTACAGTCTCTGTACATTTATTTGATTAATAGAAATCGTATATTACTGTATATCTATGTTTATGGTTTCATCTCTGATACATTTCTGTTATATTATTGAATATATTCAATATCTTTGTGCATTTCTTTATTATATCTCTGCTCTCATTTCGTGCCGAAAATAATCCGGATCAGTTGTATCAGAGCAGGCTGCTCTTGATCGTTTTTCAGTGCATGTCCCCGACGAGGTCCGAGTATAGAAAGTTGGGTCTTAAGCTTGTCTCTCTTGAGGACAATCGCTCTTGCACACCCAAGAAACCCTCAATGGCGGAAGAAAATAAAAACGATGGAGCAGACGATCCTATCAGTTTGTTGCTTGAGCAAGCTCTCACGCGACAGAGGGA
>JZKD02S1672907.1:210260-229641 GCA_000966675.3 Picea glauca
CGCTTCATCTCCTAGGGTTAGGTTTTTGGATGTCTAGGAATTTTTGCATTCCCATTTATTGTAAAAGGGCCTTCAGAGCCTCATTGTAATCATCTTCTTGCGAATGCGAGTAGCCGTCACATCTCTTCTCAGAGATAAGCTGCCACCGTTCTAGAAAGTCTTTCACTCTGTATTTTTACAGTCTCTGTACATTTCTATGATTAATAGAAATCGTGTATTACTGTATATCTATGTTTATGGTTGCATCTCTGATACATTTCTTATATTATTGAATATCTGCAATATCTCTGTGCATTTCTTTATTATATCTCCGTTCTCATTTCGTGCCGAAAATAATCTGGATCAGAGCCCACATACTCTCTCTATATATCGAGATATCTAGTTTTTGAAAGGATTATCTCGTCGTGGATCCCATGTGAAATTCACAAAAAGTGGAGGTGGCGGTCTATTGATGAGTGAGTTTATTCTCTATTATTGCGAACTAGAGGCTAAGAGACATAGTGGCAAGGTTTCCATTAGGGATGTCTAGGATTAACCCCTTCAGACTATCCTTTTCACTATCTCACGTATGGCAGGGAGTGAAGATATTCATATGGATCTCCAGAGTTACTTCTAGTATGTAGTGGAGTGCATGGAGCCCCGGTTCTTTAACTGGTGTGACGGGATACTTTAGAGTATGAAGAAACAATTGACAAAGTGCAGGAAAGGAGACCTGAAATAGTTTGGATACGAGTCTATTTTAGTGTTCTTCTTCCTAGAGAGGGTTCCACACTTGCGCTTATAGGTAGAGTGGGGCATACCGGCCCCACAATATCCAAGAATGAAGAGATGGTGTGACCTCATGGCTCGGCATGTGACCGGCCCTATCGTCAAATATAATGACGTGTTCTTTGATTGGTTGAGGCCCCAACTACTGATGGTAGATGACTATGCGTATGCTGGTTTGTATTTTAGAGGTGATCTAGACTTGGTTCTGCCTGAAGGTTCTCGGTGGGGGAACTTAGGTAAGAAGCACATTTAGTTTTTATAATGTTTTTGTAAATTTTGAAATATGAAATGTTTTTTATGTTCTTAATCCGATAACTAATTAAAAAATCTTTGAAAATGTAGATGTAGGACCTCAACGAACTCTAGGTACATCCCCTATCCAGAGACGAGGGGAGAGAGTCGAGGTAGCAGGATTGGCTTTCGTTGATTACGAGACTATAGAGCAGAACCTGGAGGGGTTGACAGTGGATGTCCCATATATCTCTATCGATGAGATCCCAAGACATTACCAGCGCCATACTATGGGTGTATCTAGTTCTCTTAGTCGACTTCTCCGTAGAGTAGCACGAGTAGTCGTGTGTTATCTTGAGCAACATCCTTGATGCTATTTTTGTATATGAAGCCATGTGCTTCACATTTTGATATTTTGGTCTTCGGACAAAAACACTTTGTGTAAAAACTTTTATCATTATATATACATGAGGCTTCTACTGGCTTACTTTCTTTATATGTGAATTGTGATTGTATTTATAAGTGTCTCAAATGTCTGTATAACACATAATTAGCTAATGCATCTGTTAATGTATTTAGACATCTAGGAATGTGTAGATATTCAATGTAATTAGAATAACATTCCAAGAGGTGAATTAGTAAATACACCCTTAACAAAGTAGAACTTCATATAGCATAGACATTACTCAATTGTAGTACCACTAACTGTGAATCATGTCGTGCAACAAGATGACAGATTCCAAATGAAACGACGTCGGTTAACAATTCTATGACCACAATGTATTTCACAATATTGTTAGTTGCAAGACCAAGGTAAACATCGTGTAGACTGATTAATTCGTTCGTAGGTGCATAGATTTCCCAAGCATCATATGATAGGTTCTGATTACTAAGACTAGCGCCATCAGTGAAGCCAATGTAGGGTAGCAAAGACATTGACATATAAACACCAAGCACAATACAAGGTAAGCAGTTGGGGATCGAAACCAAATAACGAAAAAGCTCACGAAAGTAGCACAAAAGAGTATGATACAATAAAAATACAAGCACTTATGAAAAGATGACCTAAGGATAGTACTTCTTTAAGTAAAGTCAATTTTTGGGCTCACTCAAAGGAATGCCATCATAATCCACTAACTCATAAGCTCCCTTCTCCAACACTCGTTTGACATTATAAGGGCCTCGCCACATAGCCTCAAATTTTTCGGCCCCTAGTAAATCACAATCTTGTTCGTAGAGGAGAACTAGATCACCTTCAGAGAAGACACGTGGCTTGACATTCTTGTTGCATTGGGCTTCGAAACATTTTTTCTGAGTTTCAATAACTAAGGCAACGTCACAACGGGTTTCATCTAATTGCATCAGATACAATAGACGTTCCTCTTCAGCAGAGGTGTTCAGGAGAAGTTCAATGGCTAATTTCAAATATGGTATCTCACATTCAATCGACAAAACAAATTCGATACCATAAACTAATTGGAAAGGTGTGAACCTAGTGGCAGACTTGACGGATGTCTGGTAGGCCCATAATGCTGAAAACAACATTGTATGCCAACTTGTATTATGAATTCCTATCATCCGTCGAAGCATAGTAATAAGAACTTTGTTTATCTCTTCAACCTGGCCATTGGCCTGCGGATAATAGGGGGTTTAGTTTTCATGCCGAAGACCCAAATTTTCAGTAAGCTCGGACATCATGAAATTTTGAAAATGACTACTGTGATCAATAACGATAGCTTGGGGAACACCGAACTGAGTAATGATATGATTGAATATGAATAATGCTGCAATTTTCCCAGTGTTATCGAATGTAGGCATCGCCTCGGTCCACTTAGTGAAATAATCCACAACTACAATGATGTATCCATGCCCCCCGACCGAGTGAGGGTTACATGTCATGAAGTCAATGCCCCATTTTGCGAAGGGACCAACAAAAACTACAGGGTGTAAAGGAGCAGGATAAGATCTTAACTTGTTATTATATGTTTGACAAGCATGGCATTTCTGGATGGCAGTAATATAGTCTTTAAATAAAGAAGGCCAGAAATATCCTTCTCGTAAGATCTTTTGGGCCGTGGCATACCCAGACATATGACCGCCACATGCTTCGGATGGCGATCATTCAAATGTTTCTCAACCTCATCATAGGTGAAACATCATCAGAAAATGGATTCAACACCACGGTGATAAAGAGTGTCACCGAGAATGATGTATTGGCGGGCTTGATACCGTATACGACAACGGTCAGAAATAGAAAGTTCGGGCTGAAAAGTTTGATTTTGGAGATAAATGATAATATCTCCATACCAAATGTCATCAAAACTTATCAGAAAAGGGGATTCTTCAAGTAAGGAATCCTTTGCCAAATTTTCTGTCTCGGCGGAGGGAAGGTCACATATCAATTCGACGAAAACCAAATATTTCTTAAACTTAGCGTGTTCAAACTCTAAGTTGAGCTCCTGGAGAATCACTATCCATTTGAAGTACTTTCCCTCTAGCAATTGGCACGTAAGGATATGCTGCATAGGGTTGCAATTGAAAATAAGAGTGGTCCTGTGTAATAGGATATAATGATGAAAATGTTGGAAAACTTGAACAACTTCCAAGGCTAGTTTCTCCACACGTAGGTATTTGGCTTCGGTGGTCATGGGAGTCCAACTCAAATCGTAAATTACATGTTCATCGTGTGAATCATATTCTTGGACTAAAACCATTGCAATGGTAAATTATGAAGTAGTGAGGTAGAGGAAATAGTCTCGACTATAATCCGATGGGAAACTAAGTGGTGCACGGGTTAAGGAAAGTTTCAAAGCTTCGAAGACTTTGTTGGCAGTGTCATCCCATACAAAATCATAACCTTTCTTCAATGGTCGAGTAAATACTAGCATTAACTTAGCGTAATTGGGGATGAATCGACGCAAAAAGTTTTCCTTTCCTTTCAAACTTTGAAGCTGGCGTAGTGTGGAAGGAGGAGGTAGGTTAAGGATCGCCTCAACCTTCAAAGGATCTACCTGAATTCCATGAAGTGACACAATAAAACCAAGAAGTCGATCGGAATCCACACAAAAAACACATTTGTGTGGGTTCAAACGTATACGATAGAAAAAACAACGAAGGAAAATGGATTGCAGGTGTGTTGTCTTGGTGACACATGGAATGCACGGGTAGATCATCGAGATACGGTTGTGCGATGTGTTTGATATCATGAAAATCATAAGGCATAGAACGCTGAAAAGTCACACCAACATTCTTCAAATCGAAAGGCAGTTTCTAGTAGGAAAAGTTACCCCAAGGACAAATGAAAGCAGTCTTGTGTTGATCCACAGGAAAAATATTAATCTGATTATAGCTGGAGAAACCGTCCATTAAAGAGAAGATTTTTCTCCCAGCACAATCGTTGACGATCTGGTCAATGGAGGGGGTTGGATAATTATCCTTAGGACAAGATTTATTGATGTCCCTATAATATACACATACACGGATCGTGCCTTGTTTCTTATTGACCGGAACTAGATTGGATACCCAATCGGTTAAAGCCACAGGATAGATAAATCAAACCTTAAGAAGTTTCTCAACCTCAAGCTTGATAGCAGTGACTTTACGAGAGTGGACTGGGTGAAGTCTCTTCCAGACGGGTTTAGCATCTGGGTAAGTCTTAATTTCATGCACAATGATATTGGGGTCAATACCTGGCATCTCTTCATAGCTCCAGGCGAAAACATCATGAAATTATTGAAAAAGGGATTTGTAAGTGACAACCTCAGTGGCAGAACATGAAGCTCCAATATGAACATTTTCGATGACTCCAAGTTTAATGGATATGTCAAGAGGAACGATGGGAGAAATGTTACTCGGGTTCTCTTCATATAGCAAGTGGTGTGTTGACTCGGGAACCAAGGAAATGAAAACAATGGTCAACGAAGTCGAAATTCATTGGTAATTATCTATAGTGTCCTATTCTAGGAAGAGAATGGAGTGATGATGTCCATCGTCCCATGGGGTGTCTTCCATATACATGACTGACATGATCATATCGTCGGTAGGAAAGATCACGTGAAACGGATTAGAAGATGAATCACAGAGGGAGGGAGTAGAATAATTTTTGATTGAATGGACTAATAAGAGGATTCAACTGGACTTAAAGGAATTTATTCTCCATAGCGATGATAAACACCAGGGTCAGGTACCATCCACAAGTCGTGAGACGCAAGGGTTTCGTGAACAAGGGTGGAAATCATGTTGATTGAGGTGACAAAATGAGGTGGAATATTAGGTGGTGGGATTGGGAAAGTACCCATCAAATTTGAATCTTTCAGAAGACCCAAACTGACATTCTCATACCCGGGAGGTGTCTTCGAGATAAAAGGTACATTGCTAGTACGAGAATCAGAATTAAAAAAGGCCAGTTGGTCTACAGCAGCAACCTTTCCTTGGTGTGGTAAACGTACTACATGGAAAAGGGTAGACACAATTGTATGCATGGAGTCAATCCAGCTATGACCAAGTAAAAGGTTATAATAAAGAGGCACATCAAAGACCTCAACTTCGACATTGACCGATTTGCCTTCCAACGTAATAGACAACGAGGGAAGAACACCACAGGGTTTAAAACCAGAACCATTGAAGGCCTTAAGTTTATTGTGTGATTCATTTAGGAGAGTAGAACCAATGGATTTCCAACAAGTAACAGACATAACGCACATCGAGGCTCCCTCATCAATAATATTTCTACAGATATTCTTGTTCTCTACAACAACTTGTATATGAAATGCTAACTGAGGAGGTAGCCTTGGAATGTGATCTTCTAGGTCAAAGATTATCAAATTCGTATCTCTGGGATCAATTCCACCAATGGCATTTAACAATGCCTTTTGTTGAGCGGGAAAACTTTGAAGTACTTCAAGAGCTGACATCTCAAAGGGTGCTTGTGCAAAGTCTTCTACAATACTGTAGTTTTGAGCAGCACACGCATGAGGATTAAAGGAAGAATTATGAACAACGCCTTTTGGAGGAAGGCGAAGAACTGTATCAAGACCCGGTCATTCAAGATGAAGAGGAATGTTGGTAAGTGAAGTTGAGGGAGGCGATTGAACCAACGAAGGTGGAAAATCGTCAACTTTTTCCTTTGAAGGAGAGTAATCTTTGGCCTAAGTCGTGATGGAAACATCGTTCTTGTTAGAATCACTAGTACACATAAGGACATACAAAGTGGTGGAAAAAGAAGGTTGGTCATGAACGACTAATTGGGCTTGCTATTGGGAAGGGAAGGGTTGAGACAAAACGACATGTGTGGGAGAATTCCTGGTCCCTTGAAGGAACTTAGTGACCTCGACACGTCTTGGAAAATCCTTCGTGTAGTGATAATCACCACAGATAAGGAAAAGATATTGAGGTTTGTGCTTATCCTTATCATCAACAGGTTGTGTCTTGGGTTTTTTGGATTGCGTATTATTATTTTTATCCTCCTTGTTCTTACCCTTTCCTTTTTTAGATTAATTTTTAATGGCAGGGGTAGACTGAACAACATTAACTTCCAAATTTTTTCTGGTGGAAGGAGTAGGAGTCAGAGCATGTTGAACATTAAAAGCATTAGATTTGGAATTGGTGTGAGAGGCATGCACAAATTTAGTTTTAGCATGGAAGGTGCCAATCACACTATCAGTTGCATGAGAAGCAACAAGATTGTTGAGGTAGAGGGGGTTGAAGGGCGAGGAGCATCAGGGATCAAGTCGTAAAGTGTGCATGTTTGCGAATAAATGAGATCTAGGTACTGAGCATGACTAATCGTGTGCTCTTCAGTGACAACTCCACTCATGGAAATATCATGGGCAATTTTACTAACGAATTATTGCTGAACCATTCGGATAATAACTGATCAGGAAGTTCGATTTTGATCAAACGTCATCTTCTTCTCCACACATGAATGTGATCAGAAATATGAGTGGCAGAAGATTGTTTAAAGGAACTCAAAATCTTGGTTCCTGTCTTGTAATGAATTAGCAATTGGTAATGCATGAGGAAAGCCATAGCAAGGGTGTTAAAGTCATGAAAAAATCCTCGCGGTAACTCTATGTACCACTTTGTTGCCGAACTCGTGACAGTTTGCTGGAAGAGTCGTAACCTAATGGAGTCATCCATCAATGAGTTGGATGAACACCAAAGGTGGAAAGTCATAACGTGATTGTTTGGGTCATCTCCCAGTCGACCGTCAAACTTGGGAATGTCGGACGGTAATTTGGCTGGTATGACGGGCTAATGGGGAGAATGTAAGATATGATCATTTAAGATCCTAGACAAGTCAAGTAAATCCAAAGTGGCTAGAAAAGGCAACTGTCTATTCATGTGAGGATATTGGTGACTTTGGGGAGGAAGTCCCGCTGGTATGCCAGTAGGACCATAAGCAGTCTGCATGTATGTAGATAGTCCAGACAGATTCTGTTGGGTGGGGTTGTGGGGCATGTAACCTATAGGGTTGGATTGATGGGGAATATTTCCTTGGGAAGAAAAATTCGGGTGGGAGTGTTGGCCCCAAGTAGGATTCAGGGAACCTGGATATGGTTGGCCAAGATTTGGGGGTGTAGAAGAGTGCCCACCAAATGATTGTGAGTGGCCTTGGAAAGGAAAAATCCAAGGTACGGGTGTAGTTTGACCATAAACTGGGTTATGAGAACTAACATGGGGTTTCCCCCCGAATTGAGGTTGGGTCCCAGAGTGAGGTTGTGTACCTATCTGAGATTTCCATCCAACTTGTGATTGTACCCCAGTTTGAGATTGTCCTCCAAAAGGAATTTGAAAACCAGAAGTGATAGATGGACCAGTTCCCCCATGTGGGTTGCAGCCACTAGGGTCATAATGATTAACCCCTTCAAACAAAGGTGGGAAAGGGACATACGACCCTCTTAAAGGGATCTGGGTAGGTGTAGAAACAAAGGCAACAAAAACATTATACCCAAGAGGAACATAAATTCTTTTCCCTCCAGATGGATTCTAGGTAGGGATAGCGATGAAAGTAGTCAAAGTGTGATACCCAAGGGGAAGTGACGGTATAGGTCTATATGAAAGTGGTGTTACAATGGGAGTTTGATTAACCACCACATTTCTGGTAGGGATAGTCGTAGCATGTGGAACCATAGTAGCATGGGCCATCTGGAGAGAAAACTTTCAGCTAGGACCAACTAATTGTGTATCTAGAAGGACAGTGATATTGCTGGTTGTACCAGAAAAGTGGTCTAGCAGTACAGTGTAGGTAGTAGACATTTCGGGCATTTGAGATACGACAGGTGAATTTGGACATGCCCCCAAGTTGTTGTAAAGGTCCCGCATAGTGAGAGGTGGGTTTCCAAATATGTCACTAGAAAGAGGGTCCTCTACTCTAGGGCCAGTAAGAGGTCCAATCGGTATTCCAAAAGTTTCAAAAACAAGTTCTCCTAACGAATTCATCTGGAGAATATGTCTCTCGTATCCAGCATACGGTAATGGAGTTGAAGGTAGTTGGAAAGCCTCTAGAGAATCAAAATTAATTCGGAAATCTTCTAAAGAGTTGGAACTTTCCACTTGTGAGGTTACATTATCTTGGACCGCTCTCTGCTCAGGAGAGCCCTCCAGTGAATGAGGAGGCAGAGGGAGATAATCCTCTAGATTTTCCAGGGGAATTCCTTGCATCCTACGCGAACAACTTGGAGGGTCGATGTTGGCCGAGCCAAATATTTTATGAAAAAAATCTATGGCCAAGTATAAAAACAAATAGCACTCACTAATAAAATCTAGAAATCAAACCAAGAAAACAAACCTTCTTATTTCGAAGTCACTAGTTGGTGATGAAATCCAACGTCGTGAAGTCAAGACAAGAAGGGGATAAGATAGATCGGGTGGAAAATTTATGTTGACGACCTACTTAATGGACTTACACCCTGGTGCAAGCTCCCACACATAATCGTGGGTATACCCTCCAAGGAGATTCAGTGAGTTTGGCCAACGTCAATTCCAAGTACCGTGAAGACTTTCCCCTCGACAGTCACCTCGTGTAAGACCCTAAAGACATAGGCTACTAAGGCTACCAAGAACAATAATGATTCTTGGGGGAACAGTCGACAGTCCGATCGACGTGCAAGGGTAGGGTATCTAGCTCGAAATCAACTCGAAAGGATTCCACTCATCATTGTGGGTATACCTTCAAGTGAACCCCATAATACAGACAATCTCTGCACTAATACCAACAAAGTAGGGCGAGTAACTCTACCAGCCTTAATGCGACCTCAGGTTTGACTCTTGTGTGAGAAGGGATTCCCATGACAAAATGTTGCAAGTGGATTTGAACACTCCCTAACAAAGTATGCTACAATGTGTTTTATTCTTTAGAGAGTGTGCCTCACAACCTATTCCAAAGCATTATCCTAGCTAATGTTGGTGGAAAGAGTTTCTAGAAAACAAAAGTTACTAATAAATTTTAAAATTACGTAGTATTTTAGAGGCTGTTGCTTACTCAAGAGGGAGATGGAAATGAAACAAATGTTGTATGAGACCTTGACCCAATAATATGCAAGAAGAGATGAATGATGCAATCTTTCAGTTCAATGAACTCTAATTACAATAAGAAGAAGGTATTTCTTGGAAGCACGAAAGCTACGAAATGCAATTTCTTTTTCTTGAATGAATATAATTCCAAACAATCATAAGCTATGAATTTGTTCTCTTTAACAGTTTTGAATGTAAAGATTTTCTTTTGAATGATTACAAAAAGAATTTATGACTTTAATTCTTCCTTTCCATAACCAAAACAGAGGTATAATGAAGAAAGGAAAAAATGTAATCAAAGAAAACAGATACACTCAACAAAATATCCAAATCAAAATTTCAATGAAGATAAAAATGAAGATGCCACGAAAATGTTTTTCCAAATGAAAACGAAAGTGTCTTTCAAATCAACAAGAAATCCAAAAAGTATAAAATAATCTAAAACTTTACTCAAATCAAAGACCTTTATAAATCAAGCACTCAGAGCTGAATCCAGAGATTATATCCTTATTGACAAAAATCAAAAAGAAAAAATCTTAGACAATGATGAAGAAAGGCCTTCAATATTTGAAAACCAATCAACAACAAGTCTTAAACTCAAAAAACAATCAGATACTGGCACCAAAAGTTCCTCCCAGGTGATCAAAGAAAAACTACGTGTCAGAAGACAATAAGACCTAATCCAATAAATTCTACAGGAAACATCACAACCCAACAATAAGGTACATTGCGATGATTTGAGGTTTCCGCAGGCTAGCTATGGGGAAGGATGCATAAATTTTGCATTGGTATAAACAGGCAGGGTGTAGCGATCCAGGGACATCATAGCCTGCATATGGGATACAATGCGGCTATTTATGTAAACAAAGAAAAATTGGAAAAATGACAAAGAGTGTAAATGAAATTTTAGATCCAGAGAGTTTGGATGGATCACCCACATACTCATAGACTATATTGAAATGAAAGGAGGTAGGCTAAGGGAAAATGGAAAGAAAAAAACAAAAAAAAGGTCATATCCCCAGTATGGTCGCCTATTTTGTTATTGGATAAATCGATAAATGCGGACATAAACTGATCTCCCTAGATACACCTAGATCTAGAACAAAATGAGTCAGGACATGGTGCTTTCCCTAAGTTCTAATCATTGAATTTACTATCAGACGAGAGATGAATGACATACTTTGAATATTGCTTCCTTATATCTCTGTTGTCCTTGCTCCGCTTTGATGCTCTTGTGCTATTGATCCTGCAATGAAACACAAACCAACCAAAGTGAAAGCAACAATAGTATATTCAATGAAAAATTATGCATGTGATCAAGCAGTCATGCAATAAAATGAGAAAGATTTTATGGGAAAGAAACATGCCATTGTATTATATTAAGTAAAAGTGGAATATACAACCAAACAACCTTGATGTTGCAAGGTTCCCTTTAAACGACCCTTTTCTCCAACACACACACTTTCTCTAAGCTTGCATGAAGAAAAACAACAATAACTTGATGGACTGAAATGAAGCCCTTGAGCATCAACTGAAGCAGAATTCCTCACACAATTCTCAGCGTATTCAACCTTCATAAATCTTAGCCTTCTTTCTTAATTATTGCTTAACTTTTTCCATGAGAAATCCATCATTATATAGGGGAAAGAGAGATGGTTAAAGAGATTAAGATGATCCCACCAAATCAGAGAAGTGAGTAGGATCCCAACCATACAAATGCCACCTCATATTCTAGAATATCTCCTTCTAGAACTTTAGTGAACTTCGACCTTTTCGTAGTCTTTCAACATCGTCGTACCCTAGCTATAGGACAACCTATGGAAACACCACAAACTAGTTTCAAGCCAGACTGCGACGATCAGTCATTTCCGCACTGTATCTTATGCTTGACCTTTTGTGACCCTTCTTAACAAGGTTTTGTAGAAGAGGAACCCAATCACTTTTCTCATGAAGAAAAGTTATTTTGGGAACTTGAACACATGTTGTAGAAGCACCACTAGGATGACTAAAATAATGTGTAACACACCCAGGGAAAAATTGAGTAGAATTTTCCTCACCTGATGGGGGCACTCAACGCAATGGAGACCATTTCTTCCTAAGGGGGGAGGATTGATCCAGGTGGATATTGGTGACCACCCACCTATTCCAACTGACTCCTCTTGACAACTTTTTGTTCAACACGTTCTTCTATAACCCTTTGTAATTGCGGGTTCTACACTTCTGGGGCTGTCTGAAGCCCTACACAGCTTCCACATGGATATTGGTGGTCTCCCACCTAATCCAATTGGATTATTTTTTAAGTTTTCATGCTAGCACATCTTTCTATACTTCCAAGGCCATTTTTGGGCCCTAAACAATGTTTTTTTGGTGTGCCACAGTCAAACTGTAGACAGTTAGATTTTGATGGCATAATGTGTAGTTCTCTAAAATACATTTCCAACAGGCTATCATGCACCTAAAACATAGGTCATATGCAAACATTACAACCCCGGGAAGTTGACGTACCAACTTACCCATAGGAGCGCACATAACTTTTGACGTTTCATCTCCTAGGGTTAGGTTTTTAGATGTATAGGGTTTTGGCATTCATGAGTAAAGTTAAAAAGGACTTTGGAGCCTCATTGTAATCATTTTTCTCAGATGGACGTGCATAGAAAGACATATCACTTCTCAGAGATAACTATCGCCATTCGAGCAAGTTGTTTCCAGTTCTGCAGTTTTACAATTTCATCCTATTTTATTTATTAAATAGAAGTTATTGTTCACTGGATATGTGTTATTGTTGTTCCTGTCTCTTTGTTATTGTATTCCGTCAATTATTCCTTTCATTTCACTCCTAAATTCGTATCATACACATACATCAGGGTCTATAGGAACTCTGATGCCCCACACCTCCTACCTAAATATGTCCCTAATAGACTGCTAATTTGAGAAATTTCCTACCAAACCATGGGAACAAGGATAACCTCTTTCTTCTGGAGTAGTAGTAAAATGATTTGGCCCACATTCTATGCCAACATAGGAAATTACACATTTTTAAATGGTCCTCATACTAAAAAAGAGGTAGAGGATCTACAAGAGATATGTTTTTTCCTAGGAGAAGCCATAGGTCATGACCCACAAAACCTGACACTAAACCGTGTCAAATTGGTTGGCCTCACTCACCCAGTGATCCATGTAGTAAGTTTTACAGAGGAGGTTTTCAAAGGAGCTCTATTATTTGAAGAACTGTTGCAATGGATACAAGATGATGTGGCCAGAGAAAAGCTTCAAATGGAAGAAGAAGAGAAGAGGAGGATAACCCAGAACCAATTCCAATTATTTCTGGAGAAGGACCATGAAAAGTTGGAGGCAAAGAAGAAGGAGGAGAAAATAAAAGAGGATGAGTGACACTAGAGGGAAATGATAGCATAAGAAGAATATAAGAGAAAACAAGCATATAAGAAAAAGGGCCAAGAGGTGTTGATCCCCAAATGTGTTAAGTCTTTCCTAAATCCTCTCTTGTATATTCCTTTTTCCATACTTGTAAATTTTTTTAAAGGTTGTGGGTTCACGATGTATCTTTTCTTCAGTTCAAACTTCTGAGGGCTCCAAAGTATACCCTCACATTTCACTGCCTTTACTTTGCACCCATACTTAGAAACTTTTTCAAAGTGTCTCACCATGGGTCTAAGGCATTTTCCAAATCCTCTCATCTATAACTGTGACCCCTCCATCCAACCGATTCTTCATACTTAGACAATTTCTTATAATTCATCGTGCTCGGCGGGACATTATGATACTTCTCTTCCATACTTCATTAGCCCCATGATGTCTTATACTTAGTCAATTTTTTGAAATCTCACTGCGGGCTATGATAATTTTATGAGTCTTCTATACATACCCCCAATCCTGATTGTTATGATCCATTCTTATACTTAGTCCATTTTTCTAAATCCCATTGTGGGTTCACGCTCATTTTATTATTTCTCCACATACTCTCGATTCTCCATTGCCCTGCTGTAATCCATGTCTTATATTATCACTCTCCCCAAAATAAATTTAATGCAAATCTCATAGCAGTGACATATGAGTTAAGTATTAAAATTTCGTTATCAATGGTGATGTTTTCGAGACAATTCTTCATTAATTCAAGACTTAATTTGTATTAACGATCCTTTGGAACAATATCCCCAATTGGTAATAATGTTCTAAAAATGATTGTACATTAATCCATCAACTTGATTAAGCATGACAACTAGAAGAAAGGAACACTTCTGTAGAGATACCCTAAAATCACTTGGATGAGAAGATCAAATGTTTCAGTGGTCAAGAGAATACAAGTATTACTTCTTATTATCACCTACAAAGAGGATTTCAAACCAGATTTGGATGTTGGGAATTTATATGGTAGGTTGTATTCCATAGGTATACGATTTCAACGAGTTAGTTTCACAGTGCATGGGAAAAATTGATAAGAATAAGATAATAATTGAGTTGTGTTGTTCCTGAGATTTACTCTGGACTCACAAAATAATGGCATGCATCAAAGTTTATAATATTTTTTTTTATAGTTCTTTTGTACCTTCAGTTTTAGATGAAGCTTCAATAACGTAATGATTTAGAAAACACAAAGGCAATATCTCTTCCTTTGAGTCTTATCAATATTCAAGAAATGGAAAGTAGAATTGCAGCAACGAAATTGAAAACAAATTAAGGTATCCAATGATGATAAATCTTACCTTATTCGCAATAGAAAAAAATTGGAAATTATGTCTTAGAGATGAATCAAGATGAGGAGATCCACATAGATATAGGTCTTGTTTTACTTATAGTAATAATAGAGGAAAAGTTGTAGTTGAAAAATCATCCAATTATATGAATCATAGTAGATGTATTACTAAATTGTAATCCTTCAGTTTTTAAGAACCATAGAGTGAAGAAAATTGATTATGATGAAGTAACAACACACAGAAAGCACATAACTCAAAGAAATGAAATGTAGAATATATGTATTTTCTGTAGAAATTGGTATTTACAAGTCTCTCTTTTCATTTGGCCAAAAAAATCCTTGATTATATCTCTAATCCGTTTATTTATACAAAATCATCTTAACCAAAATTGGTTAGAATTTCCACATTTCTAGCTCCCAAAATAGAATAATATCTAAACAAACTAAATATTACAAAGATTTTGAACATCTGTCCTTCTCCTAGAAACTCCTTCGCTCTCTGGCAGTTTACCTTTTCTTCATCTGGTCATAGACGCAACTATGTTTTGTTGATCCTTGTATTGTGCATGCAAATATAGTAATGCAAGTACAAACTTGGGGGGTTCTATGTTGGCATTTAATTCAAAGGTAAAACCCTTTATATGCACCAATGCTAAATTCCTTTGAATTTTTACAGCAACCTGCTAGATATTCTGACATTGTAAACTTTTTTTGACAAGAAGATAATTTAAGACTTGCAAGTTAACATAATTGAATTGCAACATAGTACTTTCTCTCCCTCTTTTTCTTCATATTTTATTTCCTCTTTTCAATCTCCACTTTCCCAATAAAAGCATGAATATCAACGAGATTAATTTCTGCCATCTCTACATCCACAACTAAAATCGCATTTAGAAAATCATCCTTTGCCTCTTTGGATAATATTTTACTTTATTCAAGATTTTTTTCCTAGGATTTTAATTCCATTTCTCCTTTCAACTATTCAATTTCTAAAAAAAGGAACAAACCCTGCTATATTGAGATTTTGCTTCCACACTACGAGTTCCTGAAATTTGGATCTAGCAATAATATATTCTTGAACTCTTTGTCAGTGATAATTTGCAATGAATTATTCATGACATGATAATGCTTTTGTATAATATCCAAACTTTCATAGAAATTTTGTTGAACTATCTGCAATCCCTCATTGATTTCCAATGTGTGTTTCCTAAAAGCAGAGATGTTAATAACTGTACTTTCAATTGTAGTTATTTGGGATTACAATTGACATATGAATGTATCTCTCTGGGAAATAGTGTTCTTACTCAAGTGTTGATCTTGAATACTTACCTTCAATTTATCCTCTAACTGTTTGATCTTCTGCTCAAAACATTGTAATATCATCTAAGGCTGAAGCTTCAACCTTAGCATGTCCAAGATATGATAATGAAAATACACCAACATGTATAGGATAGGCTGGACAAACTATTTTATGTGCAACCTTTAGTTCTTTAGTGATACCAACAGAAACAGTCTGATAGGATACCTCGCTTCAAAAAATTCTATCTGGTATAAATCTGGGTAGAGCATGTGGAGATGCATAATAGCCAAAAAATATGATATAAGAAGAAATTTCCTCAATGTACCAGTCTGCAATAGCACCTAGATTTCCCATTATTTGTTCAGAAATTCTGGGAGGAGGTTGACCATAATTGGCTTCATGAATGGGAATGACCACATTGTGACAAATCTCATAAAAACAGTCCTTTTCATTTTACTCCCGTAATTCGGAATGATAAAAATGTATTGGTGCAGTGAGAGTTGGGGTCCAGTTCCAATTCATTAGAGGAAATGGGGTTCTAAAACATATAACATCCATAATATATGCAAAAATATAAAAGGGGGCATTCTCTCCTTTAGATTTCTTGGTTGTATAACCCTCTATTTGTTTGAACAGATTATTTGACTGACAGTAGCTTCCCCCAATCAAAAGTAAAACCCTCTGCAACTTCATGAATTATAGGAACCCACTCTACAGTGAAATGTGTAGGGATTTTCTTTCCGAACATTCTAAAAAGCATAAAAAATACACACATAATGTATGCATCACAAGAGGTTGTAGAGTATATTCCATGACTATATTCCTTGAATTTATTTTCATTTCCCCACCATGTTTTGACTATATCATGGACAGTTATTTCGTAACTTGCACATTCATCTTTCTCAAATTTCATCACAAATGGTGCATTATAAACATATTTAGGATTGGTAGATAATTTATACATTACTTGGATGTCCTCAGGTAGGAATGAGATGACAATAGTATTATGATGGCTATAGATGGTTATGTTCAATATATATACATGGTCCAGAACCCATCGTATCATATCCGTATATGGAAACAATTTTGGCCTTGTCACAACTTTGTGAAGTTCTGACTTGGCCACCTCCTTAATATTATTTACAATTGATGTATCTTCACCCTCGCTTGAATCATTAGAGAGGAGGGATTTTTTTTTCTTCCAATATTTCATAAGCCCGCATCCATGATTTATTGTTGTCTGTTAGGCAAGCGGTAGTGTCTGAGTAAATATTTGAATTTGGGTTTGGCTCTTCCACATACATATCTTGTTTTCTTTTTTCTTTACGCAGTGCCATAATTTCCTGTCTCCAATATCAGTCCTTGTAATAAACAAAGTTTATGAATAGGATACAAAGACTAAAATTTGGAATTCTAATGGAGAAATGATACAACGTTCAAATCTTTTATTAAATTAAAACACAAAACACTAGTCTATTCTACATTCAATTATTATACAAAATAGTTCTTAGATTTGTTGATAATATGATATCCTGGAGGAAAATATCCCCGAGTGACATGGCAAGATGAAGTCACATCTGATGACATGTCATTAGAACATGAGTGACATGTGTCACCCTGAATCGTACAAATTACATGTACAAGAATACCCAAAGTGAATGCCACGTGTCACTACGTGTAAAGATTGTTAGGTGGCATAGGACATGTCAGCCAAGTACTTTACTTAATAAAACAAATTATGGAAATTAGGAGCTTTGAGACTCCGAAGCTTCATGACTTTGGGGTTTTTAGGACCTTTAGATGTTGATCTTAGAGTGTCGAAGTACGAAGTCCCGAAGTGGAACTTTGAATGGGAATCACACCATTGATTTAAGTATTTCACAATTTTGAATCTCCAAACTCTCGCAAACCATAGATTTTGATAAGTGTAAGGTTTAACGGCTGATGATTGATCCGCCCTGTCAAAACATAATGAACATTTTATTAGTATATGAAATGATAATTCTAAATTTAACATTTTATTTGTAAAAGAAAAAACATCAAAAAGAGTTTGAAATTTTGATTTTTATTTGAAGTTTTTTTATTTATGTTCTAACATAGGCTCCATATGGGGATTGTGGCTCCTTGCGAGGCACATAAGAACAATAGACCAGGTGCCTTTATTGGGAAAATGGAGTAATTATTGTTTTTTATTAATCTAAATATTTTCTTTCTTTTATAGATTTAATCCTATATAGAAGTAAAAAAATAACCATATCTAGAAATTTATAACACACTTAGTGATCCATCTCAATTCATGCTAATAATAGTTTTTCTTCTTAAAATTTACTCAAGAATTATCTAGGATAATGAAAGTAAATTTAATTAGAATATAATACTTTCACTCACTCTGTTTTATCTCAAGGTTATAAAGATACAATGTGTTTTTCATTAAGGAAACCCAATTGGGTCAGGATATAAGTATCATTGAAAAATAACTAAATAACAAAGTATGTAATGAAGATATGTAAGACAACCTCACATATGTCATAGATATTTCTTCACTTCCAACAGGCCTATTCAGTACCCCGGTGAAGTTATCTATATCTCCAAAATTAAATTTCCTTTTACCACCTCAAAAACAAGATTTCATTTAGTTGAGATGAGGGATATCAATTTGTGAATTTCCTTTCATCATCTCTATTTGGACAAGATGGGGGCAATAAATTCTTGAATTTCCCTTCACCATCTATCTTATTTAATTTCATTACTCTGAAGTGGGGGAAATCAATTGTATTTAGGATACAAGGGATGACATATTTTTTTTATCTGACGTAAAATTGGTCTTTCTACAATCTTAAGAATACTCTGAGATTAGTTTTCTTTCAATTCAAGTATACCTTTACCTATAGATAAATTATATTGGGGAAGAATTTATTTGTTTTTTAGATGAACCTTGAGAAAAATCATCAGCTATAATCTAATATTAGAGCTAAATTTACTAGGATTAACCTAGATATACTCTTTCAATTAGAATAAAAAAATGGGTAAAATCTTTTCTAGACTTGTTTAAAAAGTATGCTTTATTTTTCTAGTATTTGGCTAAGTTTAGCATTTCTATAAAGACTAATATGATTGAATAAGAAAGAAAACTTTATTTGTCGGTAATAAAAAATTTAAATGTGATAGATGTATTCACATTAGCTCTGATGGACAGAAGATACTTCACACGAATTTATCTGTCAAGTACAAACTCTTTCTTCAATCTATTCCGCAACAATATTCCTACCTTTCAGTATTTTTTTTCTTATGATTATTTTCTCAGTTTTGTACCAATGATGATCTTATACTCAATGAAAATGACGTTGCAAATCTTCTCTTCACCGCCTCTCCATTCTGTTGATTAAGGTTGGTTGTCATTGATGTCAACCCTTGAAGAAAGCCGCACATCACAAAGGTTTGCGTAATGGACCCAAGATTGTTTGATGTAAATATGAATCATTACTTTATTTTCATGGTTGATAAGAAGTAAAGATGGATGAACTCCAAAGTGGTCCCCTTATGGTGAAATCCCTCACGGGAAGACGCTTTGCGGAGTAAGAGAACCCATGCTTAATTGTGGAATAATGAGATGAACGAAAATGAATTTGTCAGATAAACTATCCTATATGGATAGTTCTTGTAATTCCATTTCTGATGGTATATGGAACATCACATAACTCCTCACGGTTAGAGAGTTATGGCCATGAGAAGTTGGGGACCACAGGTTTGGGTAATGGACCCAAGTTTGTTTGATGGATAACGGTATGAGTTATGATATATTTTCAGATAATACTATTATATATGGATAGTACATGTCATTCCATTTCTGGTGGTAT
>JZKD02S1672907.1:238599-269809 GCA_000966675.3 Picea glauca
GTATGATTGTTCATTTGTTCATTGCTTATTTACTCTACAATTATTGGATGATAATGCTACATTGATATAACACTTGGATTATATGGTTAAAAATGATTAAATTGCTCTATTACTGATTAACCCCCCCTTTCAGTAATCCAACACATTCTTCTCATTCAATAATGAGGCTATCTTTCAATTTGTGGGAATTATCCATTATATCCATTATGAACATGTTTTTATGTACTCAATAAAATAGTAAGGAGAGGAAAGAGAAGTATTTACCAAATTTTCCATGAATTTTTAAGATGAATTGAGTTTATTCATCACCTTATTCTAGAGAATCCAAAATAAAGGAGAAATATGAGCTGCAACCATGATGACTGTGAGTGTTTCAACTATGCAATTCATACTCTTCAGGAAAAGGTTCGAGAGCAATAAAAAACAATCCAAGAGCTTTGAAATTTGAATTATCAGATTCACCAGTGGATCCAATCACAAGAATTGCGACATCGTGAAGAA
Organism: Picea glauca; assembly: GCA_000966675.3. Classification (NCBI taxonomy): domain Eukaryota; kingdom Viridiplantae; phylum Streptophyta; class Pinopsida; order Pinales; family Pinaceae; genus Picea; species Picea glauca. The sequence goes on from JZKD02S1672907.1 coordinate 239,101, forward strand.
TTGGCAATGATAATGAGAGTTGTAAGTCAAAATACAGCGTGTTTAAGGCCCCATTGCCGACAATTAAGACAATTGCAAAGGAAACAACCACCAGTAAATGTTCTTGTAGACTCAGTGGAGTCCATAGCTTCTATGGCATCGTCCTCCTTTCCAAGGGATTATTCTCCTGCAGCTAATATTATCTCAGGTCATGAAGAAAATCATTAGAACGTTGAAGAGCTTCAACATTTGGAACTCCCAGTGAATGCAGATTTTCAATGTTTGGATAATTCAATGAAAGAAGTAGAAGTAAAGAATATTGAAGATATAATCTGCATCAGTAGCTAGCGATATGTTACCATGCTCTTTTTTTTTTGTTTCTTGTAGCTGCAAAAATTGACAAACCTGTGAAAGACTAAGATGTAGAGATGTAGGTAATTATTGTAAATATTTTCAAGTTTTGAACTCAAAATATCTGTAATTGTTTCCACCTTATTTTGTTGGCAAACCAAACATTTTTCCACAAACCTTTGAACATCAGTTTTAAGGCCATCCCCAAAAAATTCCTTCTTGCCCTATGGTAGGTTTTCAAAAATCTTGAGTGCCCTCCTACCAAAGAGGTGTGCAATTCCAAGAGTACCTTTTGTTTGAGTTGGAATTCTTATATAAATATAAGTGATCTTTGTACCATAGTGAATCATTTTTCCATGTAAATGTATCTGATGCACTCGAATCCTGCTACAACCTTTGAATGAGAGTCCACACTTTTTCATCATTCTTCCATTCATCCCTTGCTTCTTTTATCCAATCAGTTTGGATGATCGACATAGAACATAGAAATGCCTCAACATCTTCATCCTTTATTGAGAGTGCATCTGCCATAACATTTTACTTCCCTTTTTTTATATGATTTCAAAATCATAACCCAACATATTGGTCACCCATTTTTGTTGTTCTAATGAAGATAGACTTTGTTCCAAGAAGTATTTAAGACTACCATGATTTGTTTTGACATTGAATTTCCTACCTCTTAGGTAAGGGTGCCATTACTTCAATGCATGTATTATTTCCATCATTTCCTTCTCATAAATGGGTTTGTGTATGTCCTTTCCCTTGAGTAGGTGGAATACATCTGGGAATATCTTCAAATACTTTGGAATGCTTATCAATGATCCTTTGGAGATCTAGGGGAATATATGGATTATATGTTTGAACATCTAGTGAGCATAGTTGTACAATTACACCCTTATGCCTCTTTTTCAATAATTTTGTCATGCCATTAGATATTATCACCTTACCGGGTTTCCTTGTGATACCCCTTAACTCAATTTCCTTTCCTTTCAATGAAAATTTCATGAAAAGTTCCTGAAAATTAAAATCCATTGTTTCCAATGATTGTAACCATTGGACTCCTAGTACGACACCAACACCACCCATCAGTATATAAATCATTGGACTATTCATTACATATTCCCCCATAGTAAGACTGATCTTATGGAATTTTCCTGAGCAATTGATAGTTCCTCCATCTGCAATCATTACTTGAAACTATGGCATTGGATATATAAAGCAATTGAGAGCTTTGGATAATTTATAGTGAATGAAATTATGAGCACTACCAGAATCAATTAGGATTATTACCTTTTTCTTTTTGATATATCCTTCGATCTTGAGGGCTTGAGGAGGGCCGATTCCAACCAATGCATTACATGATATGGTGGGAGTCAACTCTTCAGAATAAATATCTTCTACGTTTTCATCTTGAGATGGTTCTTGTTCTTGTTTTTTTTTTTCTTCCTCTTCACAATCTATGTAGAATAATTTATTCTCACCACACTTATGTCACTTACAGTACTTGTTGTCACAATTAAAGTGTAAACATTTTTCTTTTCTTTCCTCCAATTGTTGTGTCAACCTTGTAGGTTGAGGTGTTTTAGAAGAAGGAACAACATTCTCTCGATAGATGTTAGGAGTTTTCCTTCTAGTAGACATAGCCATATGTTTACTTTCAACATTTCTCGCCACCCTGAAGACATTCTCCAATGATTTGGGTTCCCAAAGGCAAACCTCATGTTGAATGTTATCCTTTAAAGTTCCTACAAATACATCAATCATGGGTTGTTCTAGAATATATGTTACCTTTATATTCAATCTTTGGAAGTTCTCAATGTGCTCCGCAACTGAACCCTTTTTCTTGAGATTTGTCAATTGGTTGAAGAAGGTATTGCTCCTTGTATCCTCATAGTGTGTTATAATTTCTTCTGTGAAAATTGTCCGCGTGACAAGTGATTTGGGAGAATAAATTCATCGATACCACACAAATTGATTGGGTTCTAAATATGAAGATGAAATTCATACCTTTTCTGTGTGTGTCACATCATGTAGATCAAATATCTACTCCATCTAGAGTATCCATGTGATTGGATCCTTTCCATCAAACTTCTTCATATCGATCTTAGGAAAGTGGTTGGTCTTCAACCCAAAGTTAGAGTTTCTCCAATCTTGATTTATCTTCCTTGTGTTCTCATCGTGAATTTCATGGGATACATTTTCACTTTTAGGTGGCCTCTCTATTAGAAAAATTTTCAATCCTTCCATGATATTCCTTTTTAAACCATCCATTTTAGTATCCATTATTTCTTCCAACTTAGCTTCAATTGAATCCATCATCCCATACAGTTCATATTTTTTTATTTCCTTCTTTTTTAAACCATTTATGTCCCAACAAATTTCTTCACCTTCATCAAGAGTCCAAGCAGGACTATCTGAAGGATTATTTTGTGTAGAATTTCCCTTTTTTGGTAGCATGTTGGCCAAATATCACTGCAAGGTAGGAATTGCTAATTGTATTAGGCAGAGGCCCTCACAAACAAGGGAGTGTCATGTGCTATAGCTCTTTGATATATGTGTGGGGTCCAACAAGAGTACTCAACCCAATATCTCAAGGCACTAAATAAGGAGGCTTGACCATTCCCTTAGCCGTACTATTCGACTACCCAAGTACTACGGAGTCATCTCCCCGAGTGTTGTTCTCGGTGTACTATATCAACAATATGGCCAAAAGGTTTACTCAGTAAGTCTCAGGATTATAGAGGGTCTCCCGATATACACAAGGTATGTGGGAGCTCAAATCCGCAGTAGTGTTGTCTAATGTGAAATCATTCGAAAGGGGATTTCCGATATACTCTAGGTAAGTAGAAGAACCACCTAGTCCCTGGATTGTAGCACTAACAAGTAATGACAACTCCTATGTTTAGAGACGCCAGAATACATCCGTACCTAAAAATCCTTAAGATTATCTCAAATTTATGTGATACTCCTTTTATCCCACTTTATTATAGCTTTTGAATCGCCCCAATTGAATCTTATAGTCAAAATATATGCAAATTTCCAAAAAACAAAAGCACCTTTTAAACCTTGATTTGGAGGTCGTTCTGCTAGACGGTCTTTCTTCTGTTGTTTCTCCAAAATTTCATCCCTTCTGGGTGTGAAATTTCATTTTATAGTTATCATATATGTCTTATTTTCAATGCCACGGGTCCGATCAAAATTGAATGTGCCAAGTGGAAGTTATGGTAACTTCCCCACACCTTGCTGATTTTTTGCCCTTCCAGGAGACCATGCTTGTAAAGTGTGCCAAGAGAAAAATATTTGATATTTGATTATGAAACTTGCACCAGAAATAATACAGACTATCCACTATCCAATGCAACTAGTCTCATGCAATTTGGATACTCACTGAAGAATATATAACTTTTTTACCTGGAACACCTGTTTGAGACTAGTTAATATGACTAGTCAACTACCCTATCTTACACAGGGTGTATCTACAAAATTAGGATGAACTAGAATATGAAAGTTTTATCATAGATACTCTGATAATTTATATTAATTACTCCAAGTTTCAAGGTCTGAAACATCACAGAAAAATGTTAAAGTGAAAATTCCTCTATGACTAAATTCAGAATGATTCTGGAAACCAATCTTACATAGGCTATATATCAGAAAGTATAAAGTATAAGGATCTTAAATTTTAACCCCACGTATCTTGATATGTCTACTAAATATCCTCCAAGGAGTTCCTTCTGAGATATCCTACAAAAAAAGTTGTATCTAAAATTACAAGGTGTCTTAGATGCAAGAGAGAAACCCCAATAACTTGAGCTCTGATACCAAATGTTAAGAACCGAATATAAAAATAGCATAAAAAAGTCATAATAAGTACTCAATGCTTTGAAAATGAGAGAATTTCAAATAATAATCCTCTTCGATGGGGAAACCTTCTTATACACCACATAAATTTACAAATACACGATGATTCCAAATGAAAAGGTCTCCTTGGTATATATAGGAGACTAGGAGGTACAATTACAAATAATGGACCCAAGCCGACATAAATAAAATAAAAATACTAATGTAATATGTCCCAATTAAGGGGTAATGTGCCACTATTTAGGGCTTAACAACATCCATGTCCCTATGGAGAAGAGGAAGAAGTTGGAGTGTTCATGAAAGAAAGGGTATATTTTTAGGTTACAAGAAGACCTCATAGGATTATAGGATATTCATACCAATGTAAAGGAAGACAGTTGCGAGCATATATGTTAAGTTCTAGGAGAATTTGGCATCTAGGAGATCTGGGGAGTCATTAATAGTGACAGAGGATAAGGAGCAACATGATCCAAAGGATGAGCAATAGTAAATAGTTCAAACTTCAGGTGGGGAGGAGGAGTTAACCCATTCCAGTCTTGTCAAGAGACCTAGGTGGCTATTGCAGACATTTAGGGGTGTTAGTGAGGCTCCTAGGAGTGTAGCCAGAGAGCACAGGCCTCTGAGGAAGTTTCTAAACTATATGGTGCTTATGAGTAGCATCATTGATGTTGATCCTTCCAGTATTGAGGAAGTGATAGATCAATAAGTTTGGCGAGATGCCATGGTAGAGGAGTACACTTCTATTATGAGGAATTCTTTTTGGGATATAATGTCAAGACTGGAGGGGAAGTCAGTTGTGATTTCTAGGTGATTCTACAAGATCAAGCATGCTATAGATGGTAGTATTGATAAGTTCAAGGTGAGGTTTGTGGAAAGAGGGTTCTCCCAAAAATAAGGAGTGGACTATGAGGAGAAATTTACTCCAGTCACTAGGTATTCTTCTATATGAGTTTTTATTGCTATTGCTTCAGCTAGGAGGTGGAGGATACATCAGATGGATATGAAAACATGGTATATTTTTAGGTTACAATGAGACCTCAAAGGATTATAGGATATTCATACCAATGTAAAGGAAGAAATTTGTGAGCATAGATGTTAAGTTCTAGGAGAATTTGGCATCTAGGATATCTGGGGAGTCATCAGCAGTGATAGAGGACAAGGAGCAGCAGGATCCAAAGGATGAGCAATAGTCAGTATTTCAAACTTCAGGTGGGGAGGAGGAGTTAACCCATTGCAGTCTTGTCAGGAGACCTATGTGGTTATTGTAGACATTTAGGGATGTTGGTGAGGCTCTTAGGAGTGTATCCAGAGAGGATAGGCCTCAGAGGAAGTTTCTAAACTATATGGTACTTATGAGTAGCAACATTGATGTTGAGCCTTCCAGTATTGAGGAAGTGCCTTCCAGTATTGAGGAAGTGACAGTTCAATAAGTTTAGCAGGATTCCATGGTAGAGGAGTACACCTCTATTATGAGGAATGATTTTTGGGACATAGTGTCAAGAATGGAGGGGAAGTCAATTTTGATTTCTAGGTGATTCTACAAGATCAAGCATGCTATAGATGGTAGTATTGATAAGTTAAAGGCGAGGTTTATGGCAAGTGGGTTCTCCCAAAATGAGGGAGTGGAATACGAGGAGACATTTACTCCAGTCACTAGGTATTCTTCGATTTGAGTTGTTATTTCTATTGCTTCAGCTATGAGGTGAAGGATACACCAGATGGATATCAAAACAACTTTCCTTAATGGGATCATTGAGGAGGAAATATATACAGAGAAAGCTTGTGGCTTTGAGGTACATGGGAGGGAGTCTCATGTGTGTAGGATTAAGAAAGCCTTTTACAAACTCAAACATACACCCAAGGCATGATATTCTAGGATTAACATATACTTGCAAAGTATGAGATTTACCAAGGGTGAGGCAGTTCCTAACTTGTGCTACATACTTGTTGGATCCAATCCACTCATGTTGGTTACGTACATAGATGATTTGTTTCTCACAAGTGTATAGGAGCTTATTGTAGGGTGTAAAGTAAATTTGGATATTGAGTTCAAGATGAAGTTAATTGTCTTGATGATCCAGGTGGACATTCGTGGCCACCCATATATTCCACATGATCAAATTATAGTTTCCATTTTGGAACTTTTTCGAGTCCCAAACTTTAGGAGTCATTTTGAGTCCCTAAATGACATTTTGTTTACTTGGCAGCGCCTAATACATTCCTTGTAGATCGTTTGATGAGACGTCTAAAGAAGGTTTGTCTCCTCCTCATACTCTTTCATTTGAATGTGTTTTTAGGTCATTTCATTCAAGTTTTGAGAACATTTGAGCTATTTTAGGGCCTTTTGGGTGCCTCCATGGACTATCACTCCCTTGAAACATTGAAAGGGGTGATGATTCATGATTTATATCCCTTTCCATGTCTCCTGGGGAGAGACTATCACCTTGTACCTCACTCTGTGGGGGAAATAGGTGCTTGTACTTGCAATGTTTTTGTAATATTTGATAAAAAAAAAAAACTTGAATTAAGCTCAAACTTTGTCTAATGGTTCTTCTTATCATGTGCAGGAATTATTTGAAAAAAATGATCGAATGGAAAGAGAGGGAACATGAGATCAAAGACATGGATACTACTCATGACCCAAACACCATGGTGGCGTTGATAAATTGTGGTTTACTCAAGTTTTTCAAAACTCAAATCATGAGGAAGCACATGCTTCTCTTGGATCATTTTATCAGTATGTGGGATGCCAACGAAAACAATTTCTGTGTAGGTCCCCATATTATTGACATAGAGATGGAGGAAATCTACTTCTTGATAAGGATCTCCAAATGGGGGGGACCTATTATCCTAGTCAATCATCGGGGCACTGGGATGTTGACCGATGCATACATTCCTCAATACTGCGGGAAAGGTCTCCAAAAGAGTAGTGGGGAAATTCCTATTAAATACATCCTAGATCGTTCTTTGTGCATGTTTCTCTTTACCATCACGAAGCTAGCAGGGAGTACAAGACCACATTTGGCTTCAAAATATCAAATGTTGTATGCAATTGAATGCCTTGAGATCAAAATTTTCAACTCGTGTGGGGGTGTACTGGTGAATTTGAAATATCAACTCACTAAGTATAGGATAGGGAACAAAAAAAAATGGATATGGATCTTTCATGGTGTTATTATTCCTAGAGCAGGTTCATTTAATGCCCCCACATATAGAGATTCCCTATTTCCCTCCAATTGAATTGAGGATGGAGCGTTGGACTAGCCTTATGTCCCGGCTGGGGGGGGGTACCCATATTGTTTCATTTGATGTTGGATTCTTCGCATGGTGGGAAGACCAGATTCCCATGATTGAGGACTTCCCATATGCTGGGATGGATTTCATAGGAGATATTGATCTCGTGCTTCCTGTGGGATGCATCAGGTAATCCCTTGATGAATGTGACCTTGTAACATGTTGTTTTTGTTTTCAAATATATATATATAAACTTTTGTTGTACAAAGGAGATCTAAAAGTGTTTTTTTAGTTGGTTTGCAGATCAAGGAGCAGTGCATCCAATAGGCATGTCACCATTATACCAATATGGAGGATCATATCAAGTGGAGGAATCCAATGCAGGAGGGCTTTGTGATGTAGAAAGGAATATCATGGGGCTCACGGTGGGTGTCCCCACGATGCATATCCAATAAATTCCTTACCACTTTCAGAGGCATATAGTAGGGGTGCCTGAGAGTATTAGTCACCTTCTACGATGGGTGGCTCGAGCTATTGTGCGTTACCACAAGCATAATGTAGCACAGGAGGACAATTTGAGTCCTAGGTTCTCCCTTTTGTCTTTGTTTTGCGACGATGTATGGGTGATGTAGCCCAATGTTTTTCCCTATGTACTTTTTGGATGACGTAAACAAATTTTTTTCTTTTATATATGTATGGATTTTATTTTGGTTGTCTATCCTTAAGTGTTTTATCGAATAATGGTTTTAAATTTTTGAAATTCTACATGCTTTGTGATTATGAATCATTTACGTACGTGCAAAATTCTAGTCTAACATGAATTGTGCGAATGAATCAAACACTGCATTAAACTCCATTGGTATATGTTGATATTGAATGTAATTGAACAATATTTAAAGGAGGTGGACCCTTAGATAAAGATGACATAATGTAGGATAACAAATAGAATAAATGTGATTTATTTGAAAGACCACGAGTTGAGAGTCGAGATTAACGATCAAGTGAGATATGCCAAAAGAGGAAGCTTAGGTCGATAGTGCAATTACGATGTGATATTTTTCAACTTTATTGGTCATGGGACCAAGGAAAACTCCTCCCGAACTCACTAACTTATTAGTGGGGGAATAAACTACCCAAGTTGCAGAAGCATAGTTCTAGGTATGTCAACTAGCACCGTCTACAAATCCATAGTATACAAGAAAGGGCGCCAACATCAATGCATTCAAGAACAATACAAAATAAGCAGTAATAAGTGAAACAAAACCCTACACACAAAATAACAAATCACACCACAACCAAAGCACACCAAATGTATGGTACAATAATATACGAAGCACAAATGCATACTAACCACACCGTATGATTGTGCACAAAACCACCTGGGAGACATGTTCCACTTCTATTATTACTGTGTGCAAGGTCTAATTCCTTAACCACACACATGAATTCCAACCTCTCAAAGCACACATGTTACGATCCTTCACAAGAGTCCAATCAATCCTCTTTTGACGACTCATAACCAAAATCACCAGGTTAACATAGCAGGCAAAACTAACCACATTGGTTATGTCCAAGCACAACTACAATAAGAGGATAAAAACATCACATTTACATGTACAAGTGACATTAAACCAAATAACAAAAAATACTTATATGCAACACATACAAGGATTAACCCATTTCAAAAAATGATAAAAAAACACACAATAACAAGAAAAGCACATACACAATACTTGTCTTTAATGGAAATCACCAAATGCGGCCTTGACTCAGACGTTCCTCCCAGCCATAGACATTATTTCTTGTAAGATTTCAGCAACAGGTCACCCTTGAGTTGGGGCTCAACTCCACGAGGGAAAAATCCTTCTAGGAACACACTAAGGTCTAAATCCCAACACAATTTCTCAGTCCTAAGTGTCTATTGCTACAACTATCCCATAGTTCCTCATTCCCCATGCATCTGTCACACCCAACGAAGTATGACCCTTCTATGCTCACTATTCCATCAGCTACCCCACTTCCCTTCCTAGGGTTACCAACAAGAGGTCAGATAGGAAGTCTCTGAGCCGTGTGACTAATGCTCAACGCACCACGAATAAATATCAACAATACTCTTTCCTAGAGAGTATGCTCACATGTACGACAACCACTTCACAACAGTCAGTCTCTCACCAGAGAGACTTCTCATAGTATTTAAACCTGTCTCCTCGACAATAAACTCAAATTATATCCCATAAATCCTTACAAGCATCTCTGAGTAGACAAGGTAATAATCAAATTTTCCATTTTTTTGAACCCCCTTATTCTCATGAGAGCTTTCCACATGAATAATAATCATAATAATAATACAACCATGTCGATAATACATTGAGGCCAACAATACATATTGCATGCCTTCCACTTGACAATTTTCACCTTCAAAAGTATCTTTAAGCCACTTGATGACATGTTCCCTACCCTCGAAAACTTAGGATAAAAACATATCAATAACATACACTTTTTTTTAAATATTATTAAAATATTCCCAAAGAACTTTGACTCACCCCCTTTTCCTTTTTTCGGTGGAGTCACCACCCCATCTCTTTTCGTCTAAGTCAGTCAACACATAGTTATGAAATATTGTATTAATATTCATGATTATATTTACATGGATATGCACATTGACCTATCTACGTCTAGGTTGACCAGCCTCATAATCACATAGGCTCTCCGGCCTCAAAACATATACAGTCCTTACCGCACAATAACCCATGTGTACGCAACATAGTGTAATGTGCGCACTTACCCAAGTGCGTGAAACACATAAAAATGTGTGCACCCTATCTTTATAACAATTCTCCACACACTTACTCAAATGTGCACAACATCAAAATCCAGGTCCCAATGGCTCACCAATATATATATATATATATATATATATATAGACACACACATTACATTTACACTTGGTACTAGTCGGCTCACCAGTCAATATGCACAATTACAAAAGGTTCTGGATCAAGGACATTACAATCCCCTCCCCTTAATTATGCACCTGCATCATATACACATGTACATACATAATTTAAAAAATCTTCAAAATGATGAGGATACTCTGCTCGCATAGCATCCTTGCACTCCTAGGTTGTATCCTCAGGACTGTACCAGGTCCATTGGACCTTTACGAGCTCCATGACTGGATTCCAGAGCTTCTTAACTTTCCAATCCAATATGCAAACCAGTTGCACTTGAAATCCGCCTTCTAGCTCCACCTAAATCACATTCCAATCTAGGACATCATTAGCATCAAGTGCATACTTCTTAAGCAATGAAACATAGAAAACATTATAAATTCATAAGGATGCAGGCAATGCAAGCATATACGTGACAGGACCAAGCCTTTCAAGGATTTCAAACAAGCCACAATAGCACACTGCTAACTTACAACTCTTTCCTAGCTTCAAGGAACTAATCCTAGCATTCACTTTCAGAAACACGTGATCACCCACTCCAAATTCTCTATGGGTTATGCCTTTATTTTCACATCTTCTCTGCCTATGTTGGGCAACTTTTAAATTCTTCCTTATCTTTTCCATTTTCTTCTCCATTTCCTGGAGAAAATATGGCCCAACTACTGTGCAACCTATTGGGTTTTCCCAACTCACTCTCATGTTTCACTTTCTACCATATAGTGCTTCAAATGGGATTATCTTTAAAAATGCCTTATACCCATTGTTGTAAACAAACTCTACCAAATGAAGGAAGCCTTCCTATTTCAATGACTTATCTATCACATACATCCTCATCATGTATTCAATCACCCAATTTACCCTCTCTGTCTGAACATCTGTCTCTAGGTGATATGCTATGCTAAAACTCATATTTGTTATAAATCCCTTGAATAGTCCTTTCCAAAAGTTTGAAGTGAACTTGTAATCTCAGGCAATGAACTTGTCTTAGGTACACAATGCAACTTAAAAACTTCACATATCTCAGACATATTTCACTAAACTTAGCAACTTAACAATTTCTCACCGAATTTCGGGCAAATGTCCCCCAAAAAAGTGCATTTAAATTTGAACACCCAATTGAAACAAAGCCATTAGAAATAAATATGCTTTAACTAAAATTAATGGTTGTAATTATAGAGTTTGATCAGTTGATGCCAATTAAAAATAAATACATTAAAATTCTAATAGAAAAACAATTTTATTTAACATTAAGAATCCTTATTTTTTACAATCACTTCTTATAATCTATACTCTCAGATCTATTAAATTTAAAAAGAGTAAATTTCTTATAATCTATACTCTAAGATCTATTAAATTTAAAAAGAGTAAATAAAATATATTTTATTATAGATTAAAAATAACTTAAGAAATATAAAAAAAAAGGTAAATAAAATATATTTTATTATAGATTAAAAATAACTTAAGGAATATAATCTAATACTTACATTTTATTGAGGAATAAAGAAAAAACATAGATTGAGACAATAACATATTAGTTTTAAAAATTGAAAGACCATGGTTTATTTTCAACTAAATATTTACCAAAAGAGTAAATAAAATATATTTTATTATAGGTTAAAAGCAACTCAATGAATATAATCTAATACTTGCATTTTATTGAGGAATAAAATATATTTTATTATAGGTTAAAAGCAACTCAAGGAATATAATCTAATACTTACATTTTATTGAGGAATAAAGAAAAAACATATTTTCAACTAAATATTTACCAAAAGAGTAAATAAAATATATTTTACTGAGGAATGAATATAATCTAATACTTACATTTTATTGAGGAATAAAATATATTTTATTATAGGTTAAAAGCAATTCAAGGAATATAATCTAATACTTACATTTTATTGAGGAATAAAGAAAAAACATATTTTCAATTAAATATTTACCAAAAGAGTAAATAAAATATATTTTATTATAGGTTAAAAGTAACTCAAGGAATATAATCTAATACTTACATTTTACTGAGGAATAAAGAAAAAACATAGATTGAGACAATAACATATTAGTTTTAAAAATTGAAAAACCATGATTTATTTTCAACTAAATATTTACCACATACACTACTTCTAGGATTTTCTAGGAATAAAGAAAAGACATAGATTAAGACAATAACAGATTAGTTTTAAAAATTGAAAGACCATGATTTATTTCCAACTAAATATTTACCACATACACTGCTTTAAAAAATGCAAGGTAAGTTTATCAATATTTTACCACAAAATGTTTAAAAACAAAATCCAAATCCATACATAATATGGATACAGTATATTTAAAACATAACCATAAACATTGATGACCTACGTTGAAAAAAAAATAAAAATCTGCTTCCTCTGATGCATGCTAAAGATAGATGAAATAAAAGTATTTTCAAAGCAAATATGAATAGTAAAACCTAATCACATTACACCCACAGTGTCTTAATTCTCATGCTAATCAAGTCAAGTCGTTCAATTATGATGTTAAGCCGTGGGTGAGATTTGGTTAAATGATTTTTGAAAAAATAATTCTTTGTATATCATTTATTTCGTCTCACTGAGTTTTATTGAAAAAATAATTCTTTGGAACAAAAGTCTCAATGATACTGTGGAACAATACTAACTAAGCCCATAACCTAACAACTACAAACCAGGGATCCAGTATACTCTATTGGATTTTCCTGATATAACAATATCGAACGGCACTCTTAGACAGTAAAAGATCTTGTACAGGAGGGAGATAATGGTGTCGCTACTTAATCTTTCTTCCGATTTTCGTCCTCATTTTCATACTTATGCTGGAAAAATCAGCACCGAGCGAGACTGAAATTATCATCCTCTCACTGGTTGATTCTGGAATATGTTTCGGGTTGCTGGTTGATCCATTCTCTTGCCGCTTGTTACATGACCCAGCACTGATGCATGAGTTACTCGTCGATCCATTCTCTTGCGGCTTGCTACATGACCCGGCATTGATCCATGTGGACGATCCATTGCTCTCATTCTTCTGTTTCTCGTCCTCATTTTCGTACTTGATCTTGAAAAAAGAAGCACCCAGCGGCGATCCGAGTGCATTAGTACGAGCAAAAGTTCTGGTACTGAAGTTCTCCCGCGAGTTGGGCACAGCGATGGACTGAAATCCATCAGCCTTGAACAATGTGAAAACTAGCATGTGGGCACCCGATCTTGGAGGTTCATAGGCAGCCAGCTCCATCAACKGAGAACCTGATATTGCARMACAAAGAAACAAACATATTCATGACGGTTAACATTACGGCGTGCATTARATCGATCGATAAATTTGAAGGTCAAARAAAGAAACGCAACCATGTTACCTTGATGCCTGCCAGGCGCAAATAACCTGCAGAACGTACCAATTAATACTGTTATTATGAAATTAGTTAATGGWTTCTGCGTACCAYATCATCGTAAATTTCTTCTTAGGTCAGGTGGATTATAGCATACCAGTGCAGATACTCGCCTCCAGCAGCGTCAGGATCCGTCACAACCTGATTAGGGTTAGGGTTTTATGAGAAKGTTAATAATATGAATTTSAATCTGACGAAATACAGATATTACTGCTCAACATATTGACCAAAATAGGAATTAAACTTACCAGTGCTGCTAATTCGGGGTTCGCGMAGGTTTCTTCTAACTCTACATCTARAGCATCGCGATAGCATTCAAAATAAGTAGGATTGCGTTGCACTTCAGCAAGGGTTACTTCGTCACCTAAGCTGATTTCTTTATCGCCGTAGAATACAATCACCCCCAGACGAGGATTGAAATCATCGACGACGCGTCCGATAACTCCCGATTCCACCAGCTTCCGCTTTATCTCCTCCATTCTTTCCACAACCCAATGCGGGAGGATCCGAGATCAAGAAGAATGGAAAAATGGACAGGGCCTCTGAAATTTCCGGACCGGAATATGCAAATCAAGAAGAATGAATGAAAGAATGGATGGTGCTTCTGAGCGAGCGATATTTCTTTTTTTTTCCAAAACGGAATAGGAATAGGGACCGACAGTGTACCCTAATTTAAACGTGGATGACATCGAAATAATAATCGTATAGTAGGTTTGGCAGCAAATCAAAGCCCAGCGGTACACTTAGATTCATTGAAGGCTCATGTAATTCCTGTTTGATGTCTTGGTAGGTTTATTCCATAGCAATAATATGAATATGAAGATGGTTTTAAAGAATAAACTCATACCAATGCAAATGTCTACATCTCACAATGTTACCATCTATTTCATGAGGATCACCCAAGTACATGATGATATTGCAATCATAGGGGAGAAAATAGAGGATGTGAAGCTCATGAATGTGGCATTGATTTGTCAAGGGAGTCTATGTTTAAGAACATCTTTGAGATTGACAGAGACTTTGAGATGATTGCATCACTAAGAGACTCATGAACATTCTAAGAGCAACAAAAGATTCTAAGAGAAACAAGTAGGAAAGTAGTGATGGAACTCGGCTCTTGTGAGTAAAACAAAGAAGGGAAAATGAAAGAATTCTAGTAAGAAGGGTGATAATGATGGGGATCAACACATCCAAGGAAAAAAGACTTGAATAAAATCAAGTGTTTCTCATGTCATAAGAATGGACATTATGCATCTGAGTTTTTGGAGAAAAATAAGGGTAAAGGAAAGATGCACACAACAACATCAACGGAGACACAACTTGATGAGTTTGTAGCAAAGTTTGAGAAGGATTACTCATTGGTTTCTTTCCTTTCTACCAGCACATACTTGGACAATAATTTATCTCGGTGATGATGCCAAGTATGCAGTGAAGGGAGAGGAAATCGTTTTTCATTCCAGCTTGAGTCAGGAGGTTTGTTGGATGCCTGCAATGTGTTTTACATACCAGGTTTGAAGAAGAATATGCTCTCAGTCTCAGCTATGGAGGACAATGTTTTTGTCGTTACTTTTCAAAGAGGTCAAGTACTCATACATCCATAGAAAGTTAGCTCATAGTGGTCGTTGGGGTTAAACAGACCTTTGTACAAGTTGAGGGAAATCCTTTTTAGGATTTGGTAGATTTGAGGGAAATCCTTTTTAGGATTTGGTAGATGACAATAACAACATATTCGAGTTGTGGAACAAGAGGTTGGGACACCTACACTACAGGGCATTTCGAGGTCCTCTATATTTTAGTTTTGAGCAATAGGGAGTGTGCAAAGGGTGTGCACTCACAAAGAATACCAAGGCTACCTTTTTGAGCAACGAGAATAGGTCAAAGGGGATCTTGGATCTTATCCATTCATATGTGAGTGGACCAATGTCAGTAGAATTAGTGCAGGGATCAATTTATGACTTTTCTAGGAAAACCTTGATCTTGTTTATGAAGACCAAGGATGAAGTCTTCACTTGGTTTCACGAGTTTAGACCTCATGTGAATAACTAGACAAGAAGCAAGATCAAGGTCTTGAGGTTGGATAATAGGGGCGAGTACACCTTTAATGACTTCAAGGATTTTTGCAAGAAGGCCAGGATCAAGAGGGAGCTACAGTCTCATACAACCCTAAAAAAATGGGGTTGTAAAGAACCAATCCATCATTGTTTCTACTGGGCTATGATACATGACCGGGAATTTACTATGTTTCTTTGGGAAGAGGCATGTAACACAATGGTATATGCGTAGAACATGAGTCCTCACATGATATTGGGGGACAAGACTTCAAAGCAAGAATTCTCAGGAGTGAATCCAGAGATACAACATTTGAGGATCTTTGGTTGTCTAGTCTACATCCATGTGCCTATGGAGAAGAGGATGAAGCTGAAGCATTCATGACAAAAGGGTATATTTGTAGGATAGAATGAGACCTCAAATGCTTATAGGATCTTCATACCAGTGCAGAGGAAGACAATTGTGAGAAGAGATGTTAAGTTCGAGGAGAATTTGGCATCTAGGAGATCTCATGAGTTATGAGTAGTGACAAAGAACAAGGAGTAGTACGCTCCAAAGGATGAGAAAAAATCAACATTTCAAAAGTTAGGTGGGGAGGAGGTGTTATCCTCTTCCATTCATGACCCAGATGGCTATTGCAAACATTGAGGGATGCTAGTGAGGCTCCTAGGAGTGCAGTCAGAGAGCATCGACCTTTGAGGAAATTTCCAAACTATATGGGGCTTATGAGTATCATCATTGATGTTGAGCCTTCCAGTTTTGAGGAAACGACAAATTAACAGGTTTGGTGGAATTCCATGGTAGAGGAGTACACCTCTATTATAAGAAATGATGTTTGGGATATAGAGTCAAGACTGGAGGGGAAGTCGGTTGTGAGTTCTAGGTGTCTCTACAAGATCAAGCATGTTGCATATGGTAGTATAGAGAAGTTCAAGGAGAGGTTTACGATGAGAGGATTCTCCCAGAAAGAGGGAGTGGACTACGAGGAAACATATATAGAGAAAACTCATGGATTTGAGGTACATGGGAGGGAGTCTCATATGTGTAGGCTTAAGAAAGCCTTGAACAGACTCAAACAGGCACCTAGGGTGTGGTATTCCAGGATTGACAGATACTTGTAGAATATGGGGTTTACCAAGAGTGCGGTGGATCCTAACTTGTACTACATACTTGTTGGGTCTAATCCATGCATATTGGTTATGTAAATAGATTATTTGTTTCTCACATGTGAATAGGAGGCTATTGCAAGGTGCAAAGCATATTTGGCTACTGAGTTCGAGATGAAGGACATTGGCTTGATGCATTATTTCTTATAGTTAGAGCTATGGTAGATATTGAGAGAGATATTCCTTGGTCAAGATAAGTACGCAGTTGATATCTTAAGCATATTCAAGATGGAGGATTGTAGACCAATGGCTACACCCATGGTTACCAATATGAAGAAGTTTGTCACTTAAGATTCAGAGTTGGTGTATCCTAGGATATATAGCCATCTAATAGGGTTCTTGATGTATTTGGTCAACACTATGATAAATATAAGTTTTTCTATGAACACCTTAAGTTAGTTCATGGAAGAACCAAGGTAGGTGCATTGGATAGCAGTGAAGCATGTTCTTAGGCAATTAATAGGTACAATGAAGTATGGATTGAGGTATCTTGGAGGAGATGGAGTGGATTTGCTGGGATACTCATACTTATATTGGGCAAGTAGTGAAATAGATAGAAAGAGAAACTTAGGGTGATTATTTAGCATGGGATCAATAATTATTAATTGGTTCAACAGGAAGCAAAATTTTGTAGCATTCAATTCAACAGAGGAAAAGTACATGATAGTGAGTAGGTCTAGCCATGAATCTATTTGGATTCAAAAATTTCTTACAGGTTTATTTGATAAGAGTTGGATCCTACAGTGATATACTATAATAATCAGAGTTGTATCAAACTCTTTGAGAATCCATTATTCCATGACAGGTCCAAGCATATTGAAATCAAATACTGCTTCATCTGAGATAGGATTCGGAAGGGAGAAATGAAGTTTCAGTATATTTCCATAAATGAGCTGGTTATAGATATTCTGACCAAACCCTTCGTTAAAGGGAAGTTTTTTTTCTTCATAGACAAAATTGGAGTGGTGCATAATAACTTGCTTTCTAAGAGGGAGTATTGATGCATGGTAGCATCGTGCATGCATTTTTGTACAGGTCTATGTGTCTAAGCATATGGAAAGCATTCAAATCCTTCTATCCTTGACTTTTCTTTAATTAAAGGAATTGTTAAAATAAAGTTCTTTTATTAATTAGTTGAGTTATTTTAAGGAAATGTTTTAATTATCATTAGTGAATTAAATAATATCCATTGATCTCAAGTGAGGTGAGAAGTAATATTAGTCGTTAATCACTTTGGATATTAGCATTAAGTCATAACTCAATCTTATAAAAGAAAGGCTAGGGTGAAGGAGGAAGACACTTAACAAATTGATCAAGATGGATTTATTTGAAGCAAAGAGAGTTGCATCATGAAGGATTGTGATTCAAGGATATTTTGGATAGGTGGAGAAGGACTTCCATCTAGAGATATAGGCGGAAAGAAGAGAGATAAAATTCATACACCAGAAGGATTAGTCGTCACAGAACGGTCTAGATTTTCAGGAACAATTGCATAGTCAGCGTCAGTTTTAGCATTACAGTAGTGCAAATAGTGAAGGACAATGTATGTATCATTGTAACAATAGCATTGTTGTTGTATAGGATTGTACAACAGGTTTGGAAACAAATCATCCAATCAGGTTTTGATGTACTTTGTCTCCTTTTGATTAGGGTCATTTTCCTAGTAAGGGAGATCTTGTAAGATTTTAAGTCATTTGAATGATGATATTAGTTGATGGAAATAGTATCTTTATGTATCATGCATGATATTTTTGGTTTACAATATTGCTTTCACTATTGTTATTTGATTTGAATATTCCAACAGTGTATTTTTTTTGTGTGAGCTTGCTAACTTGATTTACAGTAAGGAAATCAATATATGACAAAATACATAGGTGTTGGACTAGGATCTTTTCAACACAATAGTATTGAGTACAATCATATTATCTTTCAATTTAAATGGGCTTGACTCACTACCCAAAATTAAACCATTTGAATAATAGAACTCAGGGGGTCATCATACAAAGGATAAATTTTAAGAAGACAAATCAATAAAATATATTTGAATTTTAAATAATACACATGTTCCTTTTACAAAATCAAAATCTTCATCCTTTTATAAAAGACAATTATAAAATAGAAAAACTAGAATTCCTATCATGATTTAAAAAAATAAAATCTTCATCACTATAAGCTTCCTTTAATGCCTAGGGACTTGGTTTCTACATGTGATAATAATTTAAAGGACAAATATCCCATATAAATTCTTTTGTGGTGGTTCAAAAGGCTTATCCATGGTCTTAAGTTCTAGAAACATCATTTAGCATCTAAGGCCCTTGTTTCCTTCCCCTAGCCATGACTAAGCCATAAAACCAATCAATGGCACACATATCCCACCAAGGGGATAAGGATCCATGGAAGGGGGCTTGTATGGTGGTTTGAATCGTCATTCATGGATATCAAGTGTATGAATCTTAATTTAGAGAAACAAGCATTTTTTCTACCATTAAAAAAAAAAAAAAAAGTCAACACCCCAAGACCCATCATTGGTTCATAGAGCACCATAATGGCATCCATATTCCCACTCATATACCAAATATATCCTACAAAGGTATTCTATGGTAATTGGAGGCCTTGTTCATAGGTCGTGAGTCTTAGAATTGTTCCAAACAAGGACTATGGAACTTTTTTTCCTTCCTTGTCTATAGTCAAGGGATAAATATCCATATCTCACGTGAAAACCTCATAAATAATTATATTCCAAGTAGAAGGCCAAACACCTCTTAGATATGGAAAACCCTAGCATGAATAGTTTATGAGATTTAATACCAAATATACTATCCTAATCTCCCTTATTGGTAATAAGGACCCAATCAGATTTCTTCCTATGACCTATGGCCTCCCCATAAAAAGACACATGATAGGGGGATGGTTCAACCAATTGAGCTAATTATTAACACTATTTTGTAGTTATATTATATGTGAAAATAACAAGAGATAGAAAATAAAACATAATATTTATTATTTTTTTATTATATCATTTAAATCAGCCTAAATAGATCTATAAGTGTATGTAGTTTCACCATACATGAATATATGTAGCATATTTAAATCCATTAAGTTAATCATGCCAAACGCCAAATCTAAAGAATCCCAATCAACAAACATGTAGGTGAAAATAATAAATCCCATAAAAATTATTTTAATTTTAAATAACACATGCTTACTCCTACAGAAACAAAATCTCCATGCTTTACAAAAGCCAAAAAACTACTATACCCAACATTCTTTTACAAAACAAAATATTCAGCACTAGAAACTTCCTTTAATGCCTAAGGATTTGGTTTCTACACACAAACATGGTTAAGTCCCTTAGTCCTATTTCTCTTCCACAAAACCTACAAATGACATCCATAATCCATTTAGAGGATAAATATACCCTATAGATTCTTGTGTGGTGGTTAAAAGCCTCACGCATGGATTTTTAGAATTAAACATATTACTTAGGGTTTAATTCCATTGGTTTCCTCCCAAAACCATGATTAACGTGTGAAAACTCATAATAACACCCATATCTC
Source organism: Picea glauca (assembly GCA_000966675.3). Classification (NCBI taxonomy): domain Eukaryota; kingdom Viridiplantae; phylum Streptophyta; class Pinopsida; order Pinales; family Pinaceae; genus Picea; species Picea glauca. The sequence continues at coordinate 259,649 of JZKD02S1672907.1, forward strand.
TCTTATTTTTCTTCGTATGAGATATAATCGATATATTATTACAATGATGAGTGTTCCATATATAGGGAACATATGGTGACCATCCATGAAAGGATGCATCCCTTGAATAATCAATAACTATTTATTATTGTCATTTACTTATTATATATGATATTTAATAATCAATAATTATATTATTAATTATTATTCTAAGAGAATTTCTTCCCGATGTTGTCCAAACATCAACACTCCCTCTCAACAAGGGAGACATTCTGCATCATTCCAAGATTGTCTCTGAAGTATACAAACTTCACCCTAGACTCATAAAACTTGTATGTCAGTCTTCAGAGACATCTCTCTCCCACCTGAACCAAGGAGAAACTTCTTCTGCGGCTCTCTCTTTTGATCCAATTGAATCTCTTTGAGATGAGTCTCACTCTGGGTCCACATGTAATAAAATATAACATCTTGAGTCTTTATCATTCCTTGTCAAATCACCATGACTAGGACAAACACCACACCAAGATATTTCACCACAAGTACACACTTGTGAGTGAATGTTATCATGATGCTAACCGACATGTGGAAAGCAATTCAAGCACCTTGATTCCATATTATTCCTTTTCATGATAAAGGAAGGACTACGTTTGGGCCCATTTACCACAAGTGCACATTTATGATAAATGTATCCTACCTCCCTTGGTATGTAGCCCAATCTAGGAGAGACCCGATGTTGAAAAATTAGCACTCCCTCTTAGATAGGGAGGTATATTTCCATAGTAGTACACAACTATTGTCCAGATACATGCAGTCTCTACCAGTGGTACACAACCACCATAGTAATAAAAGGTTTGTCACACATGGCACTCCCATGTAGACTTATAGAGGCTACACCCTCTAGAAACACTAGGGTCAAATCCCATAGTGTGTGACGTCAAGGGTCAACTCCCTTGACATGTCCTCTTGTGCTCTCCACATTGGATGTTGGGATATAAGCCCAAATACACGTATCCCTTCTCGAATAAGTGTCCTCACAAATATACTCAACTCAATTCATAGAGGAGTACGATATGGAGAATGTTTGTCACACATGACACTCCCATGTGGAATTCTAGAGGCTACACTCTACAGAAACACTAGGGTCAGCTCCCATAGTGTGTGACGTCAAGGGTCAACTCCCTTGACATGTCCTTATGTGCTCTTCACATGGGATGTGTCCTCATGTGCTTTCCACAAGGGATGTTGGGATATAATCCCAAATGCACGTATCCCTTCTCGGACAAGTGTCCCACTTATCCCTTCTCGGATAAGTGTCATCACAGATCAACTCAACTTAGTCACAGAGGAGTATGATTTGAAGAATGTCTCAGGAAGTTGCAAACATCAACACTCCCTCTCAGTGAGAAAGGCATTCTCTGCCACACCAAGTCTGTCATAGAAGTACTTGAACTTTGTCCTGGTTTGGTAATAACATCAACAACCTGCTCATCTATAGGAAGGTACAACACCAGTAATTCCTTCCTCTACACCCTGTCTCAAATGTAATGGTAATCGATCTAAATGTGGTTTGATTTTTCATAAAACACTAGATTCTCTAATATCTTCACACAACTTTGGTTACCATAATGAATAATGGTGGAATCCAACACATGTTCGGATAAATATGCAAGGATCTTGCAAAGACACACTACTTCACAGACTGACATACTTGATGCAATGTGATATGCTTCTATTGTGCTCAAAGCCACATAAGTCTATTTCCTGCTACACCAGGAAACCATGGAAGATCCCAAAGTGAAGAAACACCTGAAGGTGCTCTTTTTGTCCATTACGCTCTATGCCCAATCAGAGTCAATATATTCTTTCCATATCATATCAATACTGGAATCATATCTCATACCATGTCCAACTGTGCCTCACAGGTATCTCAACACATGCTTCACAACAATCTAGTGTGTCTATATCGACTAACTCATAAACTGGCTAAGTGCACTCACTACATAGAAAATATTTGGTCTGTTGTTAACCAGATACATCAATGATCCACGGTGACTACCTCGTAAGGACCTAACCAACGAGTGGTAAGTTTTCCTTTGAAAGTTTTAAATCGAGAGTCAAACAACGAGGCCTAATGACCAAGTTGTAAGTGTTTCTTCTTAATAAACTTGTCATGCCACTTGCTCCTATGGTTTTGGACTAATATTGTTCGTTGGATAGCATCTTTCTTAATCTCATCCAACTTGTTTAATTGTAGGGCTCATTGTTTCTGAGCCTCAACTAAGTTTAATCCCAATTCTGCAGTAATGAGGAAGGTCCTTACTTGGAATTCTATTGGTATAAGCACTTGTTTCCCATACACTATCTCATAAGGGGTATGCCCAGTGGTGTTTCTCGAGGTGGTTCGATATGCCCACAAAGCCTCTGGAAACCTATCAACCCAATCTTGATGATGTAATTGAACAGTCTTGGTTAAGATAGCTTCCATAAATTTGTTTGTGGACTATACCTGATCATTAGCTTGTGGGTGATATGGAGAAGACTTGTAGTTCTTGATCCCATATTTCTCCATTAATTATCTCATCAGTTTGGAAGTGAATTGAGTGCCTTGGTCTGTAACAATTTCACGAGGAACACCAAAGAGGGTAAATATGTCTTCATAAATGAATTCGACAACGGATTTTTCGGTAGCCTTGAATAGGTAATTTTCTTCTACCCACTTGGTGACATAATCTGTACAAACCAAAAATAATTTTTCTTACGAGACACATCTACATGGCCACCACATGGTCCATCATGACAAATGGCCACCACAAGGTCCATCATGACAACTTCGTAGGATTTCTGGTATCTCATCTTCTCGGACACATCTACGAATAATCAAGTATGGACCAGTACGAAAAAGGTCATGGCCAACCCAAGAGTAGTTGGCACTTTGTGTGATAATTCTATGCTTTTCATGAGGTGACAAATGAGATGGTAACTACCTAGTATCCAAATAGTTGGCCATATCTACAAACCATGTGGTATTTACAGAAAGGGAAAAAAGGTGCTCATCTCGGAAACTATTATCAATGAGAATATCATTATCCTCATTTTTATGCGTGAAAGAAAATCAGCTACCAAATTATCCTTTCTAGGTCGGTCAAGGATGGTGATATTGAACTCTTGCAATAACAGGAGCCACCTAGTCACTCGGCCATTAGTAATGGTTTTATTCGTGAGAAATCTAATGGTAGAGTGATATGTATGTACAAATACTTCATAACCTGTGATGTAGTGGAAAAACTTATTGATAACATGAACTACTTCAAAGAATTCATTTTCGATAACTGTATAGTTTAACTCGAAAGGGGACAAGTTATTGCTCACAAAATAAATGGCATAGGACTGATGATATTCTTTCTATCCTAATACTCCTCCTACTGCAGTATCGGAGGCATCAGTCGATATGTGAAATGGGAGAGCCTAATTGGCCCCCCTAAGAATTGGTGCCACAGACAGCTTAGCTTTCAGAGTTTCAAAGTATGTTTGACACTGCTCAGTCCAAAGAAAATCAACATCTTTTATTAACAATCCAAACATGGGTGCATCAATATTTGTGAAATTTTCAATAAATCGTTGGTATATCCGCCATGTCCAAGAAAGATTCTCACCTCTTTTTGAGTCTTGGGGGGTGGAAGTCTAACAATGACCTCAATATTAGCAGGATTGACTTCAATCCCTTTAGATGAAACATGATGTCCTAAGAGCACTCCTTCAGTCAACAACATTTTACATTTTACATGACTTAAGGATAGGTTCATTTCTTGGCATATGATAAGGACTTTTTCTAAATTATCTAAGGCTTCCTGGTAAGTATTTTCATATAATATAAAGTCATCCATGTATACCTCCACACAATCATGAATAAGATCAACAAATATCCCTAGTACTACTCGTTGAAATGTCGCAGGAGAATTACACAATCCAAATGGTAAGACCCTATAGGCATAGGTACCCCAAGGACAAGTGAAGGTAGTCTTGTCCTAATCCTCGGGTGCTATGATAATTTGATTACACCCACTATATACATCCAAAAATGGGAAGTATTTATTTCCGGACAGGGTATCCAAGACTTGGTCAATGAAAGGGAGAGGAAAATAATCCTTCAGAGTGGCCTTGTTAAGCTCTTGGAAATCAACACAAATTCTCCATTTCCCAGTTACTTTCTTTGGAACCACTACAAGTGGGGATACCCATTTAATGTCAGAGATGGGGTAAATAAATATGACATTCAATAACTTTTGTATCACCTCTTTTACTATATCCTTAAGTGGCGGGTTCATCCTTCTCTGGGGCTACCTAACAGGTGTTACTTCCCCCTGGGTATATATGTGATGAATGAATGTGTCATGGTGTATACCCTTCATGCTAGTGTATTCATAGGCGAATGCCCCTGATTGTTCTTTAAGGACATTTACTAACTGGTTTTGTTGGTTTGCATCTAGTCCGGAATTTATATGTATACATTTCCTTGGACTAATCTTGTAGGGCATGGTATAACATGTGGAAGACTCTTCTATATAAAAGATAAAATATGCAAAGACAAAATCGATGGGTCCAACTTTTCCTGGAATTGTTCCCCAAACATGTACTCAAATTGGGGAAAACATTGTGGAAAATCAACACACGTGATAGCAGAAATAAACTGGTTTAGCACATTTTCTGTTGTGTGTTCCTGAAGTGCCCCAGAATGATCACTTGGAAACACGGGTTCTTCCTAGTCCTCATTCTCATATGGACATTCAAGCCACCATATATTTTCCATGATAGGTTTAGCTGGTGGATATATAGTGAGATTTTGTATAGAGAGTCTATTTGAGATGGTCATTTCTCCCTCTCTACAACCAATAAATGCACTGGTTGTGGCTAACCAGGGTCTTCCCAAAATAATGGCATGCCCTTTGGTAGGATCCTTTGAGTGGATGAAAAGAAATTCTACTGGGTACTCCCATGAGGCTAAAGTAACTATGATATCATCCAAGATTCCTTCAGGTATAACCTTTGTTTCATCTGCTAATTCCAAAAAAGTTGGGGTAGGTCTAAGAAGAGGTTTTAACTGCAATTCCTCCAAGGTAGTAACAATCATAACATTGATGGTTTCCCCTAGGTATATGAGAGTGTTTTTTATGGAAACCTCATTAATGTTTATGGTCACTACGGGGTTCCTTGGGTTCCCATATTTTGCAACCTTGGGCTGCTCTGATATGTACTTAGAGAGTTCTCCTATCAAACGTATTGTTGGAGGGTCCTTCTACTTCCTTCCTGGCTTCTTAATACACAATTCTTTGACCACCTTACTGTAGATTGGAATATCTTTAATGGCTTGTAGCAAGGGAATTTTGACATGGATATTCTTCAATTAATTCAATATGTCAAATTATGGTCGAGTGGTAGGTTTTTCGATCATTAATCTTTATGGATTAAGAGGGGCCTTCGTAATTTGTGAAAGTTAATTTTGGGGAAGCTTGGGTTCCTGGTCCTTAGGAATGATAACATCTTCCTACCTAGTGTCATTCATGGGTTGTTTGGGGATTTCCTCTTCTTCTTCCCAGATGAACACTGAATATCTCTTCCTGTCCAGGACTTTTCCCGACCCTAATTGAATCTCGTACAATGGAACAGGAGAAATAACATATGTGTAATAATCCCAAGCCAAATTTTTTTCTTGGAATCACTAACTACCACTGATGTGTTGATGTACATGTATTATTGAGTTATTAAATGCAATTATAACAGATTCATCCAACACATGAAGATCATAACACATTCAAGATATAAAGCATAAGCATAAATCTGAACTTTATTATAGAATTAGGAATCAGATACAATAGAATGAGAAGATCTGGAATAATCTTCAGATGGCTCCAATACAAGACAAGTATGAGATACTACAAAATGCTCCCGCTGATACAATAATCCTCCCAAAGGATGAATAAGATATGAAGACCAATACATGCAGAAATGAATGCCAATGTCCCTCATATGGAAAGTGCCACGCTCCACTAGAAGGCTTAAACCCTCAATAAATCGGCCCAACTGAAGGAAGGATCCAAACGAGTCCAAACTTGTCCAGATGATAGATCGGGATGATAGAATCACCCTCCTGAAGTCTCAAACTCAGCGTCCAAGGAAAACCCCTCCAAACTCTGAATCTTCTGCTGAAGTTGTGCCCTCCTGGGTGGATGAAACCCTTGGTGATTCGACCCTGATGAGAAAAGCCTCCAAATTCTCTGAAACTATCCCGAAATGTAGATCGGGCTAAGAGAACCTTGTGGGTGAAGTTTCAGACCCAGATCTTGAGCGGATCTCTCTAGATATGAGAAATACAAAATGGTGGGATGTCCTCCTCTCCTCCAAATCGTCCCAGTCTGAATCTAAATGTCTGATAGTGACAACTCTCTAGAAAAGCACTCAAAATGATGGTGGAGCACCTGCAAGTAAAACCCAACTGATGAAATGCCCAACACTCCTCCTGATTGGCTAGATCAAACCCTTCTCTTCAAAATGGTGTTCCCTTACTGAAACTCCTCAAAACAGTATGGCCTTGTTATCTTCAAAAGAACTAGGAAGATATATGCTGAGAATAGAATGGTGTGGAGGAATATTTCATCCCCGAGACCAAGATGTGGAACAAGGTGAGTGGATATTTCACCACTGAGTTGCTCACATGGGTTTGTATAGAAAAACCCCCAAACTGAATGCTCAAGAGCAATAACAAGAAATATGCCAAATCCAAAATGCCTAATAGGTGCGCCCTTACCTCTTACTTATACTTTTCCTTCTAATCCTCTGTTGAGTTAAGTTAACTCCCAGTGTTAACTTCTATTCTTCTGTTGAGTTATCTTTCCCTCCTTTTATCCTTTCCCTTTCTCAAGTCAACTTAAAAATATAACTTTAATCTAGTTGACCTCCCCCCTCAGTGTGAGACTATGACCTAGTGGGGGTGCCCAGGCCACTGAGTCTCCTCATCACCTCCCTAAGAGGTGGGGAACATTATAGTCTCCCCTACTTGAAATTGCTTGTCCTCAATCAATTCCAAACCTGCATCTCTTACCATTTGTTCACTCTCCCAAGTGGCATCCTCAATGGGAAAGTCTTTCCACCTAATCAGATACTCCTTGATGCTTCTCTTCCGGAGCTTCTTTTCTCGAACTTCCAATATCTCTTCCGGAATCAACACCAACTGACCTTATTTTTCCATGAGAGGTAGTATCTCAATGGGGCATATGTGTTGGCCGATGACCTTCTTCAGGCAGGATACATGGAAGACATTGTGTATCCGACTGCCTGGTGGAAGCTCTAACTCATAAGCCATGGCCCCTATCTTTCTGCTGATCCTGTAGGGACCAAAGAAATGTGGCTGTAGTTTTTCTGCTCCACTTCTTTTAATTGAGGACTGTCGATAAGGTTAGAGCCTCAAATAAACCAAGTCACCCACTTCAAAAGTGTGCTCCATTCTATGTTTGTCCGCCTAGACCTTCTGCTGATTCTGTGCCCTCTGTAAATGATCCTTCAACTCCTGGAGAATGTCCTAGCTCTGTTGTACCCAATCCTGCACCATGGGTGCCCTGTTGTCCCCAAAGTTAATCTCCATAAAGGAAAGGGGATCATAGCTATATAAATCTCTGAATGGTGTCATGCCTATGGATACATGATGGGTGGTGTTGTAGCAATATTCTCCCAAGTGAAACCATCTGATCCATTCTTTATGTTGTCCTGCTACGTAATTTCTGAGGTAGCCTTCCACCCATTTGTTGACTATTTCAGTCTGACCGTCCATCTGAGGGTGATAGCTAGTAATAGGAGTCAATTCCATACCCACTAATCTGAACAACTCCTGCCAAAACGTACTCATGAATCTGTTGTCCCTGTCACTGATAATGGTCTTGGGTAGGCCGTGTAGTCTGGACACCTCTCTAAAAAATAATTCGGCCACATGTGCTGCGTTGAAGTCTGTGGCTATGGAAAAGAAGTGTGAAAACTTCGTCAACCTATCTACCACCATGAAAATGCAATCTTTCCCCCATGCTCTGGGAAACCCAGTGATGAAATCCATGGATATACTTTCCCACTTATGCTCTGGAATGGGTAGGGGCTGCAATAGTCCTGTAGGGTGTGTGTGCTCATCCTTGTTTTCTTGGCATGTAGTGCACTCTTTGACATTCTTAATCACATCCTCCTTGAGGCCTTTCCATGAAAACCTCTCTCTCACATGCCTATACATCTTACCGATGCCCTGATGTCCTGTTATGGGTGAGTTATGAAATGCATGCAGGATCTTAGCTTTGAGAGCTGATCCAGGAACTACGAAGATTCAACCTTTCTATTAAATGAGGTCCTTCATGACCCTGAAGTTGTCATCCTGTATTTGTCTGTCCAATAGTTGAAAAGAGAATTGATCCTTTGCATATTCCACTATCAAGTGATCCTTCCAATCAACTGACATACCGGACATGGCAAAAATGGATGGCCTCCTGGATAATGCATCAACTACTGCGTTGTTCTTCCCTTTGATGAATTCAATGTCGAAGTCGTAGGCCTATATTTTTCTTACCCATTTTTGTTGTCTTTCATTCAAATCCTTCTTCTCCAATAGATATTTAAGATTGTTATGGTCTGATTTGACCACAAACCTTACACCTACCAAATATTTCCTAAATTTGGCTAGTGCATGCATGATAGCCAACATTTCTTTGTCGTAAATGTTGTAAAGTAGCTCAGGACCCCTGAGTTTCCAACTTTCATCGGCAAGGGGGTGCCTATTCTTCATCAACACGGCTCCTATACCTTCCCCTGAGGCATCACACTCCAAGGTGAAGGGTATGTAGAAATCTGGAAGAGCTAGAACTAGGCAGGTGCTCATGACTTCTTTCATTCTCTCCATCGTGTAAATTCTAACCTTGTACAATACCTACTACAAACTGATATTTAGAAAAGAACAGAAAAGATACAATGGAAAATACAAACATTACACAGAGATTATTCACCTGGAAACCCAAACCGGGAAAACCAACATATATTATATTCATACATTGTGTTACATTGTTTACAATACAATATACATATAGGAGCCAGCAGCATCCCGAACCCTAACCCAATGACCTGGATTAGTCCAAAACCCTAATTCCTTAACCGGAAATAGAAAACCATCGGCAAAAACCATGTGCCTAAAAAACCACCTAAATATCATGTGGTCTTGGAAATATGTCGTCTCGGAAATATGTCGTCCCGGTAATATGTCGTCCTAGAAATATGTCGTCCCGGAAATATGTTGTCCCGGTGCGAAAAATTTTTTTGGGGGCGCTGCCCCCCTGCGTGCCCGGCGCAAACGCTCAGACACTACTACTCGTGCAAAGAATATAACACATACCCAACATTCTCCCACTTGTTGTTTTCTTTGCACACAGGGGGTTACAGGGTTACATAGTCAACAATCCAGGGAAACAATGCCCATGGATCCTCTACACCAAGAGAACTTCTCAGTGCTCACAGATTTTTTTAATGAATCTAGAACATTCTTCAAAGTGTCCACCTTCATCACTGATACTTTCTTTTCTTCAATCATGTCTCTTACAAAGTGATATTGAACATCAATGTGCTTTGTCTTTGAATGATAAGCAGGGTTCTTTGCTAAGAAAATTGCACTCTCACTGTCACACTCTATCCTTACATCTTTTTGTACCAACCCAATACCTGAACACAATATTTGTAACCATACTACTTCCTTACTTGCATGAGTGGCTGCCATGTATTCAGATTATGTAGTTGAAAGTGCCACTACATCCTGTCTTTTGCTCATCCAACTTATTACTCCTCCAAACAGGTTAAACACATACCCGCTTGTGGATCTGCTACGATTCAAATCTCCAGCCCAGTCTGCATCCACAAAGCCATGTATATCGACCACTCTGTCCAGTCCCGGTCTTCCTTCGTAGCAAAATCCATAGCTAGCAGTGTCACACAAATACCTGAAAACCCTTTTTACTATTGTCCAATGCTCCTTCCTTGGTTTTGACATATACCTCCTCAAAACTCCCACTGCATGTGCAATGTCTGGTCTAGTATAGACCATTGCATACATCAAAATGCCAACTGCACTCGCATATGGAACATGAGACATGTCCTCCTCTTCTTCATGTG
>JZKD02S1672907.1:296896-307073 GCA_000966675.3 Picea glauca
CCGCCATATCTGGTGACAATCGCCACATCTAGAATCTACTAACCAAATCTAGCGGGGGTTATAACTATAGCACTAAAATGGGAGCCCGAGGGGTTTGACCCCGGGACCTTTCCATGTCCAGCGCCCTAACTTTAGCACCATAACCAATCTACCTAAATTGTTCTGTTGGAACATTCGTTCGCCATTTTTTTACTAAAGAAAATTTTTCTCCAGCCACCGAGGGGAGGCGCGGTCGTACGTCTGTGGGCACGGATTTCAAGACGAAGACTATCATTATTGCAGGTTGCAGCAGGCACAAAAATTGAGATAGAGTTTCTCTTGGGCCTGGGAGTGCCAGAGTCATATCAGAGCATGGAGACAGTCATTTTTGGGTAATTTGACGCCACGAATTCAGTGATGATGTATGTTTTCTGATCTGAGCATTATTTCAGCAGCTTGATTTCAGAATGAGGTATATTCATGTATTTGCCAAATTCTTGTGTTGAGTTAATGAAAGAGCCTACCCATTGAGAGCAGGACCCGAAGACGTAGTCCACCAGGGATGAACTCTGTTATCAAGTTTTTGTGTTCAGATCTAATGCTTATATCTCTTCATTTTTAAGTTTTTCCTTCTTTAATGGTGCACTTTAATTTATGCTCATTTAATACAATTCTTTATAAGTCACGATGAAAAGATCTCGGATCATGTTGGTATCAGAGTGGTCGTCTTTGACTTGAATTGTTGAGCGTGAATTCTTACTAGCGCCAAGCATAAGATGGGTGAAGGAACTCTAAATACTTTAAATCCCGAAGTTGGTTGTGTATCTAGAAGGAAGAAAATGGCAGAAGAGGACAAGCATGATGAACAGGAGAAAAACTTTCACATGGTCTTTTATCGCATGTTAGAAATGGTCGAGTGAATGTATGGAGATTACGAGAAGAGGATGAAGAAGAAAGGGAAGAAAAAGGAAGCACATGTAGATGATGATGCTTCGGTAAACCAAGGGGGTGGAGGAGATCCTCCTGAGCCTCCATCTTCACGTTCGATTTCTAATTCTTCTTCCTCTGAGCATTCTCATCATTCTCATCATTCTAGCCATAAAGCCTCTTTTAAGAAACCATTATTAAATCTTGATGTAAAATTTGTTTTACCTGTGCATAATGGAGATGCTAATCCTGAAAAGCTAGATAATTGAATCTGACAGATTGAAGTGTATTGTCGTGTCCATCATATTGATGAAGAGGAGGTTAAAGTGAAACTGGCTTCTCTTCGATTGGAAGGCACCGCTCTCGTATGGTGGGAGACCAAACTTCAGGACAAAAGTAAGTGTGGTAAGCTTAGGTCCTCATGGTCGAGATTTAAATCAACAATAAGGAAGCAATTCTATCCATTAGGGTATTTACATAAAGAAATGATGGAATGGAAAACTTTAAGACAAAGTAAAGGTCAAACAGTCCAAAGTTTCACCGAATAATTTAGGAAGAAAGAACTTGCACTAAACATTCCTTTAGATTCCTATAAAACGTTAATGAAGTATATTGGTGCGCTTCACAGTTATATTCACAATACTTTACTATTTTTTAACCCCACTAGTCTTGACGAAGTTTGTGTGCAAGCCACTCACCTTGAAAGAAGGGGTAAGAATGGAGAAGAGGAAAATCTATTCAAGCACTCTAAAAACCATTTCAATGGAAAAGGAAATGGGAAGGACAAGAGGACAACTACAACAAAGAAGGAAGAAGGAAAAACCTATTGCATCCATTGCGAGAAAATTGGTCATGATAGCAAACATTGTTGGAAACTACAACCAGAGTTAATGCCAAAGCAGTTTGGAGGCAAGGGGAAGCCAAAGCCCATTTCTACAATGCAACATGATCTTGGTTCTGATTCAGGTGACGAAGAAAGGATCGCAAAAGTTGGGATGCAAGGTAAAGATTCTTTTTATGCATGTTCACGTTCTTTAAATGAATCACATGATGATGATAAAAGGAGAAGTGCACTATTCCACATAAGAGTTGTATCGAAACATACGAAGATAGACATATTATTTGATCCGGGTTCCCAAGTCAATTTAATATCAGAGACACTTGTTAAGAAATTGGAATTACCCACAAGACCTCACCATAAACCTTACCCTCTTGGTTTGGTATCTGATAAAGAAAAGTTAAATGTCACTAAGCAGTGTAGGTTGAGGTTTGTTATTGCTTCTAAGATGATAGATGAAGTGGATTTAGATGTGGTTCCTTTGGATGTCTACGGTATTGTATTAGGAATTCCCTATCTGTATGATAGAAAGGCTATCTTATTTCGAAAGGAAAAAAAATACCATCTTACAAAAGATGGAGTGGAATACATCATTAAAGCTCACAACATAAAGGAAAAATCAACACTTGTTAGTTCAGGCCAAGTCAAAAGAGTTATAAACACTAACAAGAATCTTGTACTCATGATTGTAAAGGGGGGATGCCATGATATGTCTGATGTTGTCAATTCTCTTGATCCTTTACATAAGAATGGATTTCTTTAGATGAGACATGTCTTTCAGTGGAAAGGAAGCCAGCAGAAGACCTTCAACACTTTAAAGATCGACATTGTGTCAATGCTCGCCTTACCTGACCGTGTCTTTCGTATATGTGTGCTTCCATAAATGTGCATTTATGGACATGGTTAGCGTATATGTGCATATACGAAAACGTGCATATACGTAAATGTGCATTTACGGATGATAACTTTTGTATATGAGCATATATGGAAGCACGCATATATGAAAGATGCATTTATGGAAGCTGGCTTCCATATATGCGTGCTACCGTATATGCGCATATATGGATGACATATTCGATAAATGCGCACATACGGACGATGCATATACGAAAGCTGGCCACTTCCATAATGGTGTCTTCCGTATATGTGTGCTTCAATAAATTCACACTTATGGATGTATTCAGTGTATATGCGCATATACAGAAGTGTGCATATACAAAGATCATCTTCCATAAATGTTCATTTACAGACGACAACTTTTGTATATGTGCATATATGGAAGCACACATATACAGAAGACGCATTTACGGAAGCCAGTATATGCGCATATACAGAAGACGCATTTACGAAAGGTGGATTCTGTATACATGCTCTTCCGTATATGTGCATATACAGACGATGGATTCCATAAATGCACATATACAGACGCCATATATATGGTCGACGCATATATGGAAGACGACCACTTCTATAATGGTGTCTTCCATAGTCACTAACCAAATTGAAATTTTTTATTTGGTTGGTGGAGTGATCAGTCATAGTTGTTTTAATGATCCAGGTGGATATCGATGGCCACCCACCTTTTCCAACTCGTTCAAAATAGGTTTTTGGAAATTTTGGCAATTTACTATGTTTAGTTGTTTTTAACTTCTAGGGCCATTTTGAGGGCCTAAATGAAGGTTTTTCGAGATCAAGATTCTCAATGATAGCAAAAGTCTATGATTGAGCCCCAAAAATGAATCTCCTCGATGATACCTTTCCAACGATCTATCATGCACCCCAAACGGAGATTGTATGCCAAAGTTACGTCCCCGGGAAGTCGATACACCAAACTACCCAAAACGGGGTCCACAAAACGGTTGGCTTTTCATCTTCCGAGGTTAGGATTTTTTATTTTATTTATGATAAAAAGGCCTTTGGAGTGTCATTGTAAAAATATCTTCTCACGGATGCAAGTATCCGTCACATCTCTTCTCAGAGATAAGCTTCCACCATTCTAGTGAGTCTTTCACTCTGTATTTTACAGTCTTTGTCATTTTCGCTCATTAATAGAAAATTGTGTATTACTATATACCTATGTTTATGGTTGCATCTCTGATACATTTTTTTATAATATTATATATCCGAGATATCTTTGTAAATTTCTTTATTATATCTCCACTCTCATTTCATGCCGAAAATAATATGGATCAGTGGTATCAAAGCAGGCTACTCTTGATCATTTTTCTCAGTGCATGTCCCCGACGAGGTTCGAGTATAGAAAGTTGGGTCTCAAGCTTATCTCTCTTGAAGAGAATTTCTCTCGCACACCCAAGAAACCGTCCATGGTGGAAGAAAATAAAAACGATGGAGCATATTATTCTATCAATCTGTTGCTTGAGCAAGCTCTCACGCGACAGAGGGACGAAATGATGGAGAATTTTTCCCACATCCTTCAATTCCTACCTATAGTAGCAGGCGCATCTTCATCAAACAACCACTTTGCAAGCACCTCTCCTTTCAAAGTACAGGTTAATTTTGATATTCACGTATTTGAAGGTCAGATAGATGTGGATTCCCTAGACAAATTATTAAATCTGCTAGAAGGTTATTTCTCTGTTCACCATTTTTCTGACATGAAAAAGATCACGTTCACACTCCTTAAAGCTTTCCCCCATGTCAAACATTGATGGGAAACTTACTGGGAGAAAATTTCCACAGAAGAGTCTAGAATATATGGAGTCGATCCCACTTGGGATATTTTTGTGGACGTGATAAAGGAACAATATTACCCTGTTGGAAACTATGAGGACCAATATATGAGATGGAGCACATTGTGGCAAGAGAGGGGCCAAGAAGTTTCGGAGTTCACCAATACCTTACATACCTTGTGCACCAAGTTGGGTATCAAAGACTCTAAATGACATTTGGTTCTGAAATACCGTGGGGCTCTACACAGATACATCCAAACTGAAATGGATTTTCTAGACATCTCATCCCTCGGTGTTGCTTATCAATATGTTATTAAAATCGAGCATAAATTTAAGCACCAGAACAAACAGGAGTGTTGGACCTTGACCAAGTTTTGAGGATTATTGGTCATGTTTGACCTAGTTTTGGGACTTCGATAGGCTGTCGAAGGTGAAGCATAAGACGAAGCAGAGATCATGAGATCTCAACCCCTTTTTATGGATTTTTGGGTTTTGGGATTATGGAACGGGTATGGAAATGTTGGCCCATGGGTTTATCCATGCTTAGGCCTATTTTGTAATGTATAAATAAGTAGCTAGGCGATGTAAGAAGAGGTCGGTGTGATAAGTGCTAAATGATATTTGTTGAGTGCAAGAGGTAACTGTAGTTGCCTTGTGCATACTATGTGGGACTTGCACGTCTGAGTGAAAGAGACAAAAAGAGACTGTATGTAGGCTTTGTATTGTAACCTAGCTTGAGGAAGGAGGATCTAGCAGAGAGTGTGCAGATCTCTTGTCCTCTGTGGAGTTTATCTTGAGGCGTTGTGCATGTAAGAAGATTGAAGGAAGCTAATAAAGAAGATGAAGAGTTGGTGGACATAGCCCCAGGGTGGGAGTGAACCATGTATATCATGTGTCGTGATTGGTATGTGCTTTGGTTATTCTTTGTCTATGTGTTGTGAATGCTTTATAGTTGCTATCTCGTTTATATGGTTAAATGTTTAGTGCATTGTTAGATGATGAATGGATCTAATATGGTAGCTTAGTGTTGAATATTTTGAATGAATGCTATATTTAATCTACGTTAGTATGCTTAGTGCTTGGATCTATTGAATCTGTATGGATACTGCGTTGATCTTTTATTAGGGTTTAGCTATGCTGTAAACTAAGATTGAATATTAATGAACTATAACTTCTAAGTGCTTGTTAAGGTGTCGTAATCACAGATCTGTGTCCCAGCTAAGGTTGCGGACACTGGAGTCCTATAACCACTCCTGCCTCTACCTCAGGTGAGACTTCATCTGCTTCGGAGGTGTTTCCGAAAGGGCCGGTAATTAGGTTTTTTTTGGTGCATTGTTGTAACGTTGAACACCAAGTCTGCCCTTGTGCCAACACACACCTATGATTGTTGGGAACTAAGGAAAGAGGAGCATTGTGCGAAGATCTGATCTGAAACTGTGAAAGCTCTGTGCGTAGATCTATTGCCCTAGTGCGCAACATCCTACTTAAAGCTATTTGCTAAGAAAAGAAGTCTGATCTAAAGAAAAGTGGTAAGATCTAGAAGCTTTGTGCTCTGATAAAGGTAAGAATAGTGAAAAGTTTTATATCTGGAAGCTTTGTGCTCTGTTGAAAGTAGGGTTAGTGAAAATCTTTGTTTCAAAAGTATGGATCTAGGTATGTTTGATAAATTTTGTCCTAGATTGAAAAGTAGGGCAGAACTAGATGAAAGAAGATTTTATATGAGTAGATCTCATAAGACTAATGAAAGATACGATATACCTATGCATAGAAAGAATGTTTGGACTAACCAATGGATGCAGGATCCTAGAAAGACTTTTTTGCAGGTTAGCTACTATGATCCTAGTGTGTAGTACAGGAAAGGCTGGGGATCATTTAAAAGAAAACGAGGATTAACCCTTTGTTACAGTTCAAGAAGACCAGGACATTTGGCTAAGGAATGCCCTGGTAGAAGATCTAGTTGTCTTTGTTGTAAATATATGGACCATGAAGTTTTGGATTGCCCTAGAATGATTTCTAAGGTTGAAATAATGAATATGAGACAAAAAAACCCTAAGGCATATCCAGAAACTAAGACTGTGGAAAAACCCCAGAGAGAATTAGAGACTGTATTACTGCAAATGAAAGAAACCTTGAATTACCACCGACATATCAACTTATCAAAGATCTTTAGGGAAAAAGAATACATAGAAGCAAGAATAGCAGACTTCGACATTGACTGTGTTCTGGATGAAGAAACACAGGTGAATATTATGACAGAAAGAACTTGGAAGGCTTTAGGAAAGCCTGATATGATTCCTTCATTGGGAGGAATAGGAGTATTTAAGGGAAAGCTAATGACCCTGTGTGGAAGACTCACCCAGACATCCATGAGTGCTCAAGGAACTTTGACAGAGGAATAATTTGAGGTTGTTAAATTTATTGAGAACGACGCCCCATTTTCTATATTAATAGGAAAACCTTGGATTGAAAGGGATCAGACGAGAAGGAAAGAAGAAGAAGTCTTAGAACAGTTGAAGAAAGAGTTGAAAACTTTCATGACTAGGAGGATCACACACTTGATTGAAGAACAAGAAACCAGATCGAATCTACTTAGAACCATGGATATCAAATATGGAAGAACACAATAAGACTCAACAAAGACTAAAGCACCTATCCCAGACAAATAAGAAGTATTGCCCGTGAACCCTACTCAATAGCACGAAGTTACTATGCCAAGAGGAGATAAGGATCAGAATGGAAAAAGGAATACTGAGACAAATATCACAAGAAAGAAGGATAGAAAACTAAGTAAGAAGAGAGAAAAGATCAAAAAGTTACAGAAGGTTCTAGAGGGAACTTCACAGAAGGAAAACTTGCAAAATTGGGACTTCGTCGAGACAACAGAACAGTGCCACATGGCACTTCGCCATGGCGAAGCAATATAGTCATTGGGAATATTATAACCGTTAGACTGATGCCCTGAATGGTTCGAATGGAATTTGTGGTCTGAGAGCTTGCCATCAGACTATTGGGACCATGCTATAATGGACAGAACTCAAGTAATGAAGGCTTCTCACCCGTTGAATAGATTCGTTGCCTAGTATCTATTTATTCCATTGAGCCTTGCACCGATAAAAATTTTTCCAACCATGATTATCTGAGCTCGCAGATTAGTTGATTTCACACAGTGATCATCACGCTATCACTATCCATTCTGTTGCATTGAGTAGCTACTCTTCGAACCCGAGATATTCAAACCTGAGAGTGTATGTCCGAAGAAATTAGCACAATCGAAGAGTCTATGAAGGAGGTACTTATCGACCTCATGACTGAAAGAGTAATTTATGAGAGAGTAATGTTTGTAGGTGTACAAGCATCATCGACGAGAGGAGTGCAAGCCTCTCCATCGACCACTCACGGATCCGGGCCATCCCAAGTCGCATCAGAAAAGAGAACCAAGCATAGAGATGACGTAGTAAATGTGAATCTAATCCTCGACATCTTACCCAAATACATCCTACCTCTGGCCAACATGATGAGTTGTGATAGTGTGCCAAGATATTTTTACTACACCATGGTTACTGCATACCTCCCGAAGGGAATACGTGCAGTTAGAGCGCAGCAGGACAAGATTGCAATGTTGAAGTTCAGCAACTTCAACCTAGGAGACCGCAAGAACTACAATATGCTCGCCCCATATAAATACTTGACCAGGGCGAAGGGGAAGAACTCAGAGATAATCCCCTAGCCTTGGATGATGAACCTCGCACAGTCCACCTTGTTGACTGTAATGAAAATCCCACACTTTGGAAGGGACCAAGAAGTTAACACCTGTGTCAAGCTCTTACTTTCATGATACCATGGCGGCTACTTATGGATAGAACTATGTACCACATTTGATCTGAAGTTGATCCATAGGATCACTGGATTGAGTATGCAAGGACCCGACCCGCAGGACTTCTATCCAAGGAAAGCCATAGATCATGCATTAGCATAGAAGATCAAGGATACCTACAGTCATGTTGAGAAGGGGACGTGAGGCTACAAGGTAGATTCCATCCAGAATGGCGTAGTGCACCTAGCATGCCAATTAATTGTAGGAAATCTAGTAAGGAAAAATAGACCCACGCAGGTCACAGGCTTTGTAGTGGACCTCGTAGGGAAATGCGTGGAAGGCCTATAGATGAAATGGACGAAGTACCTAGTTAATCAGTTGAATTAGACTACCGCAAAGCACAAGATCAGGGCTACAAGTTCCACTTTAGCTGGATCCTAATCCTCATCATGTTTGTTGCTTGGGAGATGTCGGAAGGCGCAACCTTCCTAGACATTGAGCCATTTGATCCACTCGCTGCGAAGTTCATCGCACTTTGGTACTTGAGCGACATGGGAAAGCAGTGGTAGTCGAACACATTATTTCACACATATTAACTACAATTGAAGAGATTTATCGAAGCTAAATCTCACATGACACCAAACACCTTACATCCGTTTCAACCCCTTATGAAGATCCACGCAGATCGGCACTTCATCTACATCACTGCATGAGCAGACGAGCACAGAGAAGAGTTGCAGTCATACTTCAAGCTTACAGAAGAGGACCTTGAGGAAATCACTAAGGACTAGTCTGTGGACCTCCTTATCCCCACTGACCCTGTCAAGATATCTGATCCCGAACTTGATAGCTCGACGGTCATTCATAAAGAACATGACACACCTAGAACCAGCAAAAGAAAGAAGACCACAGACATCCAAGACTTAAGCAATGCATCAGAAAAGACTACTTCTATATCTCCTGACCAAGGGGGTGGTGATGAAGTAGAAGAAATAAATGACAAAGAGGACGAGAAGAAGAAAGGTGAAGTAACACTGCCTAGAGATGAAGCTGATCCCTTGAAGAAGAGGAAGGTTTCTCCCTTGAAACCCTCTTCTCGAAAGAAATCCAGAGCCACCTTGACCAAGATTCAAACTTTACTCACTATTGATGACTTTGAATTCATCATCACATCTGTAAATGATGACTCGCATGAGATCTTGCAGAAACTGTTGGATTGCTGAGAGGGGGGGTGAATTAGTAATAGAGCAATTATATTCCTTTTTAACCAAATAATCCAAGTGTTATGTCAATGTAGAATTATCATCCAATAATGAGAAATGAACAAATGAAAAATCATACACATACACATTACACCAGTGTTTTATGTGGAAACCCAAAGCAGGAGAAAACCACAAAATGCTTTTTCTTATATGTCTTGAAGAATTACATTCATTGGAATCAGCAACTTCCTTTGTTTTCTAGTTGCAACTGGAAGGAAACTCCAACCCCCTAGTTTCTCAGGCTACAACCTGAGGGAATCTTCAACTCCCCAATTATCTGGCTACAACTAGAAGGAGGCTACAACCTCCTATGTTCTCCGGCTACAACCAGAAGGTGGCTACAACCACATGTCCTTGCCCCGTCCAACCGCCCTAAAGTATAAGTAGAATGATGGAACCACTGTCACACTATCACTGTGATATATACCATTGTAAACCTGTACCAATAAATATGAACCATGCATCAACATGTACCTCGACCTGTAATCAACCTGTCCCATAAACAAGTGCATCAACCATGCACTAGCCTGTACCAAACAACCTGTAATCAAACTGTACCATAAAAAAGTGCATCCAACCATGTACCAAGTATGTACCAATCATGTGTCAACTACTCATCAACAATGGCTCATCAATATGTACCAACATCATCAACTATACACCTCAT
>JZKD02S1672907.1:307168-318875 GCA_000966675.3 Picea glauca
TTTTCATCAAACTTTTCTTTAGTCTCACATGCCTAGTTTTGGATTAGTCAACAACCCTAACTTGAAGTAATCATAACTTTGTACCTATAATGTATAAAGATCTGAAACTGATACAGAATGTTCTTCAATGTGTTTTATGCAATTTCTCCATGTGTCACTACTTGGAACCTCTCAGAAAATGAGTTATAGCAAAAATGACATACCTTGTTGAATTATGGCTTATTCTAGAGAGCAAACTTGTAGAGTGTGCCCCGCATGGAATATTTGTTGAATTGATATAAAATGGTTACAAATAATACTACCAATTGTACCCTAACCAACTCATTTTGTCTCACTGAATTTGGATCTGTTATGAAGAAGTTATGATGGTTTTACCCGAAACACCTATTTTTGACTAGTTTCAGAACTAGCCATGAACCCTATTTCCACGGAGTGTAACTCCCAAACTACAACGACCCACAAGATGAATTTTTTAACATAGATACTTGGATATGTTTTCTCAATGGAATAGAAATTTAACCGTCTGAATCATGATAGAAAAAATGTTATAGCGAAAATGGTGAGATGATATGTAAATAACATACCTTAGAAATCACCATCAAAAGAATTTATCCTTCCTTGCATTTTGGCCTTGTTTTCTTCCCCTTCCCTCAGAATTTTGGCTTAGATATCCTTGGTTACCTCAGACACCTATAGATATTCAATATGATCAAGTGTGTCTTAAATGAGAGGGCCTTTCCTCTTATTTATACTCTCCAAGTAGCTTCCTTAAAAACATCTTCTAGGTCACTTTACCCACTTTCCTTATTTTAGGGTTAACCCACTTCTAATTTCTCCATTAAATTTGTTATTTAAACAATTTATTTTGTATTCACTTTGAATTATAGTACACTCATCACTTCACTTTATTATTTACCTTATAAAATCTCTTAAACCACTTTGACTAGTTTGACCTTTTGGGGCTTCTAGATGACATATGCAGGTCCTCCAACTTCGTAAGGCCATAACTCTCAAACCGTGAGGAGTTATATGAAATTCCACATACCACTAGAAATGGCATGGCATGTAATATCCATATAGAATATTATTATCTAAAAATATATCATGAATCATACTGTTATGCATCAAACAAACTTGGGTCCATTACCCAAACCTGGGGTCTCCAACTTCTCATGGCCATAACTCTCTAACCGTGAGGAGTTATGTTACGTTCCACATACCACCATAAATGGCATGAAAAGAATTATCCATATAGGATAGTTTCCCTAACAAATTCACTATCCTTCATCTCATTATTCGACAATTAATCATGGGTTCTCTTACTCCGCAAAGCGTCTTCCTGTGAGGGCTTTCACCATAAGGGGACCACTTTGGAGTTCATCCATATTTAATTCTTATCAACCATGACAAGACAATAATGAGTCATCTTTACATAAAACAATATTGGGTCCATTACCCAAACCTTTGTGCTGCGGGGCTTTCTTCAAGGGTTGACATCAATGGCAACCAACCTTAATCAACAATCTCCCCCTTTAGCATTGATGGAAACACTCTGATGCAATATTGAAATCATATCACTCATGCACCCCCTGGAACCATGCCTCTGACCTCTGCATTTGATAAATATTCTCCCCTTGGAACCATGCTTCTATCCTCTAGATCTGATAAATTTCTCCCCCTTTGTCATCAATTGCAAAGGTATCTTTCCATCCGGGGCTACTCCCCTTGACTAAATTGTCCTCTTATGGTGCTTCCTCATGTACATCTAAGACATATAAGATAAGAATTCAAAAAGCATTCATTTTGGAGTAGAAATAACTCCAATTCTTTGGCGAAGATATTCAAAGGCTTCCTGTGGAAGTGGTTTTTTAAATATGTCTGCCACTTGTTCTTTTGTGCCCACATACTCAACTCTGATGTTCTTTTCTACAACCTTCTCTCGTAGAAAGTGATACTTGATTGGAATGTGCTTCATCTTGGAGTGCATCACCAGGTTCTTAGAGATATTGATGCCACTTATATTATCACAATACATTGGAATGGGCTCATCATACTCAGCCTGTATATCTGTCAGATTTTGTTTCATCCAAGGTACCTGTGTACAACATGATGTTGCTGCAATATACTCTACCTCGGTTGTAGATAAAGATACTGATGATTTTTTCTTGCTTAGCCATGATACTAAACACTCACCCAGGTAGAATGTTGCTCCATTGGTGCTTCGTTGGTCATCAATACAACCTGCTCAATCTACATCTGTGTAGGCAATTAGTGATAGATACCTTCTCTTTGGATACCATAATCCAAACTCTTCTATTCCTTTGAGATATCTAAAAATCCTCTTCACTGCTAATACATGTGATTCCTTTGGTGCTACTTGAAATCATGCCACCTGTCCAACTGCCTGCATTACATCTGGTCTGGATGTTGTCACATATAGTAGGCTTCCAATCATTGACCTATATTGCCTCTGATCTGTAGACTTCGAATCATCATCTTTGCTCAACTTGCAACTGGTTTGCATGAAAGTGATAACTAGTTTGCAATCTTCCATTCTGAGCCTGTTCATCATTTCTCTGATATACTTGGTTTGAGAAATAAAAATTCCTTGATTTCTTTGACGTATTTGAAGTCCCAGAAAGAAGGATAGTTCTCCAAGTAATGACATTTCAAATTCATTTTGCATATATTTTGCAAATTTCTGGCTTAACTTGTCATCATCACTACCAAAAATAATGTCATCAACATAAACTTCAATTAACAAAATATTACCTTGACTTACCTTGATGTAGAGGTTGTTGTCTGCACTTCCTTTTCTGAACCCTACCTGTTGCAGATACTTATCTAGTTTAAAGTACCATTCTCTAAGAGCCTATTTTAGACCATACAGGGCCTTTTTTAATTTACACACATAATCTGTGTTCTCTGACAACTGAAATCCTTCTAGTTGTTCAATGTAGACTTCCTCTTCAAGTTCCCCATTCAGAAAAGATGATTTTATATCCATCTAATATACTTCAACATTTTTGGATCATGCATAAGC
Source organism: Picea glauca (assembly GCA_000966675.3). NCBI lineage: Eukaryota > Viridiplantae > Streptophyta > Pinopsida > Pinales > Pinaceae > Picea > Picea glauca. The sequence continues at coordinate 310,212 of JZKD02S1672907.1, forward strand.
TAAAAGAAAATGGATTGCTTCCATTCTGGCAACTGGGGAAAAATTCTCTTCAAAGTCTATTCCTTTAATCTGAGCATATCCTTTACATACCAATCTAGGTTTGTTCCTTGTAACTTGTCCATCTTCATTCAATTTATTTTTGAAAACCCATTTTGTGTCGATCACATTCTTATTATTTAGTCTTGGAACCAATTCCCAAGTGTCATTTTTCTCTATTTGATCCAATTCTTCATCCATGGCCTTATTCCAAAATTCATCCTTGATGGCTTCTTTAAAACATCTTGGTTCAATTGTAAATAAATGTGCTAGGTGTGTTTGTTCTGGTGAACAGATTCTTCTTCTAGTCTCAACTCCTACATCTTTGTTTCCGATAATCTGATCTGAAGGATGATTCTTTTGTACTTGTTTATTGGGTGTCTTTGGAGAAACTTGTTGAACTTACTCTTTTGCTTTTGTTGGATTCTCTTCATCTTCCTCTTCTACTTCTTTTTCATATTCTTCTTCTTCTTGTAAGGGTTGTTTCATTGATTCATTTTCTACCTTTGATTCTAGTCTTCATGTTTCAACAATTGTTACGTTGATGCTTTCCACAACTTTTTTCAATATTAGATTCTAACACTTGTATGCTTTCCTTGTACTTGAGTAACCAACAAGTACTCTTTTGTCCACGTGAGATTCAAACTTTCCCATTCCGCCATCTTCCTTTTTGATATAGCATTTTCTTCCAAAAACTCTGAAGTGCTTTACATTTGTTGGTCTTCCTTTCCATAGTTCGTAAGGACTTTTTCAATGTTGTTTCTGAGAATTACTATGTTTTGAATGTGAACTGTTGTATGCACTGCCTGTGTCCAAAAATTATTTGTCAATTTTGAATCCATTAGCATTGTTCGAGCCATTTCCTGTATTGTCATGTTATTTCTTTCTACAACTCCATTCTGTTGAGGTTTTCTAGCAATGGAGAATTGCCTTTTTATTCCATGATTGTTGCAGTAGTCCATAAATTCCTTTGAGGTGAAATCTCCTCCATTATTAGATCTCAAGCATTTTATTTTTGAATCCATTTCATTTTCAACCATTTCCTTGTAGATCTTAAAGTTTTCAAAAGCTTTCGACTTATTCTTGAGAAATCAAACTGCAATCATTCTTGTATAATCATCAACTAACAACATAAAGTATTTCTCACCTTTTATGACCTTTGTTTTAGTTGGTCCAACTAGATTAGTATGCACAATTTCCAGTGGTCTTGTCGTTGAATATTCCTTTGATTTGAACATGGTCTTTTTTTTCTTTCCTTGTTGACAATGCTTGCATAAAGTGTTGGTTGGTTTCGTGATCTAGGCATTTCTCTAATTGCTTCTCTTTTGTTGAATTTGACAAGGTTATCAAAATGTATGTGACCCATTCTTCTGTGCCATAGCCAACTTTCCTCTTCCTTTCCTAGACAATATTTTTCATTTCCAATTTCACTTAACACATATATGTTGCTTGAAGTTCTTGCAGTTGTAGCAACCAATTTCCCTGAGTCTTCTTTTCTTATCTCACACTTTTGTGAATCGAAAGTAACTTTATGACCTTGGTCACACATTTGACTCAAACTTAGAATATTATGTTTCATATCTTCTATTAGTAGAATGTTTTCTGCCTTTTCATTCTTGTTCCCAATTCGGACTATGCACTTTCCAATGATTTTGGTTGAATCATCATTTTCGAAGGAGACTGATCCATCTCTTTCCTTTCGTAATGCAAGAAACTTGTCTCTATCACCTGCCATGTGTTTTGAACACCCACTATCAACATGCCAACCACATTTCTTCTGCTTATCTTGTAGAACGAGTGTGCATTCTTCATTGCTATATTGATCTTGCTTTCTTATCCATGTCATTTTCTGTGGTTCTTGTTTGTGACTGTTGTTGTTCTGTTGAGGTTCTTTAGGAGGGATTTTCATTCTGCACTCTTTGGCCACATGTCTAAAATTGTTACATTTGTAACATTCCACTTCGTTGCTCAAGGATTCAAACCTGTTGTAATTTCTTCTCTGTGTTTCACTAGGCCTTCTTGAATAACCCCTTTGTGTATAACTCTCAAAGTTGTTGTTATTCCTATTGTTAGCTCTGCAATTCACAACTTTAGTCCAAAATTAATACATGCATAACATAAACCAAAAAATATAGTTTGATACATGGGAGTTGAGGATATTCTGAAAGGAAGTGCTCTTGTGAATCCTTCTTCTTCTTGAGGCCTATCTGTCGTTTGTTGATTCTGAAATATGAATCTTCTCGGTGGAGGAGTGTCCATATAATCTTCTTTGCATATCTTCCCATCCCCTTTGATTGTTTCTGCGTAGATTTTTCGATAGGTTTATTGCTCTATTGTTTTGGAGCTTGATCCATTTTCTTTCTGATTGTATCCAAGTCCGGTCTTGTCAAAATAGGATTTTTTACTGTTGATAATGTCATCCAAAACTTTTGAGCTATTCTGCATATTTTTATTTTGAATATCCTTTCTTAATGTTACAATCTTTTCTTCCAAGTTTCCGATGATCTCATCCTTTTATTCTAGTTGTTCTTTGAGTGCTTCTTCAATTCTTTTATCTTAGTCTATTTGAACTTTCAATTTTGTGATCATTTATTCTAGTTCTTAAGTGTCTTCTTTCTTGTCTTGTTCTGCTTGTAGTTTCTTGTTCTTGTTCTTTTCTCTTCTGATAACTTCTATGGCACACATTAATTCTTCTCGAAAGTCAACTTCTGCTTCTTCAATTTCTTCTTCGACTTCTTCTTCAGCTTCTTCATATTCTTCTTCGGAGTATTATTTGCCAGAGTCTTTTACTTCCATGAATAGAACTCTTCATATCGCACTGTCATTGACTTCACCTTCATCTAATGATGAGATGTCTTCTTTGGTGCATAGGCTTTTCTTGAAAACTTTCTTTGTAGTTCTTTTGCCTTTATATGTTTGTTTTCCTTTTGAGTAACCTTCATCATTTCTCCTTTTCTTATGAGGACATTTGTTAGAAAAATGACCAATACCATCACAATTAAAACAAATTAAAGGAATCTTACCTCTATACCTATTGTCGGTTCCCTTGTTCAATCTTTTGATGAAGTTGGCCACTTTTTCATCATCTTCCGAGATGTCACTATTGTAGCTATATTCTTCTTGTTTCTTTTTCTTTTGCTTTGATCTTTTGGATGCTTTGAAGGCTGCTTCTTTTACATCTAGATTTTCCTATTCAGTTATCATTTCATATGCTGTGAAGATTCCATGCAGTTCGTCCATGCTTATTGATTTTAGATCCGATATTTCTTCTAGTGTTGATATCTTAGGGTTAAATCTCATAGGAAGAGATCTTAGTACCTTTTGAACAATTACTGATTCTTCAATTTCTTCTCCCAATCCTATGATTGCATTCGATTTCGTCACGAACAAGAAGAAACCAAACAAGCCACCCAGGCATACAAGCAAGTGCAAGAAGTACTTGTAGAACAATGCCGAGTTGCGGAGCAGGAGAAGTTTGTTCTTGAGACAAATTTTGAAGAGGAGAAAGCACAGATTCAGCAAGAAAAAGAACAGTTGCTCGCAGAGCAAATCAAAGTGAAAGAAGTAATCAACAGAGCACTCTACTCTATGACAAGCTTAGAGCCTGAGCTAGAAGACCGAATTGCGCATCAAGTAGAGCATCTCGCGGAAGCTATCCAGTAACTAAAACAAAGAATAACATACTTAGAGCTTTGCACAGTGCCCGACACCCTGCAGGAGGTGAGGGATCAAAGATAAGAAACTGATCGAAGCATAGTTGAGAGAATAAAGGCCCTTGCCATGGACTGTAAACAATTAAGTGATCACAGTGCCCAAACTTATGAGTGAATCACTGAAAACCCAAAATTAAAATCATTAGAAGCATAGCTCCAGGAGGCGAAGAAGCAAGAAGAAACAATACAAGCGCAGTTGAAGCCCCTGTCAATTGTTGAAAGGATGAAACGATCACAAGAGAAGCGCACTGTTGAACAGTGGGTCCACACCATTCATAGCAGATTCATGGAAGTGACTCAGAGACTCCAACCTATACAGGATGAGGCTTTCCAATTGTTCACAGAGATCGAAGGCCGAGGAACAGAACTGGAGCAAGTCGACACTACAGTCGAACAATGCCTAGAGGGACCTGTCAATGAAGTTTTTATCCAAGATTTTGTTGAGCAGGAGGCTGTGGCATAGCAACAAGTTTAAGCATCTCAAGCCAAGCTCGACGAATTTGAAGTAGAGCTACCCATATCAGAGTGACTCGGGACGAGTCACAGGTGAGTGTTGGGGGCCTATTGGCCCTTGACCAAGTTTTGAGGATTATTGGTCATGTTTGACCTAGTTTTGGGACTTCGACAGGCTGTCGAAGGTGAAGTGCAAGACGATGCAGAGATCCTAGGATCTCGGCCCATTTTTAGGGATTTTTGGGTTTTGGGCTTATGTAACGGGTATGGGAATGTCGACCCATGGGTTTACCCATGCTTAGGCGTATTTTGTAATGTATAAATAAGTAGTTAGGCGATGTAAGAAGAGGCCAGTATGCTAAGTGATAAATGTTATTTGTTGAGTGCAAGAGGTAATTGTAGTTTCCTTCTGCATACTATGTGAGACTTGCAATTCTGAGTGCAAGTGACAAAAAGGGACTGTATGTAAGATTTGTGTTGTAACCTAGCTTGAGAAAGGAGGATCTAGCAGAGAGTGCGCAGATATCCTATCCTCTATGAAGTTGATCTTGAGGCTCTGTGCATGTAAGATGATTGAAGGAAGCTAATAAAGAAGACGAAGAGTTGGTGGGCATAGCCCCAGGGTGGGGGTGAACCACGTATATCCTGTGTCGTGATTTCTATGTGCTTTGGTTATTCTTTGTCTATGTTTTGTGAATGCTTTATAGTTGTTATCTCGTTTATATGGTTAAATGCTTAGTGTGTTGTTAGATGATGAATGGATCTAATATGGTAGCTTAGTGTTGAATATTGTGAGTGAATGCTAGATTTGATCTATGTTAGTATTCTTAGTGATTGGATCTATTGAATCTGTATGGATACTGTGTTGATATTTTATTAGGGTTTAGCTACACTGTAAACTAAGACTGATTATTAATGAACTATAACTGCTAAGTGTTTGTTAAGGTGTTGTAACCACATATCTATATCCCAGCTAAGGTTGTAGACACTAGAGTCATGTAACCACCCCTACCTCTACCTCGGGTGAGACTTCATCTGCCTCGCAGGTGTTTCCGAAAGGGTCGGTAGTTAGGGTTTTGTTAGTGCATTGTTGTAGCATTGAACCCCGGGTCTGCCCCTGTGCCAACAGGGAGTTCAAGTCTACAAATACGCAACAACCAAAGTATTATAAAGACGATACTAACAAACAATCTCCCGAAAACCAGTCCAAGCCACAAGAAAAGAATGGTCACGAGAATATGAAGAAGGACACTGGAAAATGGTGCGATTTCCACAAAATCCCCTAGCACAAAACCGATGAATCTCGCTCAAAACAGTCATTGGTGGCCAAAATCAAAGACAAGGAGCCGAACCTTGATTCGAAATCTAATTCAGAAAATACTTACAGAAGACAGATCATCGACGCAGAACCCATTGCTATTGTCATGACCGCAACAATTCTACCAGAAGAACCAACAGATCTTGGAGAGGGGGAGTGCCTTTTTCATTCACATATGTGGGTGAAGGGGACCCCGCTGAATTTTATTGTTGATAGTGGAAGCCAAAAGAACCTCATCTCAACAGAGGTCATCAAACAACTGGGATTATCGACAACACCACACCCACAACCATACAACATTGGTTGGCTTCGCCAAGGACGAGATCTTCGTGTCAGCTAGCAATGTCGATTTTCATATGACATCAATCCCTTCAAGGATGAGGTATTATGTGATGTTGCCCCACTGGATGTTTGTGATGTTCTCTTGGGCCAGCCATATTTGGGTGTCAGAGTAAGGACACTCAAGAGGGAAGATTGTTCCTGAGTTAGCCTACTCCCAAAGTCTAGGGAAAAGTCTACTGATTATGTAAATCCTTTCATCAAATATGAAAAACAAATTGTAGTGTTACAAGGAATTAAAAATTTTAAAATAATTTAGAAAAATATGAAATATTGTTAAGATTTATTTAGAAAAATATAAAATACTGTGAAAAATTAATTTATAAATATGAAATATTGTGAAATTTAATCCATGAGAGGGATTATATTTTTTATTTCAACAAATTAATTATTTGTGTGGGTAACTTAAATTCCATTAATGATTAGCATTCCAAGTTTGACAGAAGGTTTGGTAAGATGTGTGTGTATATATATATGTGTGTGTGTGTGGATTGGATGGATAAGATACATACAAAAAAATAGTTTATTTTTTGAAAACTTTTAATAGATTATTTAAATAAACTATTTAAATAAATTAATAATTAATTTACATTCATGAATAATTATTATTAATTATTAATTAAATAAACTATGCGTAAACTTACATTTATTAATAATAATTATCATCAAGGTCACAATTAAATTATACTAAATTTTACCCATATATGCACAAATCCAAATAACCCACAATTATCATAAAACTTTTGAAATATACAAAACTCATACCCAACACATCCAAAATAACTTCATTCACTATGTGGTAATGAATTTTTATTCTTCCAAAGTGTATATAACGAAAATAATAAAATAAAATATTAAGTAAAACCACTTCTATGAAAATATATCATTCAAGATATTATAGTATATAATAAAAATTTGTTTTACAATAAGGAAGATCATATAAACCACTCCAGACAAGATCAAGCTCAAATTCATAGAGTGCTTAGGCTTTTGATTTTTTCATGTTGCGAATGTTGTGCTAAGAGATAATTGAATGCATAAGATACGATACGATATGAAGCGGTCATCCCTCCTCCCTATGCAAAACCAAGGCCTTATTTTTGTGCTATGTTTTAAAGAGGAAGTCAGTTGAAGTGCAAGCCACTTTTTAACACAGGAAGGCCCGTTGTTTCGGAGGTCCATTTCACTGGGATTTTTGTTGACCATACACCTGCATAGAAATATAAACAACATATGTTCACTATGTGCATTAAATGGGGATTTTTTGGTTTCGGATAAGTCTTTCTCAACCCTCTCCCATAGCTCTTTGGAAGCCTTGTCGAACTCTAGAAACCACTTGTCGGTGTTCATATTGAGTACTTCTAAACAAAATTTATTGATCTTGGCGTGATGTTGCTCTGAGGGGTCCATGTAGGCCAACATCCTATATGAAAGCGTGCATATATGGAAGCACGCATATACAAAAGACGCATTTACAGAAGGTGACTTACGTATATGCGCAATTTTGTATATGCGCATATGCGGACGATGGATTCGATAAATGTGCACATATGGAAGAAGTATATACAGAAGTTGGCCACTTCCATAATGGTGTCTTCCATATATGCTTGCTTCCATAAATGCGCATTTATGGACGTGCTTAGCATATATGTGCATATACAGAAGCGTGCATATACGTAAATGTGCATTTACGGACGACAACTTTTGTATATGAGCATATATGGAAGAACGCATATATGGAAGAGGCATTTATGGAAGGTGGCTTCCATATATGTGCGCTACCGTATATGCGTATATACGGACAACGTATTTCATAAATGTGCACATACGAACGACGCATATACGGAAGCTGGTCACTTCCATAATTGTGTCTTACGTATATTTGTGCTTCAATAAATGCACATTTATGGACGTGGTCAGCATATATGCGCATATGCAGAAGCGTGCATATACGGAAGCGGAATTTCCATAAATGTTCATTTACAGATGAAAACTTTTGTATATGTGCATATATGGAAGCACGCATATACAGAAGACGCATTTACGGAAGCTAGTATATGCGCATATACGGAAGACAAATTTACAGAAGGTGGCTTCTATATATGAGTGCTTTTGTATATGTGCATATACAGACGACAGATTCCATAAATGCGCATATACGCACGACGCATATACGGTCGATGCATATACGAAAGACAACCACTTCCATAATGGTGTCTTCCATAGTCACTAACCAAATTGAAACTTTTTATTTGGTTGGTGGAGTGATCAATAATAGTTGTTTTAATGATATAGGTGGATATCATTGGCCACCCACCTTTTCCCACTCGCTCAAAATAGTTTTCTGGCAATTTTAGCAATTTACTATTTTTTGCAGTGTTTAACTTCCGAGGACATTTTGAGGGCCTAAATGAAGGTTTTTCGGGAACAAGCTTCTCAATAATAGCCGAAGGCTCTGATTTAGCCCCAAAAAATGAATCTCCTCGACGATACATTTCCAATGAGCTATCCTGCACATCAAACAAAGATCGTATGCCAAAGTTACGCCCCCAGGAAGTTGATACACCAAACTACCCAAAACGGGGTCCACAAAACTGTTGGTTTTTCATCTTCCGGGGTTAGGATTTAGGATTTTATTTATAATAAAAAGGCCTTTTGAGCCTCATTGTAAAAGGATCTTCTCACGGATGCAAGTAGTTGTCACATCTCTTCTCAGAGATAAGCTTCCACCATTCTAGTGAGTCTTTCACTCTATATTTTACAGTCTTTGTACATTTTCGCTCATTAATAGAAAATTGTGTATTA
>JZKD02S1672907.1:323136-335478 GCA_000966675.3 Picea glauca
GTATATGGAGTGGCATTTCCCCTATGCCTTGAAGCTGCCCTATTTCATCTCAACTCCAGCCTGTAAGGAGGAGTTGAAGAGTGTAACCGTTCTGTTGTCATGGTTACACCATCTGTTGATGATCATTAACATAAGGAAGGATCTTATATCCAGGAAGCTGCTTGAATGGCTATGGTAGAAATATGCTTTCACCTAGCCCCATGTAAAGTGTTTTATTAGTTTAGGATTGTATATAAATAAGCTCCTTTGAGCATGTATTTTTATTTTGTTTTTCAACTGGTATTTTCAGCAGCAGGATGTTTTGAGCCTGACTCCATAGCCCAATAGCAAGGCTCTGAAGCTGCAGAATGAGTTCTTAGAGCATCGCAGGGACGAATCTATCCCCCATGGAGCCTAATGTTAGAGATAATTCTTGTCTTGGGCTCGAGAGCATCCAGGTCTGTAGGTTTCATGAAGAACACCCAAGCATAGCACGTAAAGCCCTGTTTCAAGCTAAAAATCAAGTGAGCGGGCGAAATTATGTTGTCAACGGCCCAAATTCATCCATAGGAGTAGATCGACGGTTGGCGGGAAATCGCGAATAAGGAAGTTGCGTCGAAGTTAACACAGTAGATAGCACCCATAGTGTGCAGGGGAGAATAGCAGTCGTCCATCCAGAGGACGCGTGGCGCGAGATCTAATCGCATCGGCGTTTCATCATTCGGAAGTTCAAAGGGTGAGAGTTTCATGTTGTTTCACATCTCGAAACCCCGAACCCCGATAGCGCCGAAAAGTGGAGCCCGCGGTCACTTGAGAAAGGAAGAGATTTATGCAAAGATACCAAAGTGTCAGGTTTTGCCACAGAAGGGAATACCGCGTCCTCCAAGACCAGTTCAACCCGACTTCGATCCTAGTCCTCGCTAAAGAATTAAATGAAGCTGAACAGAGGTAGTTGAAACCTCAGCTCACTTATTGAATGCAAGGTATGGGGGTTCCGGCAGACAGTCTGCCCGAGACGGTCCTATACACTGATTTTCTCCAAAGGGTCATGGCTAGTCTCATCTGAACAGAGAAAGTCTGCACACGCCATGTTGGCCTTTAATGTTGCAACTATCTCCCCTGCAGGAGCCATGCGCAGTTAAGGCGGCGTCTGACGAAAGTTATCCGTCCGAATTTGGATGAAGGGACACTATGCCTTGGATGACTGAACATGCCTCTGATAGGCGAATTTTGCTGAGTATATAGACTCAGTCTTTGTATTTTGTAATGGATCGATGGTAGAGCAGAGCTCCCTACTGTAAAGTTTTAACAGATATTCTAGTTTGTTGGTTATGCATCTATATATGAGATATCTTGTTTTATGACAGACAGTTTTCCTTACTCCATCTAATCTTCGTCTCATGCTAAGAGAGTTCATGATTGACTGATTCGCGCGAATTATTGCAGTTATGTTATGATAAAAGATTTATTGTTGCATTATTGCATTCTCTGGCTTTTGCGTTTGAATGTAAGATGATATTGTGTTTGGACGTCTTCTTCCACAGCCTGTTAGAAACCCAATGTTAATAACATACCTCTGCTTTCCTCTTATATAAGTCTTCTTCATGTTCACCCTTTACTACAGCTCACTGTCTGAAGTTTATATAAGACCTCACTCACCTATGCCTGCCTGGCCTAGTTTTGGAGTTGGAATGATATTGTTTTGAGTTGGCTTCCATTCGGTCATCCCATTTATAAACCATCATGACATAAAATTGATGGGCGTCGGGCTCTACTCCTGCTAGCAATCCAGGAGTGACTTCCGTCACCAACATGTAGTATCTCATACTACAAATTTTAGCTTCTTCACAATCTGTTCAAAAGGTGAACAGATGGATAATGCAACCACTACAGCCTTGGCCCAAGCACCTTCTATCCAAGAGAAGCAGGTCGACATGACTACAACAAATCGTAAAAATTCATTCTACACACAGACATCTCATGTAGCCAGACTGGTTAAAAAGGTCCAACCCTTCCAACCACAAGTTCGTGAAAACCTTCAAAAAGCTAAGCAGTGCAACTTCTCCAACAAGGCAAACAACTCATCAATATGCAGATTCAACAAACTCTTTTCCCTCTCCCCTGGGCACTCAATGCAATGGAGATCATTTCTTCCTGAGGGAGGATTGATCTATGTGGATATCGATGGCCACCCACCTTTTCTAACTCGCTCAAAACAGTTTTCTGGCAATTTTGGCAATTTACTATTTTTAGCAGTTTTTAACTTCTGGGGCCATTTTGAGGGCATAAATGAAGGTTTTTTGGGATTGAGCTTCTTAATGATAGTTGAAGGATTTAATTGGGCCCCCAAAATGAATCTCCTTGATGATGCCTTTCCAACGAGCTATTATGCACCCCAAACGGACATCGCATGCCAAAATTCTACAATAAATCGTAAAGTTTCCTCCAACACCTCTCTATGACATGAACCAGTCGTTATGCCAAACTCCTCTTGAAATCTTCGTGAACCACCACACATGGAAAATTTACATTTGTGCATCAGGAGCCATGGTGTATGTGGGCATGATCCACCCGAACCTTCTTAGGTGGTCAAAGAGATCATACTCATCGTGCCTATTGTTGTTCTTGAGCGAGAATGCCACTAGAGGGATTCTGACCTCTTTCGAAAGTATGTTTAACCTCCTGTTACACATTATTTTCATCATCCCCATGATATTTAATGATGTAAACCTATCTGTTGCCTTCAGAAGGGTCAATGGCCTGAATTCCTAAAGAAAGAAGGGAGAAGAACTTTTCCTGAGAGAAGAAGTTGTCTTTTCCTCTGTAAAAACCCTATTTTAGAGGATTTTCGCAGGTTGCACCATAGCTAGGGTGCGGAAATGCCTTGTTTCCACAGGCTGAACTATAGAGAGGGTGTGGAATTTCCACAGGTTGCACTATAGTTGGGTCACAGCAGCCTTCATATGTGGGAAAAACAAGCATTTTCTCGATGTTTCTAGAAGGAGAAGATTCTATGGTGAAGTGGCCTCTGAATGGTTTGGATCTTACTCGCTTTCATGATTTAGTGGGATCATCCTAACCTTGTCACCTTATCCTCTTTAGCTTATAAAAGGAGAGGAGCTCTCATGGATAAAGTTAGTTTGATTGGGTTGGAAATTTATTGAGCTTGTTAGCTTGGTTAGAGTGGCTTTAAGCTTTGTTTTGTCAAGATATATTGTGAGTAGCTATCAGATCCATGATCTCTGAATCCTTGGAGCAAGAAGTGTGTGGGAAGCAAGGAATCGTTGGAAGGAACCTTACAACATCAAGGCATCCGGTTGTAATCTCTCTTCCTATTATTAACATAATATAGTGGCATGTCTCTTTCCCATAGAATTATCTTATTTTATTGCATAATTCCTTGATCATATGCATAGGTTGTCATTGAATATACTCTCTCTGCTTTCACTTTGGTTGGTTTGTGTCTCACTGCAGGATTAGTATCACAAGAGAACTGGAGTGAAACAAGAACAAAAAAGATATAAGGAAGCGACACTTAAAGGTATGTCTCTTGTCTTTTGCTTGGTAGTAGATTCAATGATTGTAACTTAGGGAAAGCACCATGTCCTATCGTGTTTTGTTCTATATCTAGGTGGATTTAGGGGGATTAGTCTATGTCTGCATTCACTTATTTACCCGTTAACAAAATTGGCGAATCCACTGGGGAAAGATTGTTTTCCTAGTTTTTCTTTCTTTCTTGCTTTGATTGCTTGGGTTCTGTTTTCCTGAGTCATTGGGAGATCCAAATGAACTCCTTGACTGTTTAACTTCACTAGAAAAACCTTCTTAATTTTAGTTTTTTCCATTTTTTGTTTGATTTTCGCACCCTGATTTGAGGGACAGGGCGGCGACTTAGGGTTTCCGCACCCTACCTATTTAGACCAGTGCGGAAAATTCGTAACCTACCCATATCTGGCCCGTGGAAATCATGGATTTCCGCACTGTGTTAGTCTACAACCCGTGAAAATTGTGAAAATTTTGATTTTTGATGGTGGTTTCCTTACCCAGAACTTGGTTTTGTTTTTGGGGTGAATTTTTGGGTTTGACTGTGATCTATTTACAGTCTGCTTGACATTCTTTGAGCTTCTTTTAGCCATCTTTGCTTTGTTTTAGCTTGTTTTCTATTGAAAGATTTGATCTCTTGCTTCGAGTGTCTTTCAATTACAAAGCATTTGTTTTTCTTTAGAATTGTTTAATGAAAGTCTTTCTTTTTCTTTTATTGAATGGTTCGTGTTAAAAGAGAAACTTTGTTTGGGTTGCTTTTGTTTTGAAGCGGTTATCTATTGCTTTTAATGTCTCTTTGAAACAAACAAAAAAAAAAATTCTTGCCTTATATTAGATTGGGGGAATCCTTGCATTTGAAGTAGTGAAATTGCATGATTCTTAGCATTTTTTGGCCATGAATCGTGTATTGGTGTACAGTCTATTTTGCTCATTTCTTGAGAATCTTGATATTGATGAATTTAGTAAAATTTTGGGAATGATAATTGTTTTCTCCTTCTCGTATAATAGCTTTCATCGAAATGAAAAGATTGCATATTCATCTCTTTGCATAACTTTCGAATCAGTCAAAACACCATATTATCCATGCCATCTTCCTTTTTGAGTAACAACAACCTTAAAAATAAAGCGCTTATAAAATTGATTAGACATTTTTATATTTTTTGGTAGCAAACCTAAGATTAGTTGTAAGGCTTTGGAATAGGTGTGAAAGATAAATTTCCAAAGCTGCAAGCAAACATAGAATCTTACGTTAGGGAGCGGTGAAATCCACCTGCTACATTTTTTCCTAGGAAGCCCTTCTCACACAAGGGTCAAACCTGAGGTCGCATTGAGACTGGTAGAGTTACTCACCCTTCTTTGTTCGTCTTGGTGTAGATACTGTGCGTATTATCGGGGTCGCTTGAAAGGTATACCCACAATGATGAGTGGAAGCCTTTAGATTTGATTTTGAGCTAGATACCCTGCCCTTGCACATGGATCGGACTGTCGACTGTTTCCCCAGGCATCATTGTAGTAGTTGGTAACCTTAGTGGCCTATCTCTTTAGTGAATTTACACAAGGTGACTGTGGAGGGGCAATTCTTCACGGTACCTGGAATCGACGTTGGCCTAACTCACTTGGGCTCCTTGGAGGGTATACCCACAATTATGTGTGGGAGCTTGCACCAGGGTATAAGTCCATTAAGTAGACCATCAACGTAACTTTTCCACCCTCTCTATCTCATCCCTTTTGTACATTGTTCTCGCGACGTTGGATTTCATCACCAACTAGTGCGTTCATTGTAAGAAGGTTTTGTTTGCTTGCTTGCTTACTAGATTTTTAGCGTGTGCTGTTTGTTTTCCCTAGTGGACTCTAGGTTGGATTTTTGTTTTTAATGGTGTCAATTCCCGAAATGACCAATGAAGGAACCTTTGCTACATGAGAACCTTTTGTTTTTCCTTCTTACGAAAACATTGGTCCTCCTCACATCGCTACTTTGATTCTTCCAGTTCTCACAATTGGATTACCGGTATTGTTGTTTTCCACTCAGGTAATCTCAAATGCAATTAGTGCTTTAGTTGTAATCACTTCCCCCCAAGAGCATCAAGCTCATGTTGATCCTTCACCTTCTTCACCAGTAAGATCTTCTTCTCCTTCTTCACTTTCAAGGTCTTCTTCCATTTCATCTTCTTCTCCAAGTGAAAGCTCTAAATCTAGTAACTCGGTGGATAAGAAGAAGAAGAAAAGGAAGAATAAGAAGAAGAAAAATAAACAAGGGTCCAAACTTCAAACCACTATCAAACATGTTACTGATAATCGTGCAGGGAGTGTTGATGAGGCCAAGATCACCCAAACAACCCGTAAGCCCAAGTACCCTTGTAGGCTTTGTAAGGGTATCCATATTCTTAAGGATTTCTCTGTTCTATCCAAGGTCATAGAAGTGTGGTCTACAACTCCATTCCAGTCTATGTCGTCAACCTCTGCACAATATGTTGATGACCTCCCGTCAACTAGTCAAGTTACTGTTGGGAAGAAGAAAAGTAGAGTCAAGTTCCCATGTATGTTATGCAAAGGGATTCATCTCACTCACCTTTGCCCTTGTATGGACGAAGCCTCAAAATTACTGGAAGACATGACTATTTCACAGCCTCAACTTCCAGCTGTTTATCACAAGCTTACTCTTGACCCACCTGTAGTTAATGGAATGATTAATCTAGTCCCTTCGTCGATCAATATGGTTGATCATGTCGTCAATCTGGTCACTTCCTTAGTTGAACCAGTTGATAAAGTGGTTGATCTGATCCCATTCTCGATCAATCCCATTCTCCCTCCAGAGAGTGAAATCCAAGCGATCAATCTATTTCCACCTGTCGACCCCATTCTCACCTTTGAGAATGAAACCCAAGTGGTCGATTTGACATCATCATCACTCAATCCTACTCTCCCTCTAGAGAGTAAACCCGACACTACTCACATTTTTATCGTTGATACAAACTCTACCGTGTTGAGGGGGTATTCCTCCTTTTCCCGTGAAACCTCCTCCAAGTAATGAGGCCATCCTTTTTAATTGGGGTGTGCTAACTGGACCTCGTCTTCCCTCTCACATTCCTTTCCAGATTACAGTACAGGTTTGTGGTCAGGACGTTCCTCAAACGCTGATAGATGAAGGTGCGTCCATTGGTATTTTGTCTTCTTTTGCTTGGCAAGATTTAGGTTGTCCTTAGCTTGCCTCGGTTACGTAGAATCTGTTAGCTTTTAACAGAAGAACCAGTCAACCTTTAGCGACCCTTCCTCAGTTTCCTGTAACTTTGGGTGGAAAAACTGTCTTTATTGATGTCATGGTAGTCCAAGACCCCTTGGATTTCGCTTTATGCCTTGGGCGGGATTATGTATATTCCATGAAAGCTATTGTGTCCACTATTTTCCGTGTGATATCATTCCCTCACGATGAAAGAATTGTGACTATTGATCAACTTTAATTCATCGGTCCTGACTGGATTACCTCCCTAAATGATTCTTATATGTAGACAGTATCACCCCCACCACATGGTAATTATGTGGCATTGTTTCCCATGACTTGAACTTCTAATGATTTAGATCCGATAGTTGACATGGTGATCTCTTCGATATGGATTGATCTCTTCACCCCTATTGCGGCCCTCAACATGTGTTCCTTCCAGAGTGTGTCTCTTCCATCCAGTGAAGATCTCTTGGAGGCCATGATCGAGTTTTGTCCCTTGACATGATCTCCTTCTGAGGCATTGTCCTCTTAGAATCCTTGATCAAGAAGAGTTTGTTGAGCATGGTTTTCTGATTTCAAGCTCATTAAAAAATGAAACCAGCTTGTGAGGATAGTTTCCGTATCTCTGTAGAAACCTCATTAAAAAATGAAACAGAATTTACAAGCATAGTTCTTATACTGTGTCAAGCTCGTTAAAAAAAGAAACAACTTCTCCCTCTCTGTTGAGTCAAGTCCTTCGTCTAGTGTTTGAAGCTTTATTTCATCCACTTTTTAAGTTGGATGAAACAAAGCTTGGGCGTATTTGCCTCAGTCTCTGGACTTCATGCTGAATTTAAGCCGCTAGTTTCTTAAGATGGGGGCATAGTTTTTACTGTGGTTCAAGCTTGTGTAAAAATGAAACCACCTACGTCAAGCATAGTTTCCTCTGGTTCAAGATTGTGTAAAAATGAAACCAAGACCAAGCATAGTTTTGGCTACTTTTAAGCTTGTGTAAAAAATAAAATCTATCCCAAGCACAGTTTTGTTTTGTTTTAAGCTTGTGTAAAAATGAAAACAATCCCGAGCATAGTCTTTGTTCTTTCTCATGCTCGTAAATACATGAGAATAAGTTACCGAGCTTAGTCTTTGTTCTTTCTCGTGCTCGTAAATCAATGAGTATGTAACCAAGTATACTTTTATCACTTTTTCAGACTCGTAAAGGTTATATGAAAAAGGAACCCCATGGAGTTCCCTTTAAGCTCTTTTTAGACTCTCTAAACATGAAAAGATTGTCGAGCGAACTTGTTATTTTCATGCTCATAAA
Organism: Picea glauca; assembly: GCA_000966675.3. Lineage (NCBI taxonomy): Eukaryota > Viridiplantae > Streptophyta > Pinopsida > Pinales > Pinaceae > Picea > Picea glauca. The sequence continues at coordinate 331,182 of JZKD02S1672907.1, forward strand.
AGTGTTTGAAGAAAATGTCTGATGAGCAGTAGGTTATCTATTTTTCGGTCTCATCAGACTAACTTAAAAAAAAGGAACTGAAAGAGTTCTCTTTAAGTGTTTTTTAGACTCTCTAAACATGAAAAACCCCTGAGTTATATTTCTTTGGACTCGTAAAACAAACATCGAAAGGCCCATATGGGACCAAACCATTCCTTCCCAAGGTTCGTTAAACATACTCCAAGGGACTCATCTAAAGGATGAGCTTACAATTCAAGCATATGTTATCCTCCTCAATCTTGTGTAAAAATAAAGAGGTACTCACCACAAATGGTGGGGGAAAAATTGGGAAAGAAATGTATCTAAACCTGTATTCCATGGAAGAGTCGCTTTTGAACATGACACCCTTTCACTCGCTTTGTGTCTAGGTTGGAAAATCCACTTGTCTCTTGATCATACTCCTATATAAGATTACAAATTGGTATGTGACCCCTGTTGTTGAGTCATTTTTTCCAAGAGAGTTGTCGTGTCGTCAATATGTTTAAAGAGAAGTTAAACCCAGAAAGCCTTCTATTATGTCGGCCATCCCTGAGTCAATCCTGAATCACTTATTACTCTGATATACTTCAAATATTGTTACATGTTTCATGTCATTGATGGAGGATACATTAAGGCCTTCCTGTGACGAGTCTTTTACTGTCGACTTCAACTCATTATCCAGGAATTAGACTTAGAAACCAATTGGTACCTTGGAACTTGCATGCCTCAATGTCAGGTTTCCTCGCTTTCGACAATGGGTTTTCATTATTGACCCTTGATTGGGAGAGTCCGCCGAGTTTTCGACTTCATATCATTAATTCACATTCATTGGATTGTACCAGAGTACCTTGGGTGTCATTGACATTAATGGTGATTTCCCTCGCACTTGTTCACGGTATTCATTAATGACCGGTATTCAAGTGGTTTCTACCATGTTCGACTTCAGCACATGTATTCGCATGGTTACATTCGTACTATAGAGTGGTGGAGATGAAGACCCTAGATCTTTTCTAATAGATTCAGGTTGCGTTCGAGTATATTTAGTTTGTACTATTGCATAGATCCACATTATATGTCTCGTGGATATGTTCAAATTTGAGTCTTTAACACATATATTCATAGTGTATTTTTGGTGGCTATGTTCAGATTTGAGTAATAATGACATGGATCCATAGTATATGTTTGGTGGCCATGACATGTCTTACTTGACATGGATCTTTTCATTTCGGCATTTATGATTTGAGTCATTTGTATTCTGAGTATGGGAATGCCTACCTCAGTGATGGTATATCATTATATTGCATTTCCTTGTTTGTTGGCAAGTTTCTGACCGACTGTTCCTTGTTCCCTAAACACACTCGACAAAGTATTTCAACTATCACTCTGTTTTAACTTCATACTTTGGGGGTCTCTCTGTTACACATTATTTTCGTCATCCCCATGAATGTTAATGATGTAAACCTATATGTTTCCTTCAAAAGGGTCAGTGGCCTGAATTCCTAAAGAAACAAGGGAGAAGAACTTTTCCTAAGAGAAGAAGTTGTCTTTTCCTCTAAAAAAACCCTATTTTGGAGGATTTCCGCAGGCTACACCATAGCTAGGGTGTGGAAATGACTGATTTTCACAGGATGGACTATAGCTAGGGCATGGAATTTCCGCAGGCTGCATTATATCTAGGTCGTGGCATCCTTCATACGTGGGAAAAACGAGCATTTTCTCGATGTTTCTAGAAGGAGAAGCTTCTGTGGTGAGGTGGCCTCCGAATGGTTTGGATCTTACTCGCTTTCATGATTTAGTGGGATCATCCTAACCTCCTCACCTTATCATCTTTAGCTTATAAAAGGAGAGGAGCTCTCATGGAGAAAGTTAGCTTGATTGGGTTGGAAATTTATTGAGCTTGTTAACTTGGTTAGAGTGGCTTTAAGCTTTGCTTTGTCAAGATAGATTGGGAGTAGCTATCAGATCCATGATCTTAGAATCCTTGGAGCAAGAAGTGAGTGGGAATCAAGGAATCGTTGGAAGGAACCTTACAACATCAAGGCATCCAGTTGTAATCTCTCTTCCTATTATTAATATAATATAGTGGCATGTCTCTTTCCCATAGAATTATCTTATTTTATTGCATAATTCCTTGATCATATGCATAGGTTGTCAATGAATATACTCTCTCTGCTTTCACTTTGGTTGGTTTGTGTCTCACTACAGGATCAGTATCACAAGAGCACTGGAGTGAAACAGGAACAACAAAGATATAAGGAAGCGACACTTAAAGGTATGTATCTCGTCTTTTGCTTGGTAGTAGATTCAATGATTGTAACTTAGGGAAAGCGCCATGTCATGTTGTGTTTTGTTCTAGATCTAGGTGGATCTAGGGGGATTAGTCTATGTCCGCATTCACTCATGCCAAAGTGTCCTATTTGATAATTAAAATACATAAAATTTATAAAAATAAATTATAGATAAAATTTCAATAAATGTTATTATATTATTTTTAAAATATCATAAAAATATTATTGTACTAGTAATTTTTTTTGATAAAAATATTAATATGATAATATATTAAGTTCATTTAAAAAAAAAAAAAATTGTAAGTAAGATTCTATAAAAAACCTTTCAAAATCAAAAATTACAACATCATCAGTTTAAACCATTTTGTAATTACTGAATTGCCCCATGGGGAAACCAATTTAGCCAGCCTGCTAGGTTTGGAACCAATGTATCAAAATACCAGTCATAAGACAACGTCTAACCACATAAGTAACATTGCCCCATGGGGGACACCGATTTACTGTTCATGCTAAGACTGACGTAATTTAAACCATACATAAAATAACTAAAAGTGCCAAGTGGCAAAATGTAATCCAAACATCCAGTTGACCATGCAGAGAGACACATATGTAGTTCAAGTGGTAGGGTTGTAGTGTGGCCACACGTCCCAGGAGGTGACCTTGAGGGTTGGAGTCGTGTCTGGTGTTGCTTCCTCCTCCTGATGCCTATGCGTAGCTGGTGATGTTGCTTCCTCCTCTGGATGCCTGTGCGCGGATGGTGGTGTTGCTTCCTCCTCCAAATGCATGTGGATAGCTAGTACCAGTATCGACAGCTCATTCCCTAGTGCATTTGGTTCCGCATCTGAGGGGTGGCACATTTCATGCAGTTTTGAAAGCATCTACAAGAATTGTACCCCCCACCCGTCCAAGACTTCCAAATGAAATCGCAATTCATCCATATCCTTTCGTAATTCGAACACCATGCCTTGCAAAATTGAAAGGCCTTCTTATATCTTTGTGCAGGAGGCACAATCTGAGCAGGAGTGAGGTTGCTCTTCTTGATGCCCTTGGCTGGCACAGAAACCTTCACTCGGAGCTTGGAGTGGGGGCGAATGGACTAGCGAAGGCTCATGCGCCGAGTTCACAGGAGAATTGGGAGGAATGACTTGAGCTGGCTGTGAAGAGGAGGCCAAGTCGGAAATTGACCTTAGGTTAAAACCTAGAGAATTTCCCTGGAGATTAAACCATTCAATCCTACATGCAAAGGGTGAAGAGAGGGGCGAAATACCACTGGGGCTATGGCCAAAAAGTGTTGAGGAGGTTGGCGAGGAGGTTGATGAACTGTGATAGAGTGCAGGGGTAGGCATGGGTCTGATTGCTAAACGTGGTCGATTTGGTTGCCAATTCGAGACACGTTTGGATTTCCCTTGCTGTATCGGCATGACTGAGGCACGACGAGGCCTAGAAAGCATAGGAAGAAAGCTAAGGAAGCCAATGAGCAGTAGGGGAGAGCATAGTTTGCTGGAGGACTAGGCTAGAAATGTATGGAGCTGCGAGCAAGTCTAGTGAGGTTCATGGTGCAAATATCGTTGGTGGAGGAGGACACACATGAGGAGAGTAAAGATTGATCCATTGAACTGATCCATCGAGGGGATGGGAAGCCAGAGCAGGGCGAACTAGGAGTAATGGCGCTCTGGTTGTCATGGTGTTAGGTTGAATGCATGGAGCAGAAGGGATGGAAGGGCACGTGCATGTCACATGGTTGGTGCCATGATGGTCATCATCGATCCTTTCCATTTGACATCTAGGCTGCATTATCACCCCATCGAGGGTCATTTAAAAAAAATATTATCATTATCATGATTTTGAAATTATTTTTTTTTAAATCAATATTTTTTCTAATTTTATTTTAAAAATATATGATTTTTTATTGGACAAAATCAATTTTTTTCATAATTTTATTTTTAAAATATATGATTTTTTTATTGGAAATTAGAAATTAAAGTATTGTG
>JZKD02S1672907.1:403336-424180 GCA_000966675.3 Picea glauca
ATGCCAAGGTTTAGGGACAGATTGACTCTGAAACATTTAGTCCAGGAAGGGTCTTGGTTTACCCCCTGTCCCTGTCCGGAGAGGTAGTATCCTCTACCTAACTGATTTGAAGAGGAGTGTATGGGAATCATGACTAAAGTCTATGAAGAGACGGAAGTATGATAAGGACTATTCACATGAGGATACATGTTGCCCCCTTGTGAAGGGGTTCCATAAAGAGGGTATATCGAACCATAAAATTGATTCTCCCCATAAGAAATACTCGTAGATACATGAGTACCCATCATGGGAAAAGTATTCGAAGGAATAGACATGGCGGATAGAGGATACATGGATGGAGTGTAATAAGTAGAATAAGCACCCATCTGAGTATTGACTCCTGAAAGAGAGTAACTAGGACTAGATCCATAAGAGGGGAGGTTGCAACCTCCCGTCATAAAAGTAGGTTGAGGGACATGACTCATATCAAATGAAGACATAGGCATTGGGGCCATGGTGCCCCCAAATCCAATGCTAGGATTCATATAAGTGGACCAGGGAGAGGATTGCAAAGGTGAAGCCATATCAACGAGAGAATGACTAGAGACCCAAGGCGCAGACTAAGTACCATAGTTCTACATACCATCATGGGGTAGGTAGCGGTGAACGAAGGATTCAAAAGAACTCTGTTATCCATGATAAAGAGAACTTAGTATAAACTCTTAAGGCCAACTAGTAATCAAATAGCACACCAAAAGTCAAACGGCCAAAATGCATGCAAACGGGGTAAAGTGGTTGAGTGGCCTCCTTCCCTAAAGAAGGTATGTCTCGCCCAAGAGGGGCTTGAGACTTCCTGCTAAATATCAGAGGTAACATAATCAGTTATAAGGGCCCTCATGGGCTTAACAACCAGTTGGTCAGATCCCCCCAGAGAGGTAATCCTCCATAAAGGTTGCGTGATGTCCGACCCTTAACTGACCCAGGGTACCTACAGAATAACCCCTGCAAGTAACCTATGAGACACCTAAGTCAATCAACTAATAAACCATTATATAATCGATGCACAGGCGAGCAGTCGTAATTCAGGTCCACCATATGGGTTCGGTAGCAAAGCCCGAAACCTTGAAAGCACCACCTCTCACGGAGGTAAAGGCACTAGCAATATCCCCAAATATGAATAGATCCCCAGAAATATCTATGACACTAGGAAGGTATCGAGGGGATATCCCTTCAACCAACTTCGTGCGACATCATGATTAACTCCGGTGTGAGAGGAGCCTTCTAATCTTACCAGTTATACAATGGATTTCTCCACTCCCTGACTCAGACACATATGTTGATTTAATTTCCTTGGAGAAGTTTACTCACAAAATATTATTCCAAGGCACTAAATCCTAGGCTAGTTTGTGCACCCTAGAAAATAAAATTGTTACTAATAAATTTTAAATTATAGCATTGATTTTAAAGGCCGTGATTACTCAAAAAGGTATGGTAGTGAAACTCATGGTGTTATGACTCTGCAAGAAAAGTAAATATGAAAATAATGCAAAGTCCGAACTTTAACTTTTAATGAATGATATGCTTATAAAAACGATGCAATTTACAAATTCAACTATGCAATTCAAAAGTAAAAATTCAATCTTTCACTATATGCACTAAGCTAATGATAAAAACTCAAAAGACAAAAATGTCAAGCAATGCAAAATGCCTATTTTTTTTGTATTTTCAATATATCGAAATTGAAAATGCATGGACTGAATAAATAACTTGATATATAGCCCTATTGTGTATAAAAAAAAGATAACTCAAGCAGGATACCAAGCAACAAAACATCCGGCCCAATGTACAAGGACAATAAAAATGAAAAGATGAAGAGAAAGACTTCACCCAGAAATTCAACCAAAAGAGGGTTTCCTGTCATCCCACAAGCACTCAACAGGCACTACAGAGACCCAAGAAGGCTCAGCAAGCATCAAATCCCACCCAACAAACACCAGCCCAAGCAAACAGGAAAGGAAAAAAGGTGTACGTGATTGTTCAGGTAAACAAAGCGTATATACGCAGCTTGGAGTGAGACAGCCTGTGTGTATATGCGATTGTCAAGGGAAAATGAATGTATATGTTTTAAAACAAGGCTAGGCAAGGGAGAAAGGCTGAAAACTTAGACCCAGAGTGAACAGGAGCTGTCAAGAAATGATACGACAAGAACCACAATAGAAATGGGAGCAATCTAAGGAGAAAAGTACTTCAAACCCTAAGAAAGAAGATTCATCCCCAGTATGGTCGCCAATTCTGTTACTAGGAAAATCTTTCTATGGCTAGGGTGAACCACAATAGACGGAAATGACTGCAAAAATCAACTCTATCCCAACAACATGCTATATAAACCAATGTGCAAGCAAGATAATAAAGAGGCCTACCTCATCCAGATGTTCGATGATGTCCGTCGTTGAGCACTTTGACCCAAAGCTATATATGCCTGCAATAAGTTCTCAAAAAACAAGAAAAAACAAGCATATGGTGGAAATATAAAAGGTTAGCACATTAGATATCATAATCCATCAATATTCATAACAAATATGCCCATGGATAATAATTCATATATTTGCAAGATATCAATTGGATGGGAAAGAAGTATTTCTATTAACAAATGATCAGCAGAAGTGAAAATATTACAGACTTCTATGTCGGCACAGTTCGGAACCGAGAAACCAAGTTCCTTCCATTTCGGCCTCCACCACTTCAATCCTACACCAAAGGCAAGCTCATATAAGGGAGATAATGAGGTTCTCCATCAATAAGGGAATATCTTGGGGGTTGAACACTTTGTTCAGACTTAAAGGACAAAGGGATGAGAACTCAATGTGAAGTAAATAATTTCTCCATAGTAACTTTGCTCTCAAAGTTGAATCCTTTCTCCTTTTCCACAGCTCGAAATAGGCTTCTTTATAGTCTTCAAAATGCAACTGAAGGGTCAAGTCAGAACGTTTCCAATATATGGAAGGCCAAGGATCAGAGATCTCCCGTCGTGACATTGAAGACCGACATTTAATTTAGAATTTTTGGCACAAATCCCGATGTGCACAGGTTGTAATAGAGCAGCCTACGTATACACTTGTTGTATAGGGTGAAATATGCATACAAGTGGAAGATTTTGTATTTTTGTCTCTAGAATTTAGTAACAGGGAAGACAAGTCTGCATAGGGAAATGGAATAAGGCCCTCTCTGCAAGATTACATAGGGTGAGGCAAATCTTGCTCTAACACATGGTGAAATGGATAGTTCCAGAATCCATAAGGTGGTAATAAAGGTTGAAGGGAGAAGTAGGTGTCATCACATGGCTCGAGGTGAGGTGGAAGGCTCTGAGTTCACGGATGTATGCGTGGAGCGCTCTAACACCCCATCCAGGGGGCCTATCTATGTTGAGAGCCTTAGCTATGAAATCCTGGAGGAGGGGTTGATCTCTGTGGGTGGGGGACATATAAAGGATATCTGGTCCTTCTAAAGCAACCCCGAAATTAGCCAATTTGTCTACTACCTGGTTGGCTTTCCTTTTCACATGCGAAGGAATGAGCACCAAGTGAGGCGAAATGAGAGATGCAATGGCACCGAGTCCTGTGGTAAGTCACTAGCAAGGGGATATGTTGTCTGGATTCACTCCATTGAGTATCTTTACAAAAAGGCTTACAGTTATTTGAGAATCCTTCTCGATGATCAACTTGTTGTGCCCATTGTCTTGAGCAAGTTGTAGGCCTTTGATTAGACCCCAGAGCTCAGTTGCGTTGTTTGTGTTATGTCTAATACTATCGGCTGCGATGAGTATTATGCTTCCTTAACTGTTGCGAAGAACCACCCCGAAGCCGGTAGGTCCCATATTACCTTTGTAAGCTCCGTCGAAGTTTAATTTGATGAATCATAGAGCTGGAGGAGACCAGTGTGAGGGGTTGCCTTTGTCTTGTAAACTTTTGGGCTTCCTTGAAAAATGTGGGTGAAAGTTGATGATCCATTTGTCTAGGATGCACTTTTCATGTGGAGGACAAGACAAGTCCTCCTCTTTCTAAGGCTGAAGGAAAATGGTTTCTCTGATGTTGTCATTAATGTGTTGCCATAATTTCTTCCAGTCAAGCTGAGACGAAAGGAAAATTCGTCTGTTTCTCTCTTTCCAGAGTTGCCAGAGAATGAAGCCCGAAAGTAGTTACCATATATGGTTTAGGATGGGAGACTGAAAATCTGAGTCTCTCCATTCTTCTAAGGTCTCTATGAGGCCTTCTCATTTTCAATATGTGGTGCACATGATTGAGGTGCAGTGATCCCATATTTGTGTACTGTAGGAGCAGAGAATGAGCATATGATTTTGAAATTCTGAGTCTTTCTAGTGAAGAGGGCAAATGGAGGGCCCGAAAAAAACTCTTTTGGTGAGATTGTCCCATGTGAGGATGCCCTTGTGTGCAATGAGCCAGAGGAAAGTGCTTATTTTTGGCCAATGCTTGATCGACCATATTTTCTCCCAAACGGGTTCCTGGGGGAGCAAGTGTGAGGTTGTCTTTATATTGTAGGCCTCTTTGATGGTGAAGGTGCCTCGTGAGGAGTGCCCCCATCTGAGGATGTCATCTCCTTGAGAAATTTTAATTTTCCTGGAAAAAGTTAGATCATGCCAAGGTTGAAGATCCACGTGTGCTAGAGCGTGAAGTTCTATGGGAGTGGACTTCCAATTATGCCAAGTTGTGTATGGGGGGTACTGATCCAGATTATTTTCAGCACGAAATGAGAGCGGAGATATAATAACAAAATGCACAAAGCTATTGCGAATATCCAATAATATAACATAAATGTATTATAGATGCAACCATAAACACAAAGATATAGTAATACACGATTTCTATTAATGAAATAAATGTACAGAGACTGTAAAAATACAGAGTGAAAGACTCGCTAGAATGGTGGCAGCTTATCTCTGAGAAGATATGTGACGTTGCGCTCATTTGCAAGAAGATTATTTTTACAATGAGGCTCTAAGGGCCTTTTTAACATAAGTAAAATCCAAAACCCTAACCCCAGAAGATGAAAAGACAAAAGGTTTGCGGGCCCCGATGGAGGTAGTTGATACGTCAACTTCTCGGGGGTGTAACTTTTTCATACGATCTCTGTTTGGGGTGCTCGATACACCATTAGAAAGATCTATCCAAGGAATAAAAATTTTGTGTGAGAAACATTGAAATTCATTCCATGTTTCTCCCCATTTTCCCAAAATACGTTGTTTAGGGCCTCAAAACAGCTCCAGAAATTCAGAACCCAAAAACCTGGTAAAAATAGTAAATTACCAAATTTGCCAGAAAATTGTTTTTAGCCAGTTGGAGAAGGTGGGTGGCCACCGATATCCACATGGATAAATCCTCTGTCCTTAGGAATAAATGGTCTCCATTGGGTTGAGTTCCCAGAGGAGAGGGAAAAGCGTTTGTTGAATCTACATCTTGATAAGTCGCTTTCCTTGTTGGGGAAGTTGCGCTGCTTAGCTTGTGGAAGGTTGTCACGAACCTATTGCTGGCAGGTTTGACTCTGTTCAAACAATCAGTCTATCTGAGATGACTATGTGAAGAAGGAATCTTTACACTTTGTTGTAATCTTGTCGACCTTATTCTATTGGATAGAAGGTGCTTGGGTCGAGGCTGTAGTGGTTGCAGTATCCTTCTGTTCACCTTTTGAACTCATTGTGAAGAAGTTGAATTTTGTATGAGATACTACCTTTCAACACTGTTTAGGTGGGACAATAGTTGGAACTACCTCTGGTATTCTGTAGAGATGACCCCCTAGAGTAACAATGACATTACGGGGTCGAGACTCATAGATAGCATGGCGTTTCCACATATACAGCTAGCCAAAGAGAACATCACAGACATCCAGTGGGGCAACACCACATAATACCTCATCCTTGAAGGTTTGAATGCCATATGAAAATCGACACTGTTGGCTGACACGAAGATCTCGTCCCTGGCGAAGCCACCCAATGTTGTATGGCTGTGGGTGTGGTGTTTTCAACAAACCCAATTGTTTGACAACCTCTACTGAGATGAGGTTCTTCTGGCTTCCGCTATCAACAAGAAAATGAAGTGGGGTACCCTTCACCCACATCTGTGAATGAAAAAGGCAATCCCCTTCTTCAGGATCTATTGGTTCTTTTGGTTCAATTGTTGCGGTCACAACATTAGTTGTGGGGTTTGCATCAATGATCTGTCTTTTACCAGTATTTTCATAATCAGATTTTGAATCAGGGTTCAGCTCCTTGTCTTTGATCTCAGCCACCAATGTCTGTTTTGAGCGACATTTATCTGTGTTGTGCCAGGGTCTTTTCTGGAAATCGCACCATTTTTCGGTGTCCTTCTTTGTCTTCCTGTGACCCTTCTTTTCCTATGGCTTGGACTAGTTTTCGGAAGACTATTTTTTAGGGTCGTCTTTTTCATACTTTGGTTGTTGCGGATTTGTAGATCCAAACTCTCGTTTGTTCTGGTTCTTAAATTTCTACTCGATTTTGACAACATATCGATAAGAAAAATCGAGTGATGAGATGTCCAAAAAATCCATTTTTGTTTGGATGTATTTGTGTAGAGCCCCATGGTATTTCGGAACCAGATGTCGCTCAGAGTCTTTGATATCTAGCTTGGTGTGCAAGGTATGGAAAGTATCGGTGAACTCCAGAACTGCTTGGCCCCTCTCTTGTCGCAGTGTGGTCCATCTCATGTACTGGTCCTCATAGTTGCCAACAGGGTAATACTGTTCCTTTATCGCATCCACAAAAAAATCCCAATTAGGCTCGACCCCATATATTCCAGACTCCTCTGTGGAACTCTGATCCCAGTAATTTTCCCACCAATTTTTGACATGGGGGAGAGACTTAAGGAGTACGAAGATGATCTTTTCTCTATCGAAAAAATTGTGAATAGAGAAATAACCTTCTAACGGATATCTGACCTTCAAATATAAGAATATCAAAATTGACCTATACCTTAAAAGGAGAGGTGCCTCCAAAGTGGCTTCTTGATGAAGATGCACCTGATGCTATTGGCATGCGTTGAAGGATGTGGGAAAAATTCTCCATCATTTTGTCCCTCTTTCGTGTGAGAGCTTGCTCAAGAAACAGATTGATAGAATCGTCTGCTCTGTCATTTTTCTATTCTTCCACCATTAAGGGTTTCTTGGGTGTGCAAGAGTGATTTTCCTCAAAATATACAAGCTCGAGACGCAACTTTCTATACTCGGACCTCGTTAGGGACATGCACTGAAAAATGATCAAGAGCAGCCTGCTTTGATACCACTGATCTGGATTATTTTCGGCACGAAATGAGAGCGAAGATATAATAACGAAATGCACAAAGATATTGAGGATATCTAATAATATAACATAAATGTATCAGAGATGCAACCATAAACACAAAGATACAGTAATACACAATTTCTATTAATGAAATAAATGTACAGAGACTGTAAAAATACAAAGTGAAAGACTTGCTAGAATGGTGGTGGCTTATCTATGAGAAGAGATGTGACGCTGGGCTCATTCGCAAGAAGATGATTTTTACAATGAGGATCTAAGGGCCTTTTTAACATAAGTAAAATCCAAAACCCTAACCCCAGAAGATGAAAATCCAAAAGGTTTGTGGGCCCCGATGGAGGTAGTTGATACGTCAACTTCCCAGGGGCGTAACTTTTGCATACGATCTTTGTTTGGGGTGCACAATACACCATTAGAAATATATATCCGAGGAATACAACTTTTGTGTGAGAAACATCGAACTTTGATCCATTTGCTCCCCGTTTTCCCAAAAAACATCGTTTAGGGCCTCAAAACGTCTCTGAAAGTTCAAGACCCGAAAAACTGCTAAAAATAGTAAATTACCAAAATTGCTAGAAAATTGTTTTGAGCTAGTTGGAGAAGGTGGGTGGACAATGATATCCACCTGGATCAGGTCCTCTTGAAAATAGTCTGTGACCGTGATTAGACCAGCCTGAGTGGTGGGGGTAAGAATATTCTCTGTGATGGAGTGTTGCGTTAAGGAGGGCCATTGTTTCCACGAATCATGCCAAAATGCATCTTTCCTTCCTTTCTGTATTTCCCAGAAAGCATGATCAACGATCAGAGTGTGGCCTCGTCTTGCAGCGTTCCAAATCAAGGATCTCGAGGTGTTTTCATTCCATCTGATAAGTTGGTTTTTGGCAATATGTGGAACATACTTCTTCCACCAGATTCTGGCCTAGAGGTCCTTAGGTCGCTTCAACCATCTCCACCAAATCTTCTCACAGAGAAATTTATTGAGAGTGGAGGGGTCCCTTAAACCAAGACTACCTTTTAATTTTGGTTTGCATATATTTTCTGAGCTGATCAGAGCTATTTTTCGTTCCATCTTTGCCCCTTTCCAAAGAAAGTTTCTTTGAAGGGTCTTGATGGAAGTAAGAATACATCTTGGGCAGCCAGTGCAGAGAAGGAATAAATAAGCAAGGTTTGAAGGACTGATTTGAGGAGGATGATGCGACTAGGAAGGTTGAGCATTCGAAAGATCCAGGAGGAGAGTATTTTTCCCATGGAAGAAAGGAGCCCCTCCTAGGAGATATTCTGAAAGCCTCTATTAATGATTGGAATTCCAACGTATTTGGCTGGAAGGGATCTCCGTGTGAAGACCAGGATGTTGGTGATGTGAAGTTAAAAAGGTAAACGAGTGTTAAAAAGAAGAGCTGGGATTTTTCTTGATTAATGTCCATGCCTGAGGTTGCGAAGAAAGTTTAGAAGATACTGAGAATGCATAGGGCTTCACGAACGGTGGGGGAGCTTAGCATTAGGGTGTCATCAAAAAACTGGTTGTGGGAGATGGGGGGATCCATGCCATGAAGGGAGATTCCATATAGAGACATATATACAAGGGAGGCTTTGATGAAGCGGCTTAGCCCTTCTTCCATGATAATGAAGAGGAAGGGGGACAGGGGGTCCCATTGTCGTAGTCCACGAGAAGGCGAGAAGGGGCAGGAAGGAACATTATTGATCAAAATGGAGAAGAAAGCGGAGGAAGTGAGGTTTAGAATCCAGTCCACCCAGTCCATAGCGAATCCAAAAGAAAGAAGAATTGATTTCATGTAAGTCCGACTGAGTTTATCAAAAGCTTTGGAAAGATATAACTTTAATAACATACTTGGAGTACCCATGCTTTGAAGAGAGTGTATCACTTCATGGGCAAGGATGACGCTGTCGAGAATTTTCCTGACTTCAACATACCATGACTGCTTGGGGGAAATGATGAGGGACAGGAGCGGGTTGAGGCGTCAGGCGATTACTTTTGATAACAACTTGTAGATTACATTACAAAGAGAAATTGGTCTGAACTGTTTAGGATGAGTGACCTGATATTTTTTGGGGATGAGGGTTAGGAAAGTAGAAATAAGAGCAGGGAGGATCGGCCCAAAGATGCGATAATCTTCAATGATGTCCCAAACTTCTTCCCGAATCATGGGCCAGCAAAAGTGAAAGAAGTCGGTCGTGAAGCCGTCTGTACCTAGAGATTTGCCTATGGGGGTATGTTGCAGGGATAGGTCTACTTCTTCAATTGTGATTGGTCTGGACAGAGCTTCATTCTTCTCTCGAGTTATGAGATTGGGGATGTGCTGGGTGATATTTTCTATGTCGGGGGATCTGTTAATAAGAGGTTCAGACAATAGATCTTTGTAATAAGAGACTAGTTCCTGCTCAAGATCTTCATGTTTGTGGAGATTTTTCCCTTGCTCCGTGACCAGGTGTGTAATGTGGTTGTTGTGTCTGCGTTGGATCGTCGCACGATGGAGAAACTTGGTATTTCATTCCCCTTTTTGAAGCCATTGTATTCGAGATTTTTTCCTCCATAGGACTTCCTCCTGAGAACGCCTTTCCTCCAATTGTTGTTTGAGTAGATTTTCCTGTGCTTTGAGATCCAGGACATGGAAATGGAAATGGAATTGATTGAAGGAAGAAATGTATATTCATTTCCTTTATACATCGTGTTGAAAAATAGGTTGATATGTAATTCACATGTACAATTAGGTTTTCTTTTCAACATTGTGTCATATTTGGTATTCAATGGACAATCCATTTGTCACATGGCGTTGTAGATTATAGTCAAATCATCTTTATTTGTAATTTTCACATCTGCATTTCAACCTTTAGGAAGAGTTGGAATAGCATGATTAATATATGCATTTCAACCCTTTAGTCAACCCTTGGAAGAATTGGACATGCATAATTAATATAGGATTGTATTTTTTTTAAGTCTAGAATATATATTATTTGATATGAAGTAATTTAAATAAAACTAATGTGTTAGAATCTTTTTTTTTTTTTAATTTAAAAATGAGTTAAGCTTATATTATAATCACAAATATGTACCAAAATTGAACCGGGGTGTGCCAAAACTATCGGGCCATAAAAAAAAAACAGAGTATCATCAAAGTAACATCCAAAGTCCAAGATACATGCCCATAACTACTAAAACCATAGCCTATCTGGCTAAGAATAAGATAAGGGTGGTAGAATAAAGTTCATCATAGAATGGGATTACACTTTTGAGCATAGACCAAAACAAGAAGTCAAAGAAGGAGGATGCCATACCCTAATGACCTAGTTCATTCTTGATCTGTGGACTGCAACAGTACGTAGGAATGCTATCGTGCATCATATGAATCCCCTCGTGCTATTCTTCTTCCACCGTTATGGGAAAATTGAAAGAGCCTGGAGGGATTTGTTCTATTGATCCATTCTCTCGTTGCTCCCTCTGATGGCCTCCATGGGTGACCCATACCTTAATGTTCTATTGTGATCTGCAATATAGCTCAAATGTTTCCTCCAGAATATGGATGGTGTGTAGAATCTTAACATGGTCTTTCTTGGTTTGATGGAGGGCTTGAAAAAATAAGGTCTTTACCATCCAATAATTCTCCAACAACGTGAATTATCTCATATCTCGGGTTCTAGTATGGAGTGGGTTGACCACCTAATTCGCTACTTCAGCTATAATCTTTGTCTCTTTGGTATCCTTGCGTTGGTCCTTGACTAGTTTTTCTAGAGCTTCAGTAGTATGGATTTCCTCTTCTGAACATAATTTCCAGTACTAAGCCTTTGTAACAACAACATCTCTCTCATCCCACGTCGAGCGGGCAAGCCTCTCGATGAAGAGGCTTCTTTATCATGACGACCCAAAAAATGACCTTTTGTCTTCTTCTTCCAATGGTGAGCCATCCTAGTTCCAATACTCTATGTTCTTGGATCTGTTGAATAGATTGGGGAGCTGTAGGGAATTGCTTATCAGGGAGAACATTACTCGGAAGCAAGTTCCCCTTCTACCTCTCATAATGACCACTTTGTCCTCATAAATGGGATTAATATGGACCTTATTATGGTTATACCCTCCCCACCTGTAGATTGGAAATCTCTCCATTATGATCCCACGAGTTTGCAATCTAGTTATCCCCGACGTCGTCATATCTTTCCAAGGCTCAAAATCGGTACTTCACCTAAGATGAGAGTAAATGAAAATTACTTTCCTCTGGAAGAAACCACCTCTTCCCATGCTTGAACATGGTGGTTTCCATGTATCGGCATCCTTCTCCACCTCTCAACCTAAAACCTTTCATTTCACTCAATGAGAAATGTACCTTCCCCTTCTCCCTGCATGAGAGCCCCGAGCCACCTGTCCTCGGGCCTCACATTACCATCATGCAATGTCGCCATATCATCAAGTGCCCAGAACCCTCCATCAGCCAAATCCACTTGGCAAGACCGATCGATTTGTTCATGCAATCCATCTAGCAGTGGGTCCCCCTCCCACTAAAGTTGGTGGTGACCATGCAACATGACACCAACATTCGTCATGCAATCAACCATTGAATTGGATTTCTTGTGAACCATCTTGGGGATGATGGCTGCCAAGGACTTCGCAATACTCCCTATCTCTGCTAAACCATGACTTAGTCTCCAGTGACTCGAAACTCGATCGAGAGGAACCCCATTCAGGATTTTCCTCAGATCTAATAGAAGAGTGTGGGAGTCGCCTTCTACCACCAGAGCATGAAATCCATGTGTCTACATGATTGCAAGTCCCCGAAGGAGGCTGACCATTTTCATCATATTATTTTTTGTGGTTCCTAGGTTGGAAGCATACACTAGTATCACTTCTCCCCAGTGATCTCGAAGACCCATCCCGCCCCTGCAACTCCTGGGTTTCCCTTAGAGGTGCCATAAAAATCTAGTTTGAGAAACCCCCCCTGCGGGGGAACCCACTACTCTCTGATGTGTGCCTGAGAAGGCCTCGACTTGTATAAGCTAGCCAAAAATGCCTTCTAGAATTCTTATGAGCATCTAATTTTATAATTTTGTTATGTATAATAAAATTGCTTGACTTTTTTATTAGGAAAAAAAATGTTGTTGATAAACATAGATGAAAAAATAAAAGTTTGTTTTTATAAATATAAAATATAATATAAAAAAATCACAATTATAAAATATAGAGGAGACTCTTGTCATTCTCGTTATCTTAAATATGGATGTGAAGTTTGGGGATGTAATATCTCTTGAGAATCCTAAAGAAAGATAGAGCAAATCCAAAAGAATTTTATAACTTATAATCTCAAAATGAAGGGCAATACGCCTATCATATCCTCCTCATCGAAGTGATCATTTCCCCCATTGAGAGAACAATTATGATTAGGTACTTAATGTACAAGAACAAGATAAACAACATGGATAACAAGACTCTCCCCAAAATTGCTTCAAACTCTAGCCAAAATCACCAACAACTTAAGAGGGGATGGCATAATGATGCCAAGTCTTGACTAAATCATTAGGGAATAAAAAAAGAAGTTATTTTGCACAATATGGATGATATTAAAAATATTGTGCAAGCTAAATGTAAGGACAATTAGAGGATAAAATAAAATTAAAATATTATGAGGTGGTTAACCCTAACCTTGGAGATCAAAAGTATTTGACCAACATAAAGAAGAGAATCTATATTGCTAAAATAAGAACTAATTCCCATGAGTTGCATAGTAAAATTGGGTGTTGGTTAATCACCAAAACACCATGGCAAGAAAGACTCTATCACCTTTGTGAAGACTTTAACCACTACCACCATTATCATCGTAACAATTTTATAAATATAAAATATAACTAAAAAAATATTTTCACAAATATAAAATATTAATATGAAATCTTTATAAATATAAAAGATGATATATATCATCACACATATAAAATATTAATATAGGAAAAAATATCCAATGACTAATACCCGGTGTGTTTTCTTTTGAGAAACATAGGGAAAAAAATATAGTAGTACCTCTAGGTTGATGAAATAAATTGTGTTTGTAATCAACCTTTTATTGAGGTTATATAGATTGAAAGTTCAAAATTATGAAATATAATAAATGCGGAGCATGCTTTCGTTATTTACGTGTAAATTAGTTTTTATTTAAGCTTTCTTTATTTACGTGTAAATTAGTTTTAGTTTTTATTTAATAAAATTGTGATCGTGTAAATTAGATTTTTATTTAATAAAATTTTAATTGTATTAATTTAAAATGAAAAAAAAGGATAATACTAATTATAAAAATATATAATTATTTTAATTTCAAATTTTGAGAGATTTGTGTTTTTATTTCAGAGACGTAAACTTTTATAGTTTACTAAATGGATTTTCAGATGAGTTAACCCTTGTCCAAAAACCTAGTATGAAGCTAAGTTAGTCATAAAAAGATTTTGTATTCCTGTAAATTTGGATGATTGTCAAAGGTGCTCATTTATTTCAATTTTGTATGACTGTTGCTTACTATTTTTGCATAGTAGTGGGTCTGACTGGCACTATACTTAGCAGGCCTTTTGGAATTTAGGAGTTATAGTCAATTGAATATATCCAATCTGCCTCAAAAAGCTTCTATCAGTATAATCACAGCCTGATATAAGAGAGCTTAATGTAAAATTTTCAACTTAGATATTGATAGTTGATAATGGAAGTAGGCTAACTCAGGATCAATCTTCCCTCTCGAATTATTTTTCCTTCTAACTGTGTTGTTTTAAATTTTTTCTAACTGTGTTGTTTTAAATTTTGGCCAATCCAAAAATCTCTGGCCAATCTTCCCTCCTTCCCTCCAGAGTGGTAACTGATAAATCTTAGCTATAAAATTTGAATACATACTTGTTTACTTGTCATTGAATTATTTATTATCTCAACTGCTTGATGCTCTTATACTAAAAAATTCATGTCGGATATATCATATCTCTGCTAAAAAGCTTGGAATAGTACAGTCACGACCGTATATAATAGAGCATAGTGTAAAAAGTTAAAATGATGAGTGATATGAAAGGTGGTGTCCTTTCAACAGATTTACATTTCTTTTGTTTTGGGTATCTACCAAGATGGGTGGATCATATTGTTGATTGGAGTAGTTGAAGATTTTCAACTAATTCAAGTTTTATAGACAATTGTTGACCATAGAACGTCAGAAGAAATGTGGGAACAGAGGCAAATGGTTGACAGTGAAGGAGTCATATCATGAATTTAGAGACTTTCATTTAATTTGTTTATGGGTTGTAGGCTACATGCTAGTTTTAAAGTCTTTTTTTTTTTAATTTTATTCAATAAATTATTTTGGAGAATTTAGAACCAGCAATTTTATTCAGTTGAAATTGCAATTTTATTCAGATGTTTTTGAACCCTGAATCAATTTAAAAAGTCAAAATTGTAATTTTAACCACTGCATTCCAATTCCAATTGTTTTTTATTTAGCAAATTCTAACAAGGATAGAGGGTTTTTGGGTAAATTTGGTGGGTTTAGGTTGTTGGTCCTGCTAGATAATAATGGCGAAATGCCATAGTTAGCAAATGGTTAACACTGCATGCAAGATTTGTGTTGAAGTGGTTTTCATATCCACATATTCAGGAGATTGTTAGGGACTATCCTAGCCTATATAATTGTAAGCAATTTATCAAATTAATATATAGATTGGTTGAGCGTAGACTCACTTGTGATGTGCCCTTGTGGCCTCACTGTTATTGAGATTGATCTTTCTCAGTTTTTAATTTGGTATCAGAGCGCTAGGTCAAAAAGGAGTGAGGAACCGTGGATCCGTCGACTAGAAGGAGCCGTCGATTGGAACAAGCTGCCACTGCTGCTATGCTCACTGTGTTCGAGGAGCTGCAAGCTAGATGCGTGTTGTTGATGTCGTTGCGTGCACATTAGTCAACTGGTGTGAAGGAGTATCGCGGAGTAAACTGTCATTCTGAAGTATCGCTGCTAACTGCAGCAGCTATCGATTTCCATCGTGAGATTGGAGTGTGCGTACTCGTGCTATGTGCGTACAAGCTATGTGTTGTGTGCATAGTTATCAAGAGATTCATTGTTCCCTGGAAAGAACTGTGATCTTCGTGTTGTTCGCTCTGCTGCTGGAGTATTGGTTGTCCAGTATTTGTTGTTTTCCTGTGTTCAAGGAGCTGTTGCCAGCGATCTTCCTCCAACATTTTGATCGAGATTGCTTTCCATCAAATACATCAGTTAAATAGCTTTCCAATTTTTAATTTAGATATTGATTTGTGGAGGCAACACAAAGGTTTTTTTTTTATGATTTTGTGAAATGTCACCAAATTGTTGAGTTCTTCTCCAATTTTAATTGGATCTTTATCGTTGCATGGAGTTGTGGTGCACATCGGATGTTGGAGTGTTGCGTGGCACTGATCCAACATGGAGTGTTGTCTACTGAAAATTATCGCCTGTGTGCACCGTGCCCTAGATCTGTAATTTGTTGCCTGAGAGCATTGTTGCCGCTGCCAAAATCTACAGCACTGGGCCGCCTGGCATAAGAGCCACCGCTGCCAATTTGAACAGAGAGCCTATGGTTGTTGTTGTTGAGCCATTTTATGCAGAGAATTGATGTGAAGAATTTGCTAGCTATGCTCACTATAGCTACAATTTTAGTTGACTACAATTTATATCACTGCAAATTTTAGTAGGGTTGCATTGCTATTTGCACTGTGAATAGCGCTGTCAGTCTGAGTTATTTTTTATTTGTAAGGTGAAGGAGCGCATAACAGTGCTGGTGTTGTTTGTTGTCTAGTATTTGTGTGCTTCTCTTAACATCGACTTCCCTTCACCTATTTGCCTGCATGCTGCTTTCCAATTTGGAGCAGAGTTAAGGTTGATGTGGTGAGCGTGGACCTGTGTTCACCTTCATCGATCCCTGGAGTGTTGTAGTTGTGATCTTCCTCTTCACGCATGATCGCCTCACCAAATCGAAAAACTCTCAGTCAAAGTTTTGTTTTTTCTGAAGTTTGTGATCTTGCTTCAAATGTGCATGCACCATCACATGGCCTTTTTGAGGCTATCATTCTGTAAGAGGCGCTATGCGTGAAGGTACTTACATCTATTGCAAAAAAATATTTTTACTTATTAGAAATTGTGGGTGAGATGAGAAGAAAGTGAAGTTCTCATGGGTCAACAAAGGAGGTTGAAACAACTCCGAGGAGAGATGAAACCCATGAAGAAGAATCAACAGGATCAATAGGATGTGTTTCCAGAACCTGTGTTTGTCGAGCAGGATGTTGAGCTAGATATGAATGGAGAATTTGATGAATTATAAGAAATAGTGATGCCAAATCTGCCATTCTTCTCAGGTATAGATTATGAACTTTGGGCAACTGAAATAAAAAAATTGCTATGGTTAGTATATTTACTGCATTGTGATCAGGAAGATAGTGTCAATTTCTATGATAAGAGAAGAGGTGAAATAGCATTACAACTTATTATATCAGCAATGGATGAAAACATATTGTCTAGTATTTTGCTTGAATTTGGTGAAGTAAGTAGCCTAAAAATATTTTGGAATATTCTTGAAATGAAGAAGTGGAGCGAGGATGTTGAAGTTCATGAAGATATTGATGTTGAAAATGATGATTGTGTTGAAAACTTTGTAGCTGAAATAGAGACTGAAAATGATAGCATTGAAATTGCAATGATTGATGATGAAAGTGTGTTTGTAGCTGATAAAGACAAGTGTAAAACAACCCATGAGAATGAAAGTCTTATGGAAGAAAGTCTCTTCGAAACAAAGACATATGAATTTAAATTTGATGAAAACTATTCATCTCATGAAGAGTGGTCAAATATATTGCATGAGAAACATCTTATTAATGAGCTATTGTTTGGTGAGAAGAGAAGCTCATTTACATACACAAACCAAGTGAAAGACAACCTGTTTGTAGTGATAGAGCATGGTAAAGAGGTTGAATACATGAAACAGCTAGTTGTGATAGCAATTGAAGCTGAAAATGAAGCTTATTATGCAACATCAGAGGCAAGGAAGAAAGACGAAGAAAGAAAAACTCTCTTAGAAGAGAAAAATGAAAAGACCCAGTATGGTTCTTCCTATGATTTTTCATATGATTGTAACAATGTTTTTGAGTGTGCAGGTCTACAAGACAACAATTCATTTTCAGTAGTGACTGATTACGAAGAAAACATGAAAGAAAATGAAGAAATTGATGAGGAAAATATTGAGTCAATTTATGATGAAAACTCAATGGATATTGGAGAAGAAGATGTTGAAATTGAAGAAATTTTTATGAAGTGGAGCCTTGAAGAAATCAAATTCTATTATGAACTCATGTTGCAACAAATTGATGATCAAAAGCTCAATGGTGAAGAGCAAACAACAGAGAATGATATGTGGCAGCGATTCACATACAAACAATTTTTCGAAGAAAAAGTTGAAGAGGACAAGCATGGTCAATCTGAAATAATTTTCAGATTGATGACAAACTCCAACAAGAATATTAAGCATAAGAAGCTGAAACATGGAATTTTCAGCAAAAGAGGTACACCTAAAATGAAAATGCATAGAGGCTTCAGAAACCGGAAAAGGAGGAAGAGAAAAACTCACTCATACATGGAGTTGAAACTAATTTTAAGCTTTTGTTTGAATTGTCCTTTGTAATGTTTGTAAGCCTAGATGAGACTAAGACCAGCAGGCATGTTATGCATTTTTATTGTATTAAATCCATTTCTCCATTAAGGGGGAGTGTTAGATAATAATGGCGAAATGCCATAGTTGGCAAATGGTTAAAACTGTACGCAAGATTTGTGTTGAAGTGGTTTTCAAATCCACATATTCAGGAGATTATTAGGGGCTATCCTAGCCTATATAATTGTAAGCAATTTATCAAATTAATATATAGATTGGTTGAGGGTAGACTCACTTTTGATGTGCCCTTGTGGCCTCACTGTTATTGCGATTGATCTTTCTCAGTTTTAATTGGTCCGCTCTCGATAGATCGTTGGAAGTTCATCAATTCGAATATTAGTGCATTACCTATGACAAAATCTCTCAAATGATATGTCTCGACAGTACTTGCGATTTTTTTTTTTAAATGAAAGGGTTATGGTCAGATCGGTGGAAGTTTATGTAGTATTTTAATGGAAATTGAGCAGTCTTTTGACTCAGGTATCGAGATTCAAAAGGTCTAGTTGTAAATTAGTAGGACGAGAAATTAGGGTTTGGCTTCTTTCAACACAATCTAATTTGTCTTCCACTTTGCCAGCGGAAAGCATCTAGGACATGGAAATGGAATTGGTAAGGAAGAAATTTATATTCATTTTCTCTGTACTTTTTAGACACAAACTACATCTTGTTGAAAAACAGGTTGATATTTAATTAAAATGGACTATTAGGTTTGCACTTTTTTTTAGAATTATGGGCACTTTGATTTTTGAGGTATTTTGGAGCTGGCTCAGCTGCTCAAATAAGCTGCCCATTTCGGGTTTAATAGGCCTTATGAGCTCTGCATTTGTTGATTGGATGTTTTGGTCGATTTCTTCAATATCTTTGATCTTTTCCCCATCTTGTCTTCAACACCTACAATTCATGTCCCATTTTGTCTTCAACACCTACAATCCATGTCAATCCTGCTATGATACCACTTGATCTGAAACTGGGGTGACATTGATATCAATTTGTTTTTGGTTCTATGTCACTTAATAAAGGTGAGATTTACAATTTTGGATTTATTGAACTTGATTGCATCAAAGGTGAAAAGATGTACTTATGAAGGCTTGAATTCAAATTGAATATTAACTTGGTGAATAAATTGTTAATCTCATAATCCATTACTTAATATATTTAATAATCATAATCATATTTAATATATTGTTAATCTCATAATCCCTTACTTTGTTGTTAACAGATTTCACCATAACCTTCTGGCTACATCTCGAGGCTCTTAAAATCCATGAACCGATTCATTCTCTTCTTCAAAGATACTCTCCTTTACAATGCAAATGGATAAATTCCCACATCAAGTGGCAGTAGAATTCCCACAACGGTGGCAGTATCAAAGAGATGCTCTCATGCACAATCCAAAGAGATATATTCTCATAAGCATGTGGCCGTGTCTCTCCTATAAATAGACGATCTCCTTTGGCAGTACAAGGCTAGATCTCTCACAATCATGTGGCAATGCATCTCCTACAAAGAGACGATCTTCTGTGACAAAGGTTGATCTCTCCCAAGCATGTGGCAATGTCTATCTTTCAAAGAGACGATCTTCTGTGACAAAGGTTGATCTCTCCCAAGCATGTGGCAATGTCTCTCTTTCAAAGAGACACTCTCCTCTGAATATACAAAGGGATAAATCTCTCACATTCATGTAGCATAACATGGACTATCTCATTATCTCCATAAAGGATGATTCCCTCAAAGGGGGTCTTTTTCACCAAAGATTACATGAGGATTTTATATAGTTTCCTTAACTCCATAATTCAAAGAGATAAAATCCACAAATTGTGGATCTAATAATCACTCAAGGACAAAAATGAGAAAACATCTCAACTAACTCATTAGACCCTTAACTTCCTCTTGAGACTAGGAAACCAATTTCTCTTTAAAAATAGGAAAATAATTTGTGAGTTGGATTCTCAAAACTAATTTCCCTTTTTACAATTAAATGAATAATATATGAAATTCTCAAACTCACTTCAAGCATAAATCATTTTTCCAATGTGCATGACTAATACATGAATTTTTCATATTCATTTTAAGTATTAATCATTTTTACAATTTAACTCATTCATTCATGAATATTAATTATTCTTTGCCACCTATTATCAAAAATTTTAATGATTTATTCCATGGTGTGCAAAGTAGAAATTTTCCATGTGGAGATCCTCTTGGATGATACATATCCTATTTTCAAATTTGAAATGGGGATCAGGCTTGAGGATGTCCCTTGTCACCCTTTCTCTTCCTTTTGGTAACAAATGGTCTCAATATATCTTTAAATGCATCTTGTACAAATGGAAGCTTACAAGGTATATATATGGGCCCATCTTGTAATGTTCCTTATCTTATTTATGTTGATAATTTATACTAATCATTTGTAAAGGTTCAAGAACTATGATTGAAAATTTTCAAGAAATCATGGATCTCTTGTACGAAGCCATGGAAATGAAAATAAGCATAATCAAATCCTCGATTTTCTTCTAGTGATTATCAAAGGAAGAAAATGACCAAATTTCTTAGGTCTTTCCCTATCAAGTTGGGGACATTGACACTGGGATAAAATACCTTGGCTTTCACTTGAAACCCAATCACTATAAGAAAGGGGATTAGCATTGACTCTTGGAAAAATTGGAGAAAAAGATAAACATCTGGTACAATCAATGGTTATCTCAAGGAGGGAGATTGGTTCTAGTCAAAGTAGTCCTTAAATCCATCCTCGTTTATTGGATGTCTCTAAAATGGATCCCAAAAGGCATCCTAGACAACATAAGACAACAATGATTTAGATTTATTTGGTTTGGAGAAGTAAGAAA
>JZKD02S1672907.1:457016-547576 GCA_000966675.3 Picea glauca
TATATATATATATATATATATATTATTATTAACATGAAGCTAAATAATTATATAAAATAATAAGTGTATTTAATTGTGTCATGATTTCCTGCTTCCTGCTCATGGGTACATCTCTACTTGCAAATACTTTGTGAGTAGCAGGATCAAACAGTTTGTATGCTTTGAATTCAAAATAGTATCCAATGAAAATACATTTAATGGCTTTAGCATCCAATTTCTTCCTATTCTCCTTTGGAATATGAGCAAAAGCCTTACACCCAAATACTTTCAAATTATGAACTGCAGGTTTGGAACCATACACGGCTTCGAAAGGAATAACATTATCAAGACACCTTGTTGGACTTCTATTATTTAAATAAACTGTAGTATTTATGGCTTCAGCCCAAAATGCATTCGAGAGGTTCTTTTCTTTCATCATACTACATGCACACTCTACCAGAGTTTTGTTTTTCCTTTCAGTGACTCCGTTTAGCTGTGGAGTGCGAGGTATTGTAAATTGTTGTACTATTCCATGATCTTTGCAATATTTGTTGAAGTCCCCTAACTTTTACTCTTCCCCTTGATCTAATTGGAGGATTTTGATGGATTTTTCTGTCTGTTTTTCCACCATGGTTCTGAATTCCTTAAAGTACTCGAAAACATCATTTTTTCGTCTAAGGAAGTAAACCCATGTGTATCTCGTGAAATCATCAATAAATAACAAAAAGTAAAATGCGCCTCCTAAAGACTTAGTCTACATAGGTCCACAAACATCAGTATTCACAAGATCTAACACATCTCTCTTTTTCTTACCAAGATTAGAGGGGAATTCATCTCTGTGCATCTTTCCTAATGCACATCCATCACACACAACATTCTCATTCTTTAACATGGGAAGTCCTTCAACCATATTCTTTTTCTGTAATAACAATAAATTAGGATGATTGATGTGTCCATACCTTTGATGCCAAAGAATCTCTATTGGCATAGTTGCAGAAGTCAGTGTGTGATGTGCTTTGCTGGTAACATCAAGTTTGTATAGGATTCTTGCTCTGACTCCCGTTGCAACAGTTTTGAAATGATCCAGCAGATCCTTCACTATGCAACAATTTTTTAAGAACTCAACCTTCAAGTCTTGATTTGTAATGGTGCACATAGAGATGAATTTTTTCTTAATTCCTAGCACATAAACAACATTGTGAATGTGACGAACTATACCATTTGGCAATGTCAGAGGAATGTCTCCATATCCCTTGATCTGATGAGCACGGTCATCGCCAAGATATACGTTGGCTCCATTCCGTGTTTCTTTAAAATTAGTATAGGTCACATCTTATTGCATGTCATTTGTTTCAGCACATCATGTCATGTCATGTCATGTCATGTTTTAGTATACCACATCTTATTGAATCCACAAACCAGACATTAGAATCATTCGTTTCAGCACATAAAGCAGCGTTAGACACAAACAACCTAAGATCTTGTGAATCAAAATTTGGGGGTCCATCAATATTATCACTAGCAATAAATAATCTGAGATCATGATTTGACGATTTTTTTGCATAATGACCTGAATGTGTTCTAGGTTTATTCCTAGCCTCATCACTTTTCTTCTTATGACAATCTTTAACAATATCTCCAAGTCGACCACAATAAAAACAACTCTTTGACTCAGTCTTGTTAGATTGCATACCTTGATTCAGCCTTGGAGATTGTCTTATCTGTGATGAACTACCACTCTGCCATGAACTGCCACTCTGACATGAACTGCCTCTCTACGATGAACTGTCTCCCCTACCTCTTTCTCTTGATCTCCCTCTCGAGGATCTCTTATTTGACCAAAATGCCAAATTTGTATTGTGAGGCTTTGGATTCCTGTGCCTCTCTTTCTCTTGCAGCAAAATACCTATCAATTCTTCAAACGTAGGAGGTTTCTCCCTTGCTGCAAGACCTGTTATGAACATATGATAATCTTCTAGCATACCTTTTAAGGTAATAGTGACCAGACCAGTGTTGGAAACAGTTTCCCCTATATTTACTAGCTTGTCTTTCACCTCTTTAATACGACCCAAAAATGAACTAACAAATTCATTTCCATCCATCTTAATGCCTAGCAATTTAGTTTTCAGGAACAAAATGTGATTTGTGTTGCTAGTTTCATACAATGTTTTAAGCGTTGTCCACATTGCAGCAGAAGTTGTAACTTCTCTAATATGTGAAATTATGTTATATTTAACAAACATGCACAGCAATACCTTTGTCTTGTTTTCGCGTTTCTCCCAATCTTGGATCTGTGCTACTGTCGCACCTGCATCCGCATCAAGTTTCACTTCAGTTCCCTTCGCAATGTTCCAGACACCATAGCCTTCCATGAGCGTCTGCATCTTGAATTTCTAGTTAATGAAATTCGATTCATCTAACTTGTTAGCTTCGTTGAGGTAGGTCTATGCCAGCAGATTTGTCATCGCTACAAGATAGTCTCTGCAAGTAAATCACCAAGGATATAAAACTTTCTATCGCTCTGCCTTCGGATACCATCGATCCGTCTCAATCTTAGCTCTCAGTAACCTTAAAACCAAAAATCCTTAACACCACTTTATATATTAAAAAATAATATAAATTTCTTAAAAAAAAAAAAAAAAAAACTTTTCCCTTTTTCTTTTTTTTAAATACACATCCACTTTAATAAAAAAAAATATTAAAGTGAATAACACCTTCCACCATTTTTACCTCACACTTTAATAAAAAGTATCCACTTAAAAAAAAGTGAACAACTCCTTCCACCATTTTCACCCCACGCTTTAATAAAGAGTATCCACTTAATAAAAACTTAAGTGAGCTTCAAACTCCACTCATGCAAGCTATATAAACTTCACGCATGCAAACTCATGAAAAAATTTCATTATTTTCCTTTAAACTCCAAGCATGCAAAAAATATTAGCGGTAAAAAAAATGAAAAAACTTCACTTCATATAAAACTCACGATTTGGAGTTTCCGCACGTCACGCTGCCTTAGAGTGCGTGGAGTCCTTACCTCACTCTACTTTAGAGTGCGTGGAGTCTGCACCTCACACTTTACTTGGGTGAGGAAATCTTTAAAGCCTTCCCCATTGTAAAACACAACTGGACTGCGGAAATTTGAGTTTTTTCAAACACGCTAAACTTTTAGTAGTATGCTGTCGTACCCTTCAAGAGGAGGGACCTACATACTTCTATAAATTTATGCATCTTTATAAATTTATGCACCTCTCTTTATGGCTCTAATACCAAGTTAAAATATTCGGAAACAACACACACCGGTGAGGCTAAGCTCACTTCTATATTGAATGAAGACTGATTACATAATTATATAGGAAACTAACCTATTTAGTTAGTTACATGCAAACCACATACAAGTAGACTCCACAGACAATAAAGTAGACTTCAACTACAAAATGACTCTTAGAACCAACGCTTACAACTCATGCATACTCTATTATTTTCAAATATTTTATCCCATTTTAAATTAATCTAAATATTTAAAAAATCTATTAAAATTCTGGATTGATGAAAAATTTAAAAAAGATTGTGAAAAAACCTAAAAAAATAACTCAAAAAAAAAGATGGCTTTGTTAATCCACTCCAACTACAAATTAGGGTTTGGCTTCCACGATGTAATTTGTCTTCCACTTTTCCAGCGGAAAGCATCACGACATAGAAATGGAACCGATGAAGGAAAGAATTTATTTTCATTTTCTCTGTACTTTTTCGACACAAACTACATCGTGTTGAAAAAAAGGTTGATATTTAATTAAAATGGATTGTTAGGTTTGCTTTTCAACATTGTGTTCTATTTGGTATTCAATGGACAATCCATGTGTCATATGGGTAGGTTATAGCAAGATGATTGGTTATAGCATTTTATACGGAGTATTATGTTGGAATTGTCAAAAAAAGTTAAAAAGAGTGGTGGTTTATGTAATAGTGATAGTTGTGTTGAATATGATATATGTTTTTATGTAGGTTTTAAAAAATAAATAGAATGTTTGTTCTAAAAAATAAAGAGACAAAAATCTGTGAATATTTCTTTGATACATTATCAATGTTTTACTTTTTAAATCTGTGTCTAATTAAATATATTTATGCTATCTTTATTTTTTAACATTTAATTTATGTTGCAATATTTTTCAATAATATTCAAATCTCCCTTTATTCATTGGGTTTTGATAAATTATGAATAGTTGAGATTGTTATTTGTAATTTTTATATATGCAGTTAGATTTTTTAGGTAAATTAAGACATGCATAATTTTGAAAATTTAAAATATATATTATATTTTTTTAATTTTAGGTTGGGCTTTGATAAATTATGAATAGTTGAGATCATTATTTGTGATTTTTATATATACAGTTAAACTCTTTGGGTAAATTAAGACATGCATAATTTTAAAAATTTAAAATATATACTATATTTTTTTAATTTTAAGTAAATTAAGATACACATAATTTTGAAAATTTAAAATATATACTACATTTTTTTAATCAAATAATATATATTCGAGTGTATATAATGTTAATTATTTTATTATACAGTTCATAATATAAAATTACAAATTTATTACTATTTTAGAAAATCAGTGCTTGAATATGGAGATAGGATGAATATTTACCCCAAGTGAGTAGCTATATGTTATAGTCAAATCTTATAGTCAAATCAAAGGGTTAAAATCCGAAGCATAATATAAAATTACAAATTTATTAAGATTTTAGAAAATCATTGCTTGAATATGGAGAGATAAGATGAATATTTATCCCACTTGAGTAGCTATATGTTATAGTCAAATCAAAGGATTAAAATCCCAATTACAAATTTATTAAGATTTTAGAAAATCATTGCTTGAATATGGAGAGATAAGATGAATATTTATCCCACTTGAGTAGCTATATGTTATAGTTAAATCAAAGGGTTAAAATCCCAAGGTGGTGTTGGGTAATAAAAGTGAAATTGAGTTGGTTTGGATAAATATAGTGGTGTTGGGTAATGTATATTGTAAAATATTAACATAATTAAGTATATAATGTTTTTTTAAACATTAAAGAAAGTGTTGGGGGTGGAGAGTGGAGTGGGTTTGTCATGGAGAGTAATTTTAGAATGAGTAATTATTTTAAGGTAATATATAATGTTTTTTAAACATTAAAGAAAGTGTTGGGGTGGAGAGTGTGGGTTTTCTATGGATAGTAATTTTAGAATGAGTAATTATTTTAAGGTAATATATAATGTTTTTTAAACGTTAAAGAAAGTGTTGGGGTGGAGAGAGTGGGTTTGCTATGGAGAGTAATTTTAGAATGAGTAATTATTTTAAGGCAATGTATTTAAGGAGAGGTGAAATGAAAGAAAAAAGTTTGTGCTTATTTATTTTATTTTTAAATTAAGGTTTGTGCAAAATTTGTATCATAATCAACACCTTTTTTATATGTAATTTTTTTTGCCATGAGTTTTGCTTTGTGCTTCTCAAATGAGTTATCTCATTTGTACATGTTCTTGAATACCAACTTACAACAGATTGAGTTATGAATGAATGATCCACCAATTTTCATGTCTCATTCTTGATGAGAGCATCATATTCCTTCATGGCTTCTTTCCACTCATCATCAAAAGTGGTTTTTTCAAAGGAAGTCAGTTAAAAGTTAGTAGATAAATTCAAATAATAATCATATGAAACATCCATGTAATCTACATCACCTCCATCTTGTATTGAGGAACTTTTGGTTCCTCTCTTTTGACCTCATCAGGATGAACATTTTCAAGTATTTTTATGAGCCATTTTGGTGGACCTTTCTGAGATGGTCCAGATTGTTCCGCAGATTGAAATGGTGTTGAATTCTCATCAAGACTGAGCTTTTCAATCCTCTCGATCACATCATCCAAATGAACTTCATGTTTTGATAAAGTGGCTAGAACTTCTTCATGAGGGGAAGATGGTGCTTCAAAAGACAAAGGAGATTCCATAGACTAACCCAAGATAGGGATCTTCCCTTTAAGATGTGGAATCTCATCATCAAATTCATGATATGTCTTTACACGAGTGAAATATCCAGATGATCAAGCTGCCTCTCAACAGTTTTGTCATTCTTGGAGGATTCAAGAAAGATTACAACTTTAGAAAGGATGAATTTTGTTTCTCTTGTCGTAAAGAGATATCCCTTGGTCGTATTTGAGTACCCCAAGAAAATACACTTTCGACTCCTTACATCAGTCTTACATCTTTGCTCCTTAGGAATCAAGACAAAACAAGTGGAACCAAAGACAAAATGCAGTCATGTACCACATTTCATAAGGAGTATTGTTTTCAAGAGCATGAGATAGACCGGTTTTTCACATAACAACATCATCCCAAAACATTAATTTTAGATTTTTGAAAAACATCATGGAACGAACCATATTTAGGAGTGTCATGTTCATTCTTTCAGCTACACCATTCTATTGAGGATCATATGGAACTGTGGTTTAATTCTTGATCCCATTTTGGCGAACGTAGTTTTCAAATTCATCAGATGTATATTCTCTTATATTATTAGTACAAACAAAGTCAATACAAGATCGAGCTTCATTTTGAATCCATACATAAACATTTTTAAAAATTTCAAAAGGTTGTGATTTTTCTTTCGACAAATACACCCAACACATAGTGGTGTAATCATTTCCATTTGCAAAAGGAACAAACATAGGGCCACACAAATCATGAAATGGTTGTTTTCTATGATTTCCAAGGATACAAGCATCACATTGCTTCAATTTACTACAAAGAGTAGACAAACTAGAAACATCATCATTTTTCAATACAGAAAGGTTGTGATAATTAATATGACCAAATATAGCATGCCACAAAAGACTAAATGGCATTATATCTTCATCATGATGAGAGAGGTATGCAACATTATGTGCATGTGAAAATGTCCCTTTCAGATTCAAGAGTCTTCCATCTTCCACTCCAATCATGACAACCATGTTGTTACAATCCTTCCTTATTTCAAATTTTCCACCAAAGATATGAACAGGGTGGCCTTGGTATCTATAGTGCACAAGGGACGGGAAGTTTCTTTGCAAGTCAAGAAGATAGAGCACATTATGTAGAAAACATTTCGGGAATCTATGCAACTTAAGTATGATGGTGCTCATTAAAAAGGTTTGAGACTCGATTTATCTACAAAATACACTACTCCATCTACATTGTCATTGAAGTTTTCGAAAAAGTCTCTTCGGAATATCATGTGGAAGGATATGCTTGTTTAAAGAAGCCATGCATCTCTCCCAAAAGTATATGAAGTGTTAAACAAATCTTCAATTACTCCTATATTGCAATGAGAAACAATGTAATGAGTTGATTTAGGTACTTTACCTTTAGTTGGTTCTGAATTTTTATGTTTGTCTTCTTTCTGATTCTTTCTATATTCTTTAAGCTTCTCCCATGGGAATCTACAATTATTCACTTCATGTGACTCATTCATTTTGTACAGTGAATATTGTATCTATCACATTGGTTGTGTCTACTCCCTACCTCTAAAATTATTTCTTCAATGTCCGCTTTTGCTTCCTTCTTCTCTAGAAGAATCATGTGGTTGACTCTTCCCTTTTGGAGCAATGCACATAGTCTCACTAGTGAATAGAATGACTTCTTTCCAAAGGCTTTCTCACATTTTGCAATTTTCTCCACCAAATTTTCAAATGAGATGGATTTCATTTGACCACTAGCTTGCTGAGATTCAAGGTAGTGAGAATATGTAAGGGAGGGTGCCTTAATGAAGGTTGTGAGAGGGAGGTCTATATTCACCTCAATGACATCAATGCCATGCATTATGACTTTGATTTCAAAATCTAAAGCCATAGGTTCATCATTTTCAACTCTAGATTAAAAAGCTTCACCATCAGTGTGAGTTCCAGTTTTTAGTGAGTGTCATACAAGTCATTCAATCTCTCCAAAACACTATAGGAGTCATGAAAGGAATAAATATGATGGACCAACTCTTCACTTATTGTAGGAGACATCACAACATATGTTTTTTGGTCTTTTTCCTTCCATATGACACATTCTTTGTTTGATGTAGGAATGGTTGGTCTACTATTATTTTATTGTGCTTCTA
Organism: Picea glauca; assembly: GCA_000966675.3. NCBI lineage: Eukaryota > Viridiplantae > Streptophyta > Pinopsida > Pinales > Pinaceae > Picea > Picea glauca. Next base: position 465,116 of record JZKD02S1672907.1, read on the forward strand.
ACTCATCTTATTCTTCTCTCATGGGTTTTGCTTCACATATACCATTCCACAAGTATTTAAAGATCAAAGTATTTTTTATCTTTTTGTACCATTCTCGGTAATTCTCTTTCCCAATCAAACACCAAGCGGACGATGGAAATGAAAAAATATATGCCACCTTCAAGCTAGTGGAGTAGCAACAAAATTAAGAGTTTTTCTTTCAAGCACCTCCGAAGTAATCCAACTTATAGCATCCAAGCAGAGGTACCGACTTCTAAGAGACCCAATGTAATCAAGGGCCAGTGGACCGCAAAATTAGAGAGGTTTCTTGTGAAGATTGTTGAAGAATATGGAGTGTGAAAATGGTCGCAGACTGCACAGACTCTTGTAGGTTGTGAGAAAATGGTCCCAGATTGCACAGATTCTTGCAGGTTGTGTGGGAAAGTATTGACATGAAATATGGCACAATCATTTACGACCTGACATCAAGAGAGACCTATGGAATGAAGAAGAAATTTTGTTCAAGGCTCACGCGAAAGTGGGAAATAATTTTGCAGAAATCGCCAAACGTCTTCCTATCAGAGAGCTCACATAGACATAGCAAACAGAGACACAAAGAACACACAATTGACTTGTCCATTCCATTAAAGGCATGAGTATTTATACAATGGTGGGATGAGCTCCACCGTTGATTAGTTTCAAGATCAATGGATGGAATTGCTTCTTCCAGACGTTTCTGGTTGTTTCAAGAATTTACCAAAGTCAGTGCAGTCGGTGCATTTACTTCACGCTTATCTCTATCAACTACTGCACTTATTGTTTAATTAGATTCTAACACTGATCCGGAAAGATCTTTTAATGACTGTGGTTGAGTTTTTAATTGCATGCGTTAATTAACCATTTAAGAAGCTAAATGAAAGAGGATGAAGATGAGAGAATATATCACACCCATAATACAAAATACAGATCTGAACTGAAGCAATAAGAATAGCAAACCATAACAAGAGAAGTGATAACGGAGTTCGGCACAAAATTGCCTACGTCTCCAGGCCTTTGTCTCAGTGGGCGAGGCTTCTTTATTTCTGTTCAAATCTTAAAAATTACATCGCAGCAGTGACATTAGCCTACAAGACTAATCTGGTCATGTTCTTCCAGATCTCTAGAACCCAGCAGAAAAAACGACACGCAAAACGAATGACCGGAGCTCCCAGAAACCAACTTTTAGATCTACGATTCTGGGTAGAAACAGAGATCATAGGTGGCTAGAAAACGTCATTCTGCAAATTTTGACTGTAAACTCGCGTATGCTTGGCTCGCTCAAATGGGCTATGGAGGCAATTTTTTGTTCGACTACTCTGATGAAGAAACAAAGAGCATATTCGGAATCCTCTCGAAATTCTGCAACTTTTGAGTATAAATTTGACCTATTTCTAAGCAGGTCATCTGGGGCACCTCGTGGCACGGATTCCAATGCAACCTCTTCCTGTCAGATACGTACAATCTCGAAAAGCGTTCCAACTCCAACTCTACCTTGTTTTGCGTACCTTGCTAAATAAGTAGAGCCGCTAACCAGTTCTCCAGACTTAGCAAACCTCCTCCAGATTTGGCGGTAACCGCCAGATTTGGTGGAAAACCGTCAAATTTGGTCGAATCCACCAGACTATTGGGCTTCCAGAAGATGACACGTGGCACCTCCTGATTGGGCCATGTGTTAGCCTCTCATTGGCTGACGCCACGTCACCCTGCTAACGTCATCATCCGTACGGATGACGTCATCGTCTGTATGGTTTTCCACATGTCGTCTCCTTGGGCTGCCACGTCACCTTCCTGATGTCATCATCTGTACGACCTGCCACATGTCACCTCCCTGTGCTGCCACGTGTCCTGTTGATGTCATCATCTGTACGGATGACGTTATCATCTGTACGACATGCCACATGTCACGTCCTTAGGCTGCCACGTGTCATGCTGACGTCAACATTCGTACTGTTGACGTCATCAGTATGGCCTGTTGACTTTTTGCTTGTTTGGGCAAACGATTAGAATGTGATATCTTTCGCATACGGCGCCTGTTTGAGAAAGTAAATATATGGCTGGAATTAGGAGAACGAGACGGACGCAATGGAATTGGTTTCGTCAAATTCTGAGCACTTTCATTTTTGAGCCTTTTTTTAGCCCTGTCAGGCTCCTGGATCCGATTCTAGATCACACCTCCCCACTAAAAGGACCTTTTGGTCTCCAAAAGGTTATTGACCAGTCAACAAGCTCGAGATAGGCCACTTGGCTTGTCCTCTATCTCGGAACTCTGTCCTGTGCACCTGTCTCATCAAGATCAACTGTAACACAATCATGACAACCAACAGTGTATTGTTAGCCCTTTGAACCTTGTTACATCTTACTAAAGCCACTATCATCCATGTAGACAACATTACTAATGATAGCATCAAAAAGACGATTGCAAATGTGCTGATATACTTGTAATATTTGCACGACATGAGCCTATCTTGAAGCAACTTATGATTGATTTTCCATTCAACAATCATTTCTTGTTCTTACTTAAGATCGATTACTCATTTAAAACAATTATTGGTTTGTTGCTTGCTTGCACTACCTTCTTTAATTGTTCCATTGTTTGAAGTGTTTTATTTGCCTTAACATGATGAGCATGAATCATATAATCTTGACCTACTTTGGTTAATTGATATTGATTCTTTGTTCCCTTCTTTTCCTTGAACCACTTTGGCCTCTTCTCAGGATGCAACTGCCAACATCTGTCCTCATCATGTCCCTCTTTCTTGCAATGCTTGCAAGAGGGCTTCCCTTCCTTTCTCGCCACTGCATTTGAATTCTTTCCATGCCATTTTCTCTTGTCCTCTTTCCTTGAAGATGATGATTCCCCTGACACACCTGCTTTTCCTGCTTCAATATATGTAGCTTGAACAGAAACCTCATCGGGGTTAGTGGGTCCAAACATGAATACAGTGTTTCTAATATGCGCAGGTAAACCTCCTATATACTTCATAAGAGTTTCTTGTGTTTGTAAAGGGATATCTAACATCAATACCATTTTTCGAAATCCATCAGTATACTCTTGCACTGATTGTCATTTTCTTAGTTTTAAAGATTTCCATTCAATTAATGCTTTTTCTTTATAACCCAAAGGATAGAATAGTTTCCTAAGTGCAGAAATGAAGCTTTTCCATGATGAAAATACCTTACCCACTTGTTGTGTTCTGTTTTGCAACTTGCTTTGCCACCAAATGAGAGTCGTGCCTGCAAGTCTCAAAGATGCCAACTTGATTTGTGTGGCCTCATCTTTGATCTGTTGCACACTGCAGTAAACCTCCATTTGCCTGAACCAATTTTCAAGTTTCTCTGCATTTACTTCACCATCATATATGGGTAACTCAAATTTAACATCAAGTTTTAACAATGGCATTTCATTCTTATGCTTATGAACATGTTTCTTTGCATTAGATTTAGAACTTGAACTTGAAGAAGAAGGAGAAGAAGGAGGTGATGATGGAGGTGAAGGAGGAATCTGAAGATGATCCTCTTCCTCTTCACTTTTTCCCTTTGAAGATTCACCCAAAACTTGTCTCTTTCATTCCAAGTAATCCTCGTACAAAACTTTCACCATTTCCGACATAGCAAGGAAAGTTTTCCGGAACTCTTTCTCATCCTGAGAAAGCCCTTCTTCCGATGCCATCTTCTCATTGTGAGAAGATTTCTTTCTCAATCCAATTAATGGATTCTCTACAACAAGCTTGCCTTCACCACGCTGTAGCTTTTCCCTGGTTAACATGAAAATTTCAAATCCAAACGTCAACTAGCTCTGATACCACTTGATCCAGAAAGATCTTTTAATGATTGTGGTTGAGTTTTTAATTGCATGCGTTAATTAACCATTTAAGAAGCTGAATGAAAGAGGATGAATATGAGAGAATATATCACAGCCATAATACAAAATACAGATATGAACTGAAGCAATAAGAACAACAAAGCATAACAAGAGAAGTGATAACGGAGTCCGACACAAAATTGCCTGCGTCTCCGGGCCTTTGTCTTAGTGGGGGATGCTTCTTTATTTCTGTTCAAAGCTCAAAAAGTATATCGCATCAGTGCCATTACGCTACAAGATTGATCTGGTCATGTTCTTCCAGATCTCTAGAACCCAGCAGAAAAAATGACATGCAAAATGGATGATCGGAGCTACCAGAAATCAACTTTCAGATCTGCAATTCTGGGCAGAAACGAACATCATAGGTGGCTGGAAAACGTCATTCTGCAACTTTTGACTCTAAACTCGTGTATGCTTGGCTCGCTCAAATGGGCTCTGGAGGCACTTTTATGTTCGGCTGCTCTAATGAAGAAACAGAGAGCATATTCAGAATCCTCTCGAAATTCTGCAACTTTTGAGTCTAAATTTGACCTATTTCTGAGCAGGTCACCTGGGGCACCTCGTGGCACGTATTCCAATGCAGCCTTTGCCTGTCAAATCCGTCCAGTCTCGAAAAGCATTCCAACTCCTCCTCTACCTCGTTGTGCGTGCCTGACTAAATAAGTTGAGCCGTTAACCAGTTCGCCAGACTTAGCGAACCTCCTCCAAATTTGGTGAAAAACCGCCAGATTTTGCCGAATCCACCAAACTTCTGGGCTTCCAGAAGACGACACATGGCGCCTCTTGATTGGGCCATGTGTCAGCCTCTCATTGGCTAATGACACATCACCCTACTGACGTCATCATCCATACAGATGATGTCATCATCTGTATGGTCTGCCACTTGTCGTCTCCCTGGGCTGCCACGTCACCCTGCTGATGTCATCATTCATATGAATGATGTCTGTACGGCCTGCCACGTGTCACCTCCCTGTGCTGCCACGTGTCCTGCTAACGTCATCATCCGTACGGATGATGTCATCATCTGTACGACCTTCCATGTGTCACGTCCTCAGGCTGCCACATGTCATGCTGACATCAACATCCGTATTGTTGATGTCATCAGTACGACCTATTGACTTTTTGCCTGTTTGGGCAAATGATCAGAATGTGATATCTTTCGCATACGGTGTCTGTTTGATAAAGTAAATATATGGCTGGAATCGGAAGAACGATACAGACGCAATGACATTGGTTTCGTCGAATTCTGAGCACTTTCATTTTTGAGCCTTTTTGAGCTCTGTCAAGCTCCTAGATCTGATTCTAGATCAAACACTCCCCCTTAATTAAACAACCTTTACACAACCTATCTTATCTCTACATATTATAAACTTAGCCTTTCCAAGAGGCTTTGTAAATATATTTGCAACATTATCATTTGTGCTACAATACAATACATTAATTTCATTTGACTGTATTTTTTCTCTTACAAAATGATAGTTTGTCTCAATATGCTTTGACCTAACATGATACACTGGGTTGTTTTCCAGTTTGATGGAACTTTGGTTGTCACATTGGATGATTGTTGGTACTTTTTTCTTTTCTCCAACATCTTCAAGTATCCTCCTTAGCCAAATTGATTCACAGGTGGCAGTGCAGAATGATTTGTACTCAGCTTCAATGGATGACAAAGAAACAGTTGGTCGTTTCTTACTACTCCAGGACACGATCCCTGATCCAATACTGAATGCATATCCTGTAGTAGACTTCTTGTCATCTGGATCTCCTGCCCAATCAGAGTCCGAGAAGCCTGTCAACTCAACATCAAAATCATTAGTATACTCAATACCAAAATCAATAGTCCCTTTCAAATATTGGAGGACTCTCTTTGCAGCTTTCCAGTGATTCTCATGAGGCTTAGCCATAAATTGGCTAAGAACACTAACTGAATATGCAATATCTGGCCTGGTTATGGTGAGATAATTTAGACTTCCCACCAATTATCGATACAAAGTACCATCCACTTCTTTTGAGTCATCATTATTGTTGAGCTTAACATTTTGTTCTAATGGAGTAGATACTGGCTTACATGTGTTCATATTAAACCTCCTGAGTACCTCCTTTGTATATTTTCTTTGTGTGATTAAGGTCTTACCATTTTCTCTCCATACCTCAATACCTAAACAATAATGTAAATGTCCAAGATCCTTCATTTCAAACTGTTGTGACAACTTTCTTTTGATCTCTTCAATCAACCCAGTAGCACTTCTTGTTATGATAATATCATCCACATATAGAGAAATCAAAGCAATTTGACAATTTCTATCTTTCTTGATATACAGGTTTGGATCACTTTTATTTTTTATAAATCCTTGTTGAAAGAAAAATGTATCAATTTTCTCATACCAAGACTTAGGTGCCTGTTTAAGTCCATATAAAGCTTTCTTCAACTTGCATACAAGTTGTTCTTGTCCTTTCTTTACAAACCCCTATGGTTGAACAAGATAAACCTCTTCTTTTAATTCTCCATTCAAAAATGTTGACTTGACATCTAACTGATGCAACTTCCAACCGTATTTGGTTGCCAATGCAATCATTAATCTAATAGTATTCATTTTTTCTACAGGAGAAAAAGTGTCTTCATAATCTATCCCTTCTTTCTGTGAATAATCTTTGGCAACCAATCTAGCTTGGTATTTGTCTATACTACCATCAGCATTAAATTTATATTTGAACAACCATTTTGATCCTATGGGGGTTTTGTTCTTAGGCAATTCTGTCAATTCCCATGTTTCATTTTTAATTATAGAGTCATATTCTTCCTTCATGGCATCCATCCATTCTTTGTGGTCTTTAGCTTGCTCATAATTTAAAGGTTCTACCACATTCATAGCTTGAGTCATTAAGGCATTGTCTCTATACCTGATCGGGGTCTTAGATTGTCTTTTTGTCCTCCTTAGTTCTTCACTTCTTTGTGGAGTTCCTTCACCTCTTCTAAGCATGCTCTGGCTACTTGTAGAATCTACGATGCTTGGAGCTTCTCCTTCAACTTCTTATTCTTCTTCTTTAGCATTTTCCTCATTTTCTTTAGGTAGATTCGACACATCATAATCATATGATTTCCGTACTTCATCTGCATTTTCATGAAACAACACATCTCTACTTGAAAACACCTTATGATTGTTAGGATCAAACATTTTTTAGGCTTTATATTTTGTACAATAACCAATAAAGATGCATTTGATTGCCTTTGCATCAAGCTTTCTTCTATCCTCTTTTGTAATGTGAGCAAATGATTTACTCCTAAATATTCTCAAGTGACTCACTTCTGGTTTATATCCATAAAAATATTCAAAAGGTGTTTTGTGCTCTAAAATTTTTGTAGGACTCCTATTCTTTAGATATACAACAATACTAATTGCTTCAGCCCAAAAACCATTAGAAATATTTGTACCTTTTATCATACTGCGAGCACATTCAACCAAGGTTCTATTTTTCCTTTCTGCTACTCCATTTTGCTGAGGTGTGTGTGGCATTATAAACTGCTGTTGAATCCCATTATTTTTGCAATACCTGATGAATGCCCCTGATGTATACTCCCCTCCTTGATCTGACTTGATAATCTTGATGCTCTTTCTTGTTTGCTTTTCAACCATATTCTTGAATTCCTTAAAATATTCAAAGACATCACTTTTCTTTCTCATGAAATAGACCCAAGTGTAACTAGTTTTATCATCAATAAAGATAAGGAAATAATATGCTCCTCCAAGAGATCTAGTTTGCATGGGTCCACAAACATCAGTATGCACTAGTTCAAGAATTTCACGCTTTATTTTATCTATATGCATAGGAAACTCTTCTCTATTTTGTTTTCCTAATACACATCCTTCACATTCAACATGTTCACTTTTAAACATTGGAAGACCAAGTTCTACCATTTCTTTCTTCTTAAGCATCATAAGATCATTATGTTTTAGGTGCACATACCTTTGATGCAATAATTATTCCATTGACATAGTTGTGGATGCCAACGCTTGATGATCCCTCCTTGTAACATTAAGCTTATATAGTCCTCCAACTCTAGATCCTCTTGCAATGATTTTGCAGTGATCCTGTATGTCCTTCACCACATACTGTGACTTAACAAATTCAACTTTTAGATCTTTATCTGCAATGGTGGATACATAAATTAAATTCTTCTTTATGTCTGGCACATACATTACATTATGGATTTGTTTCACCTCACTAGTAGGTAAAGTCACAGATACATCTCCATACCCTTTAATTTAATGTGACCTATCATCTCCTAGATAGATCTTATGAACATCGTTAATGTTTTCATGATATGTATCAAACCAATTCCTATTGCATGACATATGAATTGAAGCACCAGAATCAATAAACCAGGCATTAGCATCATCAATGTTTGTTGATAAAGCAACATAAAAAACAAACAACTTGAGATTTTTGAAATCATCACATACTCTGGCACCTTTATCAACAAAATTTTTTGAATGTTTGTTATATTTTGACTTATTATAATTCCTCCTCCTACAATCTTTAGCATAATGTCCAAACTTACCACAGTAGTAGCATCCTTCATTCTTCTTCACATTTGTGTCTGTGCTTGGTGGTGCCCTGCCATTATATAGTTTTGAATGTGGTATGCCTTCTTTATTTCTCCTCCATGGCTTTCCTTTGTAGGGTTGTTTCTGTTTTTCCACCAATGCCAGATTTGAATTGTGAGATTTGTCATTGAGATTATTTCTGCACTCCTCCTCTTGTAGAAGAATACCTGACAATTCATCAAAAGTAGGGGCCTTTTCCCTAGCTGCAAGACCAATAATGAACATTTGATATTCAGGTATTCTTCCATTGACATTCTTTCTGCACTCCTCCTCTTGCAGAAGAATACCTGACAATTCAGATCTGCCATTGAGATTCTTTCTGCACTCCTCCTCTTGCAGAAGAATACCTGACAATTCATCAAAAGTAGGGGTCTTTTCCCTAGCTGCAAGAACAATAATGAACATTTGATATTCATCTAACATGCCATTTAATGTGACAGTGACTAGGTCAGTACTAGAAATCTTTTCACCAATATCTCCTAGCTTATCTTTCAAATCTTTGATTCTAGAAAGAAAGTTATTGATATTTTCATTCTCCTCCATCTTAATTGGAAGAAGCTTACTCTTCAAAAATAATACACGGTTTATGTTCGTCGTGTCATACAAACCTTTAGGTGTCTCCCAAGTTTCATGGGATGTTTTTCATTCCGTAATGTGTGCGATGATATTGTCCTTGACGAACATCCTCAAGAGCACCTTCGCTTTAGTCTCTCGTCACTCCCAATCCTAAACTAAGGCTGCTGGGGCTACTGGTTTTGCTTCGTCTCCACATGCAATCGACCAAACATTGTATCCTTCCATCAACGTTTGCAACTTAAACTTTCAATTGACATAATTTTCCCCATCTAACTTATTTGATTCATTTATATATGAATATGTCATGATATTTGTCATCTTTTAAAAACACTAAAATCACTTGAAAATAATCTAGGCCTTTTAGAACCCAATGTAGAAACTCTATACTAATCAATAATTCAAATTGTGACCCCAATCACAATATCATCTCATCTTCACAAGATAAACATGTTGAACCCTCACAAATAGACACTTTTTAGGTTAACACCCTATCACCATTATATTCTTCAATATATGACATGTTAAAATTAACTTTCCATTCAATTCAACCAAAATCACTTTCCACTCAAATCCAACACCAAAGTTACCACCACCATAAAACAAAAATACTTTTATATTCTTAAGACTTCTAAAATTACCACAACCACTTTTATTTTCTTACTTCTTCCAAAATTACCACAACCATAAAAACCATAAAAGACAGATTAGTGTGCAGGGCCTCGAGCCAACAACTCCTAATGGAAATCTTCCTTCGTGCAATAAGATATGAAATACCAAACAACCGCCTAATTTTTTTCAAGGCCCATGACATAATTTCTTCCACACATCCACGACTTCTTTCTCAACTCAACAAAACTTTGATTGGCCCTCTAGATCGGTCCTTTCAGCCACGGAACTAGAGTTCGTCGTTCTGGAATCAGATTAACAACAATAAAGTTCTGGTGTATGCGGATCTCCTAGCCTCTTCAACGCACAGTGGAGAAGCAAACTTTGTCTCGCGGGCCATCTCTGGCTCACAGTTCTCTTACAAAACAACACTGACGGCTCTGAACACTCTTTTGGGTCTTACGACCCTCACAACTCTCAGACCTCAGAACTTTCTAACACAGGTCAACACACCTCACAGTGCTCACAACTCTCAGGCCTCACTATTTTCACAACACTCACGTCCTCTCCAGCTCACACGGCCCTCACGGCTCTGATACCATATCAGAGAACTCACACAACCATAGCAAACAGAGACACGAAGAACACACAATTGACTTATCCGTTGCATTAGAGGCATGAGTATTTATACAGTGGTGGGATGAGCTCCACCGTTGATTAGTTTCAAGATCAATGGTTGGAATTGTTTCTTCCAAATGTTTCTAGTTCTTTCAAGAATTTACGGAAGTCGGTGAAATCGGTGCATTTACTGCAAGCTTATCTCTATCAACTACCACACTGTTTGTTTAATTAATTTCTAACATTCCAGGCATAATAGAGAATGCCATAAAAAATCATTGGAATGCAAATAATTCTAGGAAAACTTCCCATAGAAGATCAATAAGAGCTCTGGATGGTTCAATAGCAGAAGTTCAATTTTAACAAATTAAGTAAACAATTTGAAAGAAGTCGAGAAGAAGTATGAGAATGTGCTAAAAGAATTTCAAGCACAGTGGTTAAGTGGCAGGTTTGGAGGCTCCTCCACCCGAATGCGACTTGAACCAACGAGGATTTCGTGTGTAGACTCGCATCTTCACCATCCCGTCATCATCATCCGACAATGTACAGGGTTTTGCACAAGTGCGAATAAGGGTGCGTGCAGAAGGAGGATAAACTTGAAGCTCGACGGAGAAACTAGAGTTTATGTACTATTTTAATGGAAATTGAGCAGTCTTTTGGCTTGAATATCGAAAGGTCTAGCTATAAATTCGTAGAATGAGAAATAGGGTTCTGCATTTTTGTCTCCCATTTTGCCAGCCGAAAGCATCCAGGACATGGAGATGGAATTGATTGAACGAAGAAATGTATAGTCATTTCCTTCGTACATCATGTTGAAAAACAGGTTGATATCTAATTCGCATGTACCATTAGGTTTGCTTTTCAACAATTTGGTATTCCTACAATCCATTTGTCACATGGGGTTGTAGGTTATAGTCAAATCATCTTTATTTGTAATTTTCATATCCACATTTCAATCCTTTAGGAAGAGTTGGAAAAGTATGATTAATATTTGCATTTCAACCTTTTAGTCAACTCTTGGAAGAGTTGGACATGCATAATTAATATAGGATTATATATTATTTGATTTGAATTAATTTAAATAAAATTAATGTGTTAGAATCATTTTTTTTTTTTAATTTAAAAAGGAGTTGAGCTTTTATTATAATCACAAATATGTATCAAAATTGAATGGGGGTTGTGCCACAAATGGAAACCAAAACCTTGTTCGGGTCGATAAAAAAACCAGAGTATCATCAAAGTAACATCCAGAGTCCAAGATACATGCCCATAACTGCTAAAACCAAAGCTTGTCTCGCTAAGCACAAGATAAGGGTGGTAAAATAAAGTTCATCATATAATGAGCTTGCACTTCTTAGCAGAGACCAAAACAAGAAGTCAGAGAAGGAGGAGGGCATATCCTAATGACCTGGTTCATTCTTCATATGTGGACCACAGCAGGACATAAGAACACTATCATGCATCCTCTAAATCCCCTCATCCTAGTCATCTTCCATTGTTATGGGACAATTGGGTGAGCATGGAGGGATTTGTTTCATTGATCCATTCTCTCGTTGCTTCGTCTGATGGCCTCCTTGCGTGACCCAGACCTTAATGTTGTGTTGTGATCTGCAATAGAGCTCACATTTTCCCTCCATAATATGGATGGCATGTAAAAGCTCAACATGATATTTCTTGGTTTGATGGAGGACTTGACCAACTAAGGCCTTTACCATCCAATAAGTCTCTAGAAACGTGAAGTATCTCATATCTTGGGCTCTAGTATGGACTGGGTCGGCCACCCAATTCACTACTTCAGTTATAATCTATGTCTCTTTGGTATGTTTGCACAAGTCCTTGACTAGTTTTTCTAGAGCTTAAGCAGTATGGATTTCCTCTTTCGAACATAATTCCTAGTGTTGAGCCTCTACAACAACAACATCTCTCTCATCCCACGTCAAGAAAGCAAGGCCTCTTGACGAAGAGGCTTCTTTATCGTGATGACCCACAAAACGACCTTTTGTCTTCTTCTTCCAGTGGCAAGTCATCCTTGATCCAATACTCTCCATGTGCCTAGATCCGCTAAATAAATTGGGAAGTTGTAGAAAATTGCTTATCAAGGAGAACATTACTCAGAAGCCAGTTCCCCTTTTGCCTCTCTTAATGACCACTTTATCCTCATAAATGCGATTAATATGGGCCTCATTATGGTTATACCCTCCCCACCTATAGATTGAATATATCTCCATTATGATCCCACGAGTCCACAATCCATTTATCCCTCATGCCACTGTATCTTTCCCAAGCTTGAAATCGATACTTCACATGAGATGAGAGTAAATGAAAAGTACTTTCCTCTAGATGAAACCACCCTTTGTCATGCTTGAACATGGTAGTTTCCATGTCGAACATGGGAAGATCATCTAATGCATGTCAGAAAAAAATTTGAACTTTTGGAAAAGGAGAAGTTGTATATCAAGATGTCTAAGTGTGAATTTGGAAAAACTTCTTTGGTATATTTGGGTTACATTGTAGGAAATGGTTAGTTAAAAATAGATCGTGCAAAAGTAGAAGTTATTGAGAAATGACCCAAGCCAACTACTACCACCGGAGTTAGGAGCTTCTTAGGAGCATTACAATACTGGAGGAAATTCATTGCCAATTTCTCATACATAGCAACACCTCTACATGCGTTAACGAGTGCTAAATGGGTCTTTCAATGGGGAGGCAAGAAGAAAAAATCCTTTGAGACATTGAAGGAAAAGATAAGCATCACACCAATTATGGCATAGCCAGATCTACAATAGCCATTTGAGATTCAAACCGATGCAAGAAAATATTCCATGGGCGCAGTCTTGATGCAACGAGGTAAACCTATATGTTATATCATTCTGATAATTTCACTCAAGTTGTGATTAACTATCCAACATATGATAAGGAAGTGTATGCATTGGTACAAAGTGTAAATAAATCGAAGCATTACTTAATGGTAAAGGATACAATCATTCATACAGCTCATTAGCCATTACAGTATTTGCAGATGCAAACCAAGCTACAACAGTCACGACACTTTAGGTGGATGGGTTTTCTACAACAATTTCATCTGGCAATCAAGTATAAGAAGGGTATTCATAATAAGGTTGTAGATATGTTATCAAGACCAGTAATTAATGCATCAACAATACTCAGGTATAATCCTTTAGCACATGAAATCTATGCAAAACAATATTCTAGGGATGATGATTTTAAAGAAGTATATGATGCATTAACTCACAGAAATTAGTAGTTAGATAATTATATGCATGAAAATTTATTATATCATCTCAGAAAATTATGTATACCAAGAGATGAAAGGGTAATTGTAATCAAAGAATCTCATACATCTCTCATCTCTGATAATTTCGGGGTTGGTAAGATAGTTGCACAGTTACAAAGGTATTTTTATTGGCCTCAAATGAACGAGACAGTTTCAAAGTATATAAAATGATGTGTCATGTGTGCCATAAGTAAACCTAGAAACACAAAGATGGGTTTATATACACCACTTACGGTACCTTCATATCCATGCGAAAGTATCTCCATGGACTTTGTAGGGGGTTTTCTGATGTCTAGGCTAAGTCATGGTTATCTATATGTCATGGTGGAAAAATTCAGTGAGATGTGTATTATAATGCCATGCAGGAAACATGTCACAGTTTAACAGACAAGGCAAAAGTTATTTTCTAATGTATGGGTTCATTTTGGACTTCCTACATCCATTATATCATATTGGGACTCTCGCTTTTTGGGAAATTTTTGGTCTCATTTATGGGAGCTAATGGACACTAAGTTGAAGAAGAGCATGGATTTTCATCAGCGGACAGATGGACAGACAGAGGTAGTAAACATAACAGTCGTACATCTTCTTTGAGGATACTACAACAAGCATCCTAAATTATGGGATGAACAGTTTCCTTATATCCAGCATGCCTATAATCATTCCATGCATTCGTCTACTCAGAAAACTCCTTTTAAAGTATGTTTGGGGTACTTGCCTAAATCAACTATGGAATTTGTTTTTGGAGAAGGAGGTAAAGAAGATGGATAGGTTGATATAGATAAAGTTAAAAGGTTCATTCAAAAGATTCAACAGGTACATCAAGTAGTACAGGAGCAATTGGAGAAGTTCCAAGCCAAGTATAAGGCAAGGCATGACAAATATCAAGTAGATCATTAGTTTGACGTCAGTGATCAAGTATGGATACATATCAACAAAGATGGAATGAAAGGTGAAGGTAAAAAGATAAGGCCAATTTGATATGGTCTGTTCAAGATCTTAGAGAATATTGGTATTAATGCCTTTCGTTTAGATCTACCAAACTACATGAAACTGTATTCAGTGGTAAATGTTGAGAATTTGAAGCTTTATGAGCCTCCTATGATTATGGATGAAGATGAAAGCATTTAGGTTCCAGCAGTTGATGATTTTTCTCCAGAATATTTGGACGAGCTATAGGAAGATGTCATTCCACACAAAAGGATTAGAAATTCATAGCGAGGTGATGTGGAATATCTTTGAGTTGGTCTTAAAGGGGTAAAACCAAGTAAAGCCAAATGGATGGAGATTAGAAGGGTGAGGGAGCTCTAACCCAACCTAGTTTCTAAATAAACCTTTGTAGGTCCAAAACTCTTTCAATGGGGACGAATGATCCAGGAGGATCCGAGAATGCTCACATAGGTTTAGAAATATACAAAACATCCACAGAGGTCCAAAAATGGTTCAGAAATGCTCAAAATTCAAATGCTTTAAATCATCCCAAAAATGGCATCAATGCGTAAATCTCATCGTGAACTTTCCAATGATGCAAACGGATCGTCAAACAGAGTTCGTATGAAATGTTATAAGAGGTCAAATTTCTAGTCAAACCTGGTCAAAGTATGGGGAAAATAAATAGGTGACAGGTGTCAGCACTGCAGGGGTAACACGTGGCACCTAATTGGAAGTTGAATTGGCATTGTACAGTGACTGGGAAAGGTATAGGTGGTACAATCCAACTATAGGTTGACACATGGCAGACAAGTAGTCCAATCATCGTTTGACAAGTGGTAGGGTTGAGCCAATGAGAGGTTGCCACGTGGCGACCCCTAATTGGTCTATATTGGTCATGGTTATATAAAACATTGGGGAGTTGACGGGGGTCGAACACGAGACCTCTCTATCCAAAGGTCTTCATATAACCCTATATGCCAACGTGCCACACATCATCACTTAACATCTATGTATTAAAAAATATATTTATTTACATAAAGTTTCATATGGGATCTAAAGGGACGAGGGCCTTAGCCATCTACCCTTGGCCCTTGGTCTACATATTACCATGTAACCACCATACATAAGGACACGGGGCTATCACCAAAATGTGCACGGGGAGTTACACTTATAAATAACATGTAGTTATATGTTATAAAAAGCACATAACCATATTCCAAATTTGCACAAAGGTTTCAAACTTTAGGTTATAGTTATAACTTATAAAAAAAAAGTGTCAATGTATATAGTGATCGGTGGGAATGGAACCCTCGAACTACCAACTATAGTAATAACTATATAACCTCCGCTAGCCATCTTTCTAATATTGTCGGATGGTTATAACTATACAACAAATATTAATTAAAGACTATCCTCTAATTCTGGGCTTTGGTTAGAAGGGGTGGCCTATTTAATGGGATGCACCCCAAATCCATAACACATCATTTTATGCATAGATTTTAGTCTCGTAAAGTGTGCCAAGAGTATGAAGGGTACGAGGCTACACTCTAAAGCATGTTTGGGGTCATCTTGACTGAATTTCAAGTATTTAATATCCTTTTTGCACGAGTTTTCATCAGGAATCCAACAGTGCACTCTATTTTTGCATTTGAGAAACATGTAAAAGGTCATTTTAAAACGCAATCATTTGAGCATTAATAAAATAAGTCTCTATTGGAAGTGGACTTGAAGAGGTATCCCAAATTGGTTGAACTTTGCTTTCTCCAACTTGTTGTTCATTTCAAGTTCAATTACTTGCAAGTCAATTATAATTAAAGTGAAATTGGCTAGATAAGTATTTCACATGTAATTTGCAAAAATGTCAAGCGATCATTTTATTTTGAAGATCAAGTAAATATTTATGTGTATTTTAAATTATCAACATCTAAGGATTTTTCAGATCATCATGTCTCCTAACAAAGAAAGTAAAACAAGAAATCCATAGTGGCATCCCTAGGGTATTTAATGGTATCTGTAAAAAAAATTCTACCTCAAAAATTTAAATGTTAATACCCCCTCCCAATACATGTTTCCAAATAAAATAACCCCTTATTTTCATGAAATATTTGTAAATACCATTTTCTTCTCAACATTTTTTATACCCCTTATACAAAAAAATATGTTTTTTTATTGAACCCATGTGCTATGATATTGGTTTACCAATGAATCCCTCATGAATGACATACACATTCATACACAAAAATTTACCGTGGAAAAAACTTATAAACCTACACAATGAACATCCTTTTCTCTCTTTCAATCGATTTTCAATTAGTCATCTACTAGTATGGGTGGCCTTGAATATCTCCCTTTTAACAATTAGTTTCGTCATACAAATGATTTAGTTGAATAATGATAATCTATATTTTCTTGATTATAAACTATCAAAGCAATCTTCCTCCCCTCATGAATGAACCAAAGCAATTTAACCTTTGAACGAACCAAGTTACAAGAAGTTATATTAGAGGTTTGTGTTTATGTATCTGACCCTGTAATTGTGTTTATGACTTCAAATGCTCTCTGCGTTTATTCCTCCAACTGTGTTTACTCTTAATTGGGTTACTACGCATGGGAGTTAATATGAGTTAGTTTTTAACATTTAATTTATGCTGCAATATTTTCTTCAAATCTCCTTTTATTCATTGGACTCTCATCAATTATGAATAAGTGAGATCGTTATTTGTAATTTTCATATCTGCATTTAAACTCTTTAAGTAGATTAAGAAATGCATATTAATTTAAGATTGTATTTTTGAAAATTTAAAATATATTATATTTTTTTAATCTAATAATATATATTTGAGTTTATATAATGTTAATTATTGTTTTATTACATTTATAATATAAAAATAATATTTATTAAGAGTATAGAAAATTATTGTTTAAATGTGGAGAGATAAGATAAATATTTACTCCACGTAAGTTGCTATATATTATAGTCAAATCAAAGAGTTAAAATCCCAAGGTGCTTATAATCAAATCAAATGGTTATAATCCCGTGTTGGGTAATAGAAGTGAAATTGAGTTGGCTTGAATAAATATAGGGGTGTTGGATAATAAAAGTGGAATTGAATTAGTTTGGATAAATATATCTTGTTTATATATATTTTTAATAAAAGCCATGTATATTTAATCACATTTTCAATATTTATTTAACTCTTTAAGTTTATAATGTATATTGTAACATATTAATATAATTTTTTTAAACATTTTTTTAAACATTAAAAAATGTATATTGTAACATATTAATATAATCAGGGACTTTTCTGAGATGGGTTGCTCAGTGGATTGAGATGGTGTTGAATTCTCATCAAGACTCAGGTTTTCAATCCTCTTGATCACGTCATCCAAATGAATTTCAAGTATTGTTGAAGGCTAGAACTTCTTCATGAGGGGAAAATGGTGTTTCAAAAGACAAAAGAGATTCCATAGACTAACCCAATATAGGGATCCCCCCTTCAAGATGTGGAATCTCATCATCAAATTCAAGATATGTCTTTACACGAGTGGAATTTCCATATGATCAAGTTGTCTCTCAACAATTTTGTCATTCTTGAAGGATTCAAGAAAGATTACATCTCTAGAAAGGATGATTTTTTTTCTCTCATCGTAAAGACAATATCCCTTTGTAGTATTTGAGTACCCCAAAAAGATACACTTTCAACTCCTTACATCAATCTTGCATCTTTTCTCCTTAGGAATCAAGGCATAGTAGGTGGAACCAAAGATAAAATGCATTCATGTACCACATTTCATAAGAAGTATTGTTTTCAAAAGCATGAGATCGACACCCAATTTTCACATAACAACATTATCCCAAGACATTAATTTTATATTCTTGAAAAACATCATGGAACGAACCATATTTAGGAGTGTCGGGTTCATTCTTTCAGCTACACCATTATATTGAGGATTGTATGGAATTGTGGTTTAATGCTTGATACCATTTTGGCGAACGTAGCTTTCAAATTCATTAGATGTATATTCTCTTCCATTATGAGTTCAAACAGAGTCAATACCAAACTGAGCTTCATTTTGAATCCACACATGAAAATTTAAAAAAGGGTTGTGATTTTTCTTTCAGCAAATACACCCAACACAGAGTGGTGTAATCATCAATAAACGAATTGATATATTTGTTTCCATTTGCAAAGGAGAAAACATAGGGCCATAGAAATCATGAAATGGTTGTTTTCTATTCTTCCCAAGGATACAAGCATCACATTCCTTAAATTTCCTAGGAAGAGTAAGAAAACCAAAAACATCATCATTTTTCAATACACAGAGGTCGTCATAATTAATATGACCAATTCTAGCATGCCACAAAAGACTAAATGGCATTATACCTTCATCATGATTAGATAGGTATGCAACATTATGTGCATGTGCAAATGTCCCTTTCAGCTTCAACATTCTTCCATCTTCCACTCAAGTCATGACAACCATGTTGTTAGAATCCTTCCTTATTTCAGCTTTGTCACCAAAGATATGAACATGGTGGCCTTGTTGTCGAATGTGCACAAGGGATGGAAAGTTCCTTTGCAACTCAGGAAGATAGATCACATTATGTAGAAAAAATTCCTAGAATCCATGCAACTTAAAAGGCTGATGGTTCCCATTCCCAAAGGTTTGAGACTCGATTTATCTGCTAAATACACTAGGCCATCTACATTGTCATTGAATTCTTCGAAGAAGTCTCTTCGGAATTTCATGTGGTAGGCTACACTTGTGTCAAGAAGCCATGCATCTCTCCCAGAAGTATATGAAGTGTTAAACAAATCTCCAATTACTCCTATATTGCAATGGAAAACAATGTAAAGAGTTGATTCAGGTCCTTACCTTTTGTTGGTTCTGAAGTTTTACCTTTGTCTTGTTTTTTATTTTTTATATCTTCTTTGACATTCTCCCATGGGACTCTACAATCATTCGCTTCATGTGACCCATTCTTTCTGCAACGGGTATAGTGAAGATTGTATCTATCACCTTGGTTGTGTCTACCCCTACCTCTGAAAGTATTTCTTCAACGTCCTATTTTGATGTTTTCTTCTCTAGAAAAATCATGTGGTTGACTCTTCCCTTTTTGAGAAATGCACACAGTCTCATTGGTGGAATCAGATGACTTATTTCCAAAGGCTTTCTCGCGTTCTGAATTTTTCTCCACCAAATTTTCAAATGAGATGGATTTCATTTAACCACTAGCTTGTTGAGATTCAAGGTAGTGAGAATATGTAGGGTAGAGTGTCTTAATGAAGGTTGTGAGAGGGAGTTTTATCTTCACCCCAATTTCATCAATGTCATGCATTATGACTTTGATTTCAAAAGTTAAACTGATAGGTTCATCATTCTTCAAATCTAGGTTAAAAAGTTTCACCATCATTTGTGTCAGTTCCAGTTTTGAGTGAGTGTCATACAAGTCATTCAATCTCTTCAAAGCACTATAAAAATCATTAATGGAATAAATATGATGGCCCAACTCTTCACTTACTATAGCAGAGATCACAACATATACTTTATGGTCTTTGTCCTTCCATATGGTACATTCTTTGTTTTATGTAGGGATGGTTGGTCTACTATTCTTCTATTGTGCTTCTAAATAATCTTATTCTACTCTCATGGGTTTTGCTTCACATATACTATTCCACGTCATTGAAGATCAAAGTGTTTTTTATCTTTTTGAATTCTCTTTGCCAATCAACACCTCAGGCGATGGAAATAAGAGAATATATGCCACCTTCAAACTGGTGGAGTAGATAAAAAATTAATAGGTTTGCTTTCAAGCACCTCCAAAGTAATCCAGCTTATAGCATCCAAGCAAAGGTACCAAGAAACCCAATGTAATCAAGGGCCAGTGGACCGCAAAATTAGAGAGGTTGCTTGTGAAGCTTGTTGAAGAATATGGACTGCGAAAATGATCGCAGACTGCACAGACTTGGACTCTTGCAGGTTGTGTGGGAAAGAAGTGACATGAAAGATGGCACAATCATTTACGACCTGACATAAAGAGAGACATCTGGACTGAAGAAGAAATGTTGGTGAAGGCTCACACGGAAGTGGGAAACAAGTGGGCAGAAATCGCCAAACGTTTTTTCCATGAATAATAGAGAATGCCATAGAAAAATCACTGGAATGCAAGTATTTGAGCAGACTCTCGCACAAAGGAAATGCTGCGTTGATACCACTTAGAGGTTAGGTAGGGCTGAATTGTAACTTCACACTCACTCTGTATATATATGTATTTTATTAACATGAAGCTAAATAAATATATAAATTAATAAGTGTATTTAATTGTGTTACTCTTACCAATATTATTTATTATTGTATATTTATTGAATATTATTTTTTTACTCATTATAATAATATATTTATTAAAAGTTCTATATGTAATTTAGGGGAATTAAATAAAATTTAGTGAAGAAGATAAAAATTATTCTTTCTAATCATCTAAACTAAACCTAATTGATTATTTAACATTAATTGACAAATAATTTCTTAAATCATTTTTCATTATTATATAACAATTTTTTCATAATAAATAATCTTATTAATATAAATGGTTTAATAATATTGTCCTTTATTCTCCATTTAAACTTCAATTTTTTAACAAATATGAGGTCTTAAATTTCTACACGTCAATCAAGAAATCTTTGTATGTGAAAAAGAAAGGATAAATAATATCTTTTGTTTGTAATTCTTTTTGAAACACAAAACCAAAATAAATAGTACATTTGTATGCCAACTAAAGTGTTACACTTATATGTAAGGTGTTACACTAGTTAATTAATAATCATTTCGCAGATAACTCTTTCCTTACAAATTCAATTCAATTAGAAAATAATAACACAGAGAAATTCTTAATTCCATTGGCATATCTTTTGATTTACGAGATTAATTGAAATGCAAATATATGTCTTGATTATTATTGTTAAGAAATTGGGTTACTTTGCTACCATGCCCACGCCAGTGCATACTAGCCCAGCGGCATTTCTAACCCAAACAAATATATTCTCTTCGAATAGAATATATTCCATCCATTCGAATGTGTTAGAATTTTTATTTTTTTTATTTAAAAAGGAGTTGAGCTTCTATTATAATCACAAATATGTATCAAAATTGAATGGCGTTGTGCCACAAATGGAAACCAAAACCTTGTTTGGTTCCATAAAAAAATCAGAGTATCATAGTCCAAGATACATGCCCATAACTACTAAAATCAGAGCTTGTCTCGCTAAGCACAAGATAAGGGTGGTAAAATAAAGTTCATCATAGAATGAGCTTGCACCTCTTAGCATAGACCAAAACAAGAAGTCGGAGAAGGAGGAGGTCATATCCTAATGACCCGATTCATTCTTCATATGTGGACCACAACAAGACATAGGAACGCTATCATGCATCCTCTAAATCCCCTCATCCTACTCGTCTTCCATTGTTATGGGACAATTGGGTGAGCATGGAGGGATTTGTTTCGTTGATCCATTCTCTCGTTGCTTCGTCTGATGGCCTCCCTACGTGACCCAGACCTTAATGTCGTGTTGTGATCTGCAATAGAGCTCACATTTTCCCTCCATAATATGGATGGCATGTAAAATCCCAACATGGTATTTTATGTTTTGATGGAGGGCTTGATCAACTAAGGCCTTTACCATCCAATAAGTCTCCATCAACATGAAGTATCTCATATCCCGCATTCTAGTATAGAGTGGGTCGGCCACCTAATTCGCTACTTTAGCTATAATATTTGTCTCTTTGGTATCCTTGCGCTGGTCGTTGACTAGTTTTTCCAGAGCTTCAGCAGTACATATTTCCTCTTCTGAACATAATTCCCAGTACTGAGCCTCTGTAACAACAACATCTATCTCAGCCCACATCAAGTGGCACGCCTCTCGATGAAGAGGCTTCTTTATCGTGACGACCCACAAAACGACCTTTTGTCTTCTTCTTCCAGTGGTGAGTCATCCTCGTTCCAATACTCTATGTGCCTGGATCCGTTGAATAGATTGGGAAGTTGTAGGAATTGCTTATCAGGGAGAACATTACTCAGAAGAAAGTTTCCCTTCTGCCTCTCATAATGACCACTTTTTCCTCATAAATGGGATTAAGATGAGCCTCGTTATGGTTATACCCTCCCAACCCGTAGATTGGAGATCTCTCCATTATGATCTCATGAGTCTGCAATCTAGTTATCCCTGACATCGTCATATCTTTCAAAGGCTCGAAATCGATACTTCACCTAAGATGAGAGTAAATGCAAAGTAATTTCCTATGGAAGAAACCACCTCTTCCCATGCTTCAACATGGTGGTTTCTATGTATCAACATCATTCACCACCTCTCAACCT
Organism: Picea glauca; assembly: GCA_000966675.3. Lineage (NCBI taxonomy): Eukaryota > Viridiplantae > Streptophyta > Pinopsida > Pinales > Pinaceae > Picea > Picea glauca. The sequence goes on from JZKD02S1672907.1 coordinate 488,005, forward strand.
AAAACCTTTCATTTCAATCGATGGGAAACATACCTTCCCCTTCTCCATGCATGAGAGTCCTGACCCACCTTCGCTTGGGCCTCGCATTACTAGCATGTCATGTCGTCATAGCATCAAGTGCTCAGGACCCTCCATCGACGAAATCCACTTGGAAACATTGATCGAGCTGTTCACGCAATCCATCTAGTAGTGGGTCCCCCTCCCACCAAAGTTGGCGGTGACCATGCAGCGTGACACCAACATTCGCCATGAAATTGGCCATTGAATTGGATTTCTTATTAACCATCTTGGGGATGATGGTTGCCAAGGACCTCAAAATACTACCTATCTCTGCTAAACCATGACTTAGTCTCAAGTGAGTTGAAACTCGATCCAGAGGAACCCCACTCAGTATTTTTCTTAGGGCCAACATAAGAGCGTGGGAGTCGCCTTCTACCACCAAAGCCTGAAATCCATGTGTTTGCACAATCGCAAGTCCTCAGAGGAGGCCGACCATTTTCATCGTATTATTTTTTGTGGTTCCCAAGTTGGAAGCATACACCAATATCACTTCTCTCTAGTCATCTAGAAAGACCCTTCTAGCCCCTACAGCTCCTGGGTTTCCCTTAAACGTGCCATCAAAATTCAGTTTGAGAAACCCCACTTGAGGGGGATTCCACTACTCTCTGATGTGTGCATGAGAAGGCCTCGGCTTCACACAAGCTTCCAAATTCTAATTTTTGAAGAAATGGACCTTGTGTGCTTCCAATTTTAAGTCCTGACTCAACCAAGATGCAAGTGTAATGGACTCCTTTAGATTAGAGCATATGATTTCCCAAACTTGGGCAGTGGTAAGGAATTTTTCTTTAAAAAATTATTTATTCCTTTCCTTCTAGACGTTCCAGATGATGAAGCCTAGGAGAATTTCTCGGGCTCTGTTTAGAATAGGGTTGAGGAAGAGGTTGCTACGGTAGTTCTCTATAGTTTTGGGAATATCCTTACTACGAAGGTATGTTTTTCTAAATAAGGAAACACCTATGTCCCAAATTTAGGTCATGAACCTGCATGAGCCCAACAAGTAGTCCATAGTTTCCCCCACTTTTGAGTAGAGGAAACACATGTGAGGTCCGAGAAACCTCTACGGAGGAGGAGCTCCCAAGTCAAAATATTCCTTTTAACCAGCGACTAGAGGAACGAGGAGATATTGGACCATATGGTTGGGTTCCATACTTTTCCCCATATTGGTCATCGCTAGCCTTCCCTTAATCCCATTGCTTCCATGTAAGCATCTTTCACCCTGAAGTTGTTGTCCCATGTTCTACCCCAATTGATGAAACAATCTCTACAACGATTTGATCTTCTTGAGAACTTTCACGAGGGTTGCTAGGAGAAAAAAGAGGTACAGGGAGAGGGTTGAAAGGACCAACTTAACCAAGAGGATCCTATATGGGAGGGATATAAAATGATGGGTCCAACTATTAAGTTTCACTTCCAACTTGGCTATGATTTCTTCCCACGAGGGGTTATTAAGGGGCCTTTCGATGGGAGGGGAATATTTAGCTGGGAGAGAGGCAGGTTGGAAGCCTAGCAGGACAAAAAGGTTTATTTGGACTAGCATGAGAATGTTAAAAAATAATATATGGGATTTTTCTTGATTGATGATAATGTTGGAGGCCTAGTTAAAGATATTCAACACCCTTTTGAATGCCAAAGCTTCTTTCACTATGGGTGTTCCTATAAACAAGGTATCGTCCATGAATTGAATATGGGACAAGGCCTCCTCAATGGTGTGCAAATTAATCCCTTTGATATATCTAGTCCTTTTAGCTTGGGAGAGGCTGCAACCAAGGCCTTCGACTAGAATGATATACAGGAAATGGGAGAGGGGGTCCTTGTGATGAATCCCTCTGAAAGGGTTGAAGATTTTAGAGGGAGACTCGTTCAGTAAAATGGAAAAGAAGGTTGAAGAAACAAGGTTTAGGTTCCATTCTATCCAATCCATCCCAAATCTAAAAGCTAGCAACATATGTCTCAAGAAGTTCCATTTCATTCATTCATAGGCTTTAGACATATCCATTTTCATCAAGATCACATATTTTTTGAAACCTTGAGAGAATGGATCACCTCATGAGTTACCACAATCCCATCGAATATTTTCCTACCTTCCACAAATCCCCCATGCTCCTGCGATATGATGTTAGGGAGGATAGGCTTAAGCCTAGAAGAAATTAATTTAGAAATGATTTTATAAATGACATTACAAAAGGAGATAGGTATGAAATTATTAGCAGAGTTGGATCCTTTGATATTGGGGATTAAAGTGATGAAAGTAGCATTGAAAGTCTGGAGGATGGACCTAGATATGCGTGACTCCTCCACCACCTCCCATATATCCCTTTCAATAATTTCCCATCTAGCTTGGAAAAAATCAATAGTGAAACCATTTGGTCTAGGGGCTTTCCTTGGAGCCATATATTTCACAGTACCTTCCACTTATTCTAAGGAAGTTTGTCCCATCAAACTCTGGTTCTGCTCTGGGGAGACTAGTTTGGGGATGGCCTCTGAGATTTTGGTTATAGCTTATTTTCTACTTATATCAGGTTCATAAAGGAGATGATGATAATAATTCTTTAATTCCTCCTCAATGTCCTCATGTTTCTCCTTGATGCTTCCTTCTTGCATTATGATGTACGCTATTCAATTATGACTTCTTATTTGGATCATAGGGTTGTGGAAAATTTTGGAATTCTTGTCTCCTTTTCTGAGCCAATAGATTATGGGTTCCTTCTTCCATATCCTTTCCTCCCATAGGTCTCATTTACACATATCAATTTTTATTTCTTCCTCCCTGGTTATAATTTCTTCCAAATGGAGCCCCTGAATCACTTGCTTTTGTATCTTTTATGTTTCATATTCTAATTTTTTCTTCAAAAATATTGTCGAAAACCCCTTTGTTCCATTTCCCGATGCATTAGCAGACATACTTGAGCCTCTGCTGAAACCGATACATCTTAGTGCCATAAAGATCCTCCGGGACTTTCCACCAAACTACCAGATTCAAAAGGAAGTTCAAATGCTCTAACCAAAATTTATCAAACCGGAAAGGTTTTGGCCCCTGCTTGAAGACCTATTTACCTTCTAGGACTATGGGCCAATGGTTTGAACCATAATACGGGAGGAAATCTATTGCGAGGGCATGATTAGTCTAGAAGGAAGTTTCAGAGATCAAGAAATAGTCAAGGTAGATCGTTATCCTATGATAATTTCCTCTTTTATTGTTCCAAGTGAATAGAGTATTCCTAGCTGGGACATCTATTAGTCGAAGGCTCTCTATGAGTTCTCCATATGCAATGCTCTCTAGGTCCAGTCTATGGATAAATCCCTTATTTTATAAGGGGGACTTAATCATGTTGAATTCTCCTCCCACTACCCATATTTGATGTTGTAGAGTGGTACCTAAGAAATTTAATTCATCTAAAAATATCCTCTTAAGGCTAGGGTCCATATACATTTGAAACGTACCCCATTTCCCCTGTACCCTTGTTCTTGAATTTTAGGGTGAGCATATGATGCATGGTCATGTGATCCTCCATCTCCATATAATTTCTGTCCCAGAGGGTGGCTACACCTCTCGAGGTCCCTTCAGCTTCAATCCACTTTGCTTCACATCCTAGGCATATTTTATGAGCAATTCTCTTCATTGTTTCGGGATCACATTGGGTTTCTTGGAGCATCACTATATCATCCTTTTCTTGATTGATTCTTTTTCTAACCATTCATTGTTTTGATAGGGCATTCATACCTCTAATATTCCATGATGTGATCTTCATGATGCAGGAGCATCTCTCCATGCAGCCAGCCAGCCATCCAACCACGTCAGCGCGCATGCATTAACGCTGAAGAGAGAGGCGCAGCCTCATTCAAATTTGAAATGGATGTAATTTAATGTCTTAGGCTGGTGAGCCATAGGAAGCCGTGCTTATGCAGGCAGTGGTTAGATCGGCCTTTATGGTAGATCTGGCTGAGATCTAGTTCTAGATAGCAGACTAGACAACCATTGATTGTAATTTATGAGAGGTAGGTCAAATCCTGGAGGGAAGCGCTCGATTGAGCCCCTCATGTAAAAAGTAGATTTTAAAAATCTCATTATGTTAGCCAGAGGTTAGAGTTCTGCGATTAGAGATCAGACGGAGAGAGCCGAGGAGAGCTCGAGGAACACCTTGTAAAAATACAAGCATTTTCCAATTATTAATATATGAACAGAGAGCAGTTTTTCCTGCATGATATTCTGTCTTATATATGTATGTCTGTGAGTGTTTCCTTTATGTTGTAATTGTATGTTGTTATTATGCAATTGCAGGGAGCTGGTTTGATTTCAGTTTTGGGAAGTCTTTGAGGCCTCACACCAGGAGGGTGTGACAGAACGCTGAGGATTCTGAGAGTCGTGCATTAGAGATGCATTTCTGAGCTCTGAGGAGTCAGACAAAGATGTGCTGCGGCACAAGACTGAAGTCATCGACTCAGGAAGAATGACCTGTGAGGTTGCTGAACACCTTAGAGGCAAGGCTGTGTAGGTGAAACACAGTCGCAGACAAAATCACTGAGGATTCTATAGGAGCTCTACCAGGTGGGCATTGAGCGTATGCACAGTGGTGCAGTTGGAAGATAGAACTCTGTTGTGAATTCGGAGAATACAGAATCGGGAAGGACTCTGTGAGAGCTCTGCTGAGTGGGCATTGAGCATGTGTACAGGAGTGCACAAAGACAGGAACTCTGCCGTGAGTTCAAGGAGACCAGAATCACTAAGGATTCTGGGAAGCTCTGCCAAGTGGGCATCGAGCAAGTGTATAGGTGCACAAGGGAAGAACCCAGAACTACTGAACGTTCTTTGGAAGAGGTACTCCGCCAGGAGGGCGTCGAGAAAATGTGCAAGTAGGCACAAGAGAACAGAGAACTCTTTGAGTTCTGGAAGTTGGAGGAAAGGTCCACTGAGGGGACTTTCACTGGGTTGCTGAATACCCAGAAGTTTCAACAAGGAGGTTGCTTGAGCAAATAGAGAGTCAAGAAGGCCTCTGAATATTCCCCATCTGTGGAAGGAGAAGAAGAGAAAATCCCTCAAGGGGTCTGAGAGTTTGTGGAAGCTTAGGAGGGTTAGCGTTACTGGGAACGTGCGGCGAAGCTCGAGGCGAAGGAGCCCACAAGTGAGAAAAAGGACCAAGGTTGAGGCCTTGGAGAAGAATCCAAAATCCCCTAAGTGCGGGAAGAATATGCAGGGAAGCTCAGGAGAGTTTAGCAGTCGTTGGATTCGTCAGGGGAACAGATCTGGACCGTTAGTTCACGCGTCCAGGAGGATCTCTGGAGCAAGTGCACAGAGGAGGATACCGACAACCGTTGGATCTCATACAGAAACCCCGTAAGCCGTTGGATCGGGAGGAGATGCTCAGAGATTAGCCTCTGAAGCAAGAGCGCAGGAGGACGGATCTGAACCGTCGGATCTAGACCGAGGTCATCGACAGTCATCGGATCGGCAGAAGTTGCGCAGGGTTTAAAACCCATTTGAGCCATCAAGATATCGACATTCGGAGAATCAGGATTCTCGAAGTCGAGAGGAACGGGGCATCAGAAATTCTGAAATCCCGACGAGATCGGGATCGTCCGTTGAAGGGACGCGTGGCTATCATCTAGCGACACCGAAGAAAGCTCGATAGGGAGGCGATCATGACAGAGGTGGATCCCGGAGGAGTCAGAGTGGAGGACAGGTGTCCGTCATCTGGGAAGAACCGGAGATCGGGATATCGGGGATTCTATGGGCACGTGCACATCGTCATCGCAACCGCCAAAACTTCGATAGGAGTAACCTCTCGAGCAGGAAAGACCACGGTCGTAGAGGCCGGGGTCGTATGGTGAAGACTTAGCTCCGAAGGGCTAACACGAGGAGAAGAGAGCGTCGGGGATCGGGGATTCGAGAGGTCTGTGACCCTCGACAACAAGAACCCCGAAACCCCAAAGCCCGATAAACAAATTTTTGTGGGGAACTTGACCCCGGCCAGGTGCCGAAGGCCGAGAAGGGGGGAAAGAAGAAGGACCTGTGGATTTGGGTTTTTCACAGAAGATTCCTGAAGGAATCCAAAAGAGCCGCTTCGGCTCCAAAGGAGGATTTGAAAAACGATCCTACAAGCAGGAGGTCGAGGAAGAAGACCCTGCGGGGTGAGCGAAGACCTCTTCTGCGTCAAGTGGTATCAGAGCAGATATCTTGTCTATATATTTCAGGCAAGAGGAGCGAAGAAGAGAAGGAGCACTCTGATACACGTCAAGTGGTATCAGAGCGGGAAAATTCATCTGTATATTGCAGGTGAAAGAAGACAGAGTTGCTGAGGACTCTGTGTTGACTATTTGCGGGTGGACAACAGTCGTGAATACAGTCATTGGGACTGTAGAATGAAGCTGAGCACTCAGGATTGCAGGAGTGACAGCAATGGGTTTTCCAGGGAGGTAGATAAACACAGCAAGATGGCTACTGAAGGCCATGGAAAGAATAAAAGTAAGGCATAAAAGCTTGCAGAGGAAGAAGAAGAGACTAGAAAGCTCTATGAATTAAAGGCAGACATAGAGAAGCTCGAACTGCGGATGCGACGGGATAGGAGAAGGAGATGAATGCGTGAATTGCCCATGGAGAAGGCAAAAGCGAAATGGCCAGTCAGAGAGTTGATGGTCATAAGCCAGCGCAGGCTGTTGAAGAGATGGTTGAGGTATGTTGAAAACCTCAAGGCCACAGAGGAAGAGATGATTGATCACTGTTGGCTAGAGACTGGGAAAAGTCTCGATGATTGGGATGATGAAGAGAATGAATTGGGATCGTCTGATGATCTCATAAACTGCCAGGAGGGCGGTGGAAGGTTTCCATATTGTCAGATGGGCAAGGGAACAGAGAATGAATTGGGATCATCTGAGGATATCAAGCGCTGCCAAGAGGGCAGAGAAGAAATAGAAATTCCAGATTGCCAGAAGGGCAACAAGTTGAGATCAGTTGAGGATCTCACGGGCTATCAGGAGGACAGAGACAGAATTTCGCATTGCCAGCTGGGCAATGATCAGAGATCACTGTGGGATCTCAAAGACTACCAGGAGGGCAGCAGAAGCATCGAAGACTTCCAGGAGGGCAGCGGAAGCGTATTAAACTGCCAAGCGGGCAGAGGTGAAATTTTGGGATTGTCTGAAAGTCTCATGGACTCAGAGGAGACTCAAATTCAGCAATGGGTGTTGATGCAGGTGGGATCGATGGATCTCAAAATCTGTCGGGAAGGCAGCGGAAGAATCCCACATTGCATGGATAAACTGGTGAATCAGATTCAGCCAGAGGAGCTGATCGAGCAGATGAGCTCGCAAGGGGATCAACAAGTGCAGCTGACCACAGAAGGTTTGAGGAGCCATGTGAAGATTGGGGGAATTTACATATTCCTGCCATCTGCCTAGGAAGAGGCAGAATTTTATGTTGCAGGTGCAGCAACAGCAAAAGGGGAACAGTCAATTGTGACTGTCCAAGAAGAATCGGTGCAGATAGCGAAGACTACCCGAGCAAAAGAAAAGAAATTGGAGAAGACTTTGAAAGCTGCCCAAGAGGACGAAGAGAATGAGCGTTCTGAGGAACAGCTCAACATATTCAGCCAGGGAGCTGAAAAGCAGGAAGTTGTAGCATTAGAGCTGACAGCCGAAGGAGAAGATGAAGAGAGTGAGCATTCCGAGGAATGGCTCAACGCGTTCAGCATTGAAGCTGAAGAGATTGCAACAGGGGAGTTTGCAACAGAAGAAGAAGAAGACGATGAGCATTCTAGAGAATGGCTCAGCATTTTCAGCCATGAAGCTGAAAGCAATGCAACAGGGGAGGTTGCAGAAGTAGAGGAGGAAGAGGCAGAAAACAATTGCTTTGTTGATCTGTGGGATCAGATGGAAGCCCTGAAAGAAAGGGTAAAGGTGCAGGGCATACACATCCAACAGGTAAAGTTGGAAATGGATCAAGAAGGCATGGGGGATTATAGCGATCTTCCCGATGACCAAAATTTTTGCAGCTGAGGAGACTGCAAGAACATAGCCAGCCATCGCAGCAGCTGGACAAGGTGATCATGGAGATCATGGAGCTGATGATGAATTCAACAGATACTGCCAACAGAGAGCAGCTGAGCAGAAGGAAAGAAGCAACAGCAGCAACAGCACAACGGAAGCAGCAGCAGCAGTAGAATGGAGCAGATGAACAGCTCCAAAGATTCATTTGGGATCCAGGAGGATTCCAACAGCTACAGGGGAAGCACATGAGTAGGAGCTCATGATTTTTTTGCAGCTGTGGAGTATGATGCAGGAGCATCTCTCCATGCAGCCAGCCAGCCAGCCAACCACGTCAGCACGCATGCATTAACGCTGAAGAGAGAGGCGCAGCCTCATTCAAATTTGAAATGGATGTAATTTAATGTCTTAGGCTGGTGAGCCATAGGAAGTCGTGCTTATGCAGGCAGTGGTTAGATCGGCCTTTATGGTAGATCTGGCTGAGATCTAGTTCTGGATAGTAGACTAGAAAGCCATTGATTCTAATTTATGAGACGTAGGTGAAATCCTAGAGGGAAGCGCTCGATTGAGCCCCTCATGTAAAAAGTAGATTTTAAAAATATCATTCTGTTAGCTAGAGGTTAGAGTTCTACGATTAGAGAGAAGACAGAGAGAGCCGAGGAGAGCTTGAGGAACACCTTGTAAAAATAAAGACATTTGCCAATTATTAATATATGAACAAAGAGCAGTTTTTCCTGCATGATATTCTGTCTTATATATGTATGTCTGTGAGTGTTTCCTTTATGCTGTAATTGTATGCTGTTATTATGAAATTGCAGGGAGCTGGTTTGATTTCAGGTTTGGGAAGTCTTTGAGGCCTCACACCAGGAGGGTGTGACAGAACGTCGAGGGTTCTGAGAGCCGTGCATTAGAGATGCATTTCTAAGCTTTGAGGAGTCAGACGAAGACATGCTGCGGCACAAGACTGAAGTCATCGACTCAGGAAGAATGACCTGTGAGGTTGCTGAACACCTTAGAGGCAAGGCTGTGTAGCTAAAACACAGTCGCAGACAGAATCACTGAGGATTCTGTAGGAGCTCTGCCAGGTGGGCATCGAGCGTATGCACAGTGGTGCAGTTGGAAGATAGAACTCTGCTGTGAATTCGGAGAATACAGAATTGGGAAGGACTCTGTGAGAGCTCTGCCAAGTGGGCATTGAGCGTGTGTACAGGAGTGCACAAAGACAGGAACTCTGTCGTGAGTTCAAGGAGACCGGAATCACTAAGGATTCTGGGAAGCTCTACCGAGTGGGCATCGAGCAAGTGCATAGGTGCACAAGGGAAGAACCCATAACTACTGAACGTTCTGTGGAAGAGGTACTCCGCGAGGAGGGCGTCGAGAAAACGTGCAAGCAGGCACAGGAGAACAGAGAACTCTTTGAGTTCTGGAAGTTGGAGGAAAGGTCCACTGAGGGGACTTTCACTGGGTTGTTGAATACCCAGAAGTTTCAGCAAGGAGTTTGCTTGAGAAAACAGAGAGTCAGGAAGGCCTCTGAATATTCTCCATCTGTGGAAGGAGAAGAAGAGAAAATCCCTCAAGGGGTCTAAGCGTTTGTGGAATCTCAGGAGGGTTAGAGTTACTGGGAACGTGCGGCAAAGCTCGAGGTGAAGGAGCCTACAAGTGAGAAAAAGGACCAAGGTTGAGGCCTTGGAGAAGAATCCAAATTCCCCTAAGTGCGGGAAGAATACGCAGGGAAGCTCAGGAGAGTTCAGCAGCCGTTGGATTCGTCAGGGGAATAGATCTGGACCATTAGTTCACGCGTCCAGGAGGAGCTCTGGAGCAAGTGCACAGAGGAGGATACCGACAACCGTTGGATCTCATACAGAAACCCCGTAAGCCGTTGGATCGGGAGGAGATGCTCAGAGATTAGCCTCTGAAGCAAGAGCGCAGGAGGACGGATCTGAACCGTCGGATCTAGACCAAGGTCGCCGACAGTCATTGGATCGGCGGAAGTTGCGCAGGGTTTAAAACCCATTTGAGCCATCGGGATATCGGTGTTCGGAGAATTGGGATTCTCGAATTTGAGAGGAACGGGGCATCGGAAATTTCGAAATCCCGATGAGATCGAGATCGTTCGTTGAAGGGACGCGTGGCTATCGTTGAAGGGACGCGTGGATATCATCTAGCGGCACCGGAGAAAGCTCGATAGGGAGGCGATCGTGACAGAGGTGGACCCCGGAGGAGTCAGAGTGGAGGACAGGTGTCCGTCATCTGGGAAGAACCGGAGATCGGGATATCAGGGATCGAAGAATCGGGGATTCTATGGGCACGTGCACATCGACATCGCAACCACCGAAACTCCGATAGGAGTAACCTCTCGAGCAGAAAAGATCACGGTCGTAGAGGTCGGGGTTGTATGGTGAAGACTTAGCTCCGGAGGGCTAACACGAGGAGAAGAGAACGTCGGGGATCGGGGATTCGAGAGGTCTGTGACCCTCAACAATAAGAACCCCGAAACCCCAAAGCCCGATAAACAAATTCCTGTGGGGAATTTGACCCCGGCCAGGTACCGAAGGCCGAGAAGGGGGGAAAGAAGAAGGACCTGTGGATTTGGGTTTTTCACAGAAGATTCCCGAAGGAATCCAAAAGAGTCGCTTCGGCTCCAAAGGAGGATTTGAAAAACGATCCTACAAGCAGGAGGTCGAGGAAGAAGACCCTGCGGGGTGAGCGAAGACCTCTTCTGCGTCACTTCATAACTAACATTTTGGTTGGGAGGGAAAGTAGTTATCTGGAAGGAAGATTACTTGGCATGAAAAACCATTAAGGCACCTATTTCTTCTTTTTTTTTTGTCTATGAGGTTTCCTCCCTTTATTTTTTTCCTCTCCAGAACTCTTCTTCTCGGACTTGAGGGGGTAAGTTTTTATTCCCATATTTCTTGTGGATTTTTATGACATTCGTTAGGTGTTCCCTAAGGCTTTATCTTTCAACATATTCGTCTACAGCTTCCCGAGTTGAGATGTAGAGAGGTTATTAATATTCTAGTCTCCATGAACCTCATGTAAAGTTGGCAGGTCCACTACAACCTCGAGATCCATATCCTGAGTTGTGTCCAACTTTTATTTCTCCTTTGACTTCATAATTGAACCTTGGTTGTCCATCATCACTATGTCTTCTCCTAACCTATGTTCATACTGTGGGCCTACATGTATTCTTCATCTTTTGGATAAGTCTTCCCATGTTTCTTTCCCTTTCTTAGTTTCCTCCTTTTCATTCTTTGGTTTCTTGGCGTCAATAGGTTCGCTTGGTTCCATTTCTAAGACTTGAAGCTATTACTTTTTCTCTTGGTCTGTGGCCCAGCTGGTTGTTTGGGTGGGCATGTTCATGCCTTCCTCTTACTTGAGATCTTAGAAAATCCCTATAGATATGTCTCTTATTTAGTTTTGCTTGAGGGATTAGGAATGTTTAAGGCGGAATCCCTAAAAATATAACCATGAACTGTGAAATGCTTCCTCCATCTATGAACTGTGAAATGGATAAGTCTTCGCAAGGGGGAATCTTTTGGATAAGTATTCGCAATATTCATTCTCTGTGAAATGCTTCCTCCATCTACGTATTGTGCTTCTCTGAAGTATAATTTCTTGGTAATATATATTGTGTTCTCTGAACCCTTTACCCAAGAGGTTTCAGTCGGCACAAGGTGAGATAGACTTGTATCCTTATATAGAGTTAATGTGCCAGGAGGCATCGTGAATCATGAGCCCTGGGTGAGGGTTGATGAAGAATGTAGTCATACGTTTTCAGAAAAACTTCGGACCTAGTTGTAGTCCGTGAAAACTTCGTGTATTAGCTTCAATATGTTTAATTTGCATTCAAAATATTCTTAATCATCATCACTAGTTATCATATTTCTCCAACCCAATACCTATGGATAGATTACTATTGTTTAAAGGTTAATGTTTACCTCTGTAATATTTCTCTGGATACTCATTTCCTTAACAAAACTATTTCTATGATAATCTAGGTTAATCCAAGAGAGAATACTTTACGGTTGTTACCTCTGCCATCGTTAATTTTTCATCTGTGTATAACAAAAGAAACTTCGTTTTTGTTTGTAAACTATTTATCTAGGCTAGGGTTTTTACCCTCACAACCATTTCCTTCCATATCTTAACATGACTTTACCTGAAGTCCAAGTTTATTTTTGAAGAAAAATTCTATAATTCGCACATAGCCTTTATTATTATCGTTTTTCTTCCATAAGGAAGGAAAGTGGCTTGTTGTTGCTTCTGCTCTATTAAAACATATGTTTCCCTTAATGATTACAATTCTGTGTTTTCTTCTATAAATCTATTCTTTGTATTTAGATATTTAATATTTTTAGAGAATATGTATAGGGACACTGAGACAACAGAGCTTTTATTTACCATCATTCTTTTCTTTAAATTTCTTATGTGAAAGTTTATATATGGATACAAAAATTAATGATGGGCCCCTTCTTCTTTGTGAGGGTACCCATCAGTTGGTTACGGGTCCAGTCCTCCTCCTCCTGGATCATGGATAGATTACCTCACAAAGAGAAATGGTGATCTAATTTTCATCGGGACTCAAGGTAAGTTGTGTCCTTGATTTATTTTTATTTATTTTCATAAGAACTTAAATTTTAGCAAAGTTACTAAACCCTCCTTTACTTCTCTTGCAGGTTGGGAATATCGGTGCACACGAGTGAAGGAAGCATTTTACCACAAAAGGTATCTGACTTCCATATCCTTCCTTGACCGACCTATGCACACATTAACTTCGGTTACATGTAGATTTTGTGTAGACTTCCTTAGAGCTCTGTTTACAATACAAGAGGTTTTGGAGTTTTTGGTCTATGGTACTCCAACTGTAATGTTTTGAACAATGATCGATTGAATACAATGGTTACTTTTGCAAGACACTTTGAATTATACTGTATAACCATCACATTTCAAATAAACAATATTTCCAGTATCATTTAACTATTATAATCCATAATATAACATGGTTATACAGTCCCTTAAGAACTGATTTCACTTATATATACACAGTCAACATATTCCCAACAAATAACAAAAATAAATATAATATTGACAAAGGAATACAAGCTGAGATACATATCTGAAAAATGATTCTAGAACACAAATGGAACAACCACGTTCCACCCCAATTGTAGAACATAACAACCAAGATCACTTGTCCTGCTCACCCCCTAGCCTGACCATGAGTCCATAGGGGAAAACTGAATGATCCTCCTTAGCTATAGTCACCATAAAAATATCATAAAATACTTTGCCTCACACTAACAGTGTTCATAACAACAAACAGTTCTCCATTCCCAACATACTAAGCAGCATCTTGCCTCCCACATATGTTGTATATATATACATTCTTGTGCCTAGGTCTTTCATTCCCTCCTTGGGGAAATTCGCAGCTTTACAAATCCCTGATTTCTAGGGGTTTCTAGTGGTCAAATTCCACTTCTTCCACTTGTAAAATTCAGCCTTGAGGTAACTCAAACCCGTTTTCCACTCATGGAGTCATGGTCAACTATTTTTAACCTAGTTGCTCCATTTGTCTTACAACATTAAATTTATTAAAAAAATTGTCTCATACATGTGTCCATTAAAAGAGGATAGTTGGGAAAGTCAAATATTTGCCCAAGTGTCATCAAATAATTAATTACATAAACCAAAATTCCAAATTCGGATTTTCCATAATTGGCAAATAATTTCCAAATTCAAATTTTCCAAAAACGGAAATTTATTTCAAAATTCAACATAGAATTAATTATCTAAAATTTGAGGATATTACACAAATCCTCTAACAAACACTCTTGAAGGTTTAGCTTGACTTTGAATTTTTCAATTATTCTATCCTCTAACTCAAGCCATCCTTCCTCTAGAGAGATAAAACACCCTATGGTATTTCCTACTTTCTTCAAAATAACCTCATTCCATTGCACCAGTGGAAGGCCAGGAAATAACACCGAGATTTTTTGAATATCATTGGGCTCCCTTCATGGATCAAAGTGTGGTGTCCATGGTTTTAGAAACAACTTGAATGGCCCCCATTGCCATTCTTTACCCAATATAGTGCCATGTTTATTGCATATCTCATAACAAAACATATCCATCCACGTAACAAAATGTGAAATATTGGAATATCCAATGACAGTAAGCTATTTCTCCACTAGCCGACCTTTTATTTTGTTACCCGTTAAAAATTTCCCCGTGAGTCTTCCCACAACTACAAATGTCATCAACCCCTCCACATCCAAAATATATGCATTGTGTCCTACTACCATCTTGAACTAGTCCTTCTAAGCCTTAATACATTTTCTACTTTACACTCAACAAGGGTTTACAAAATGTTGGCCTCCAGGATCCCCCAATATAGGTCCTTCAACTCCCACCCTACCTATCATAATCTCCACCAAGCACCCATCATCCTTCCCTACTTGCACTAATTATAGTCTCATGCAACCCTTACCAATAGATCCCACTCCAACTTGTGTAGAGGTTGACTTAGATAGAGGAAATGAAGGTATGACATGTGAGAAGCGTCTTGCGTTTGACAAAGATTTGAGGTCTATCCTATCCTTCCTCTTCATTGTTGGACTAGTCACAACAACTTTCAATTCATATGAATTAGTCCTCTCATTCTCTTGAGGTACTAGGTACACCCTATTAGATCAGATCATATACCTATCATGCTACCACCTACCTATTCTAATGATATGGCCACCTCCACCCCTTTACAAATCCTACATCACATGCATCCTTAAGCACTCATATATCTCAACTAATTCCTCATGTGACCTAAAGATAAACCTCAGAATTACCTTGTCTTCATTTTGATAATCAATCAATTCTAATTCCGAATCCATATCCGATTGATGGAGAATATTGACGCCCAAAAAAAAATCCTTCAAACTATGGTAGCCCTAAGCATTTTAATTCTTACCCATAAAACAACGTTATCTAAATAAAAAACAAAATCCAAACCTAATTTTAAAACTCTTTTCAGGATTTTGTTTGTTTGAATAACATCACTTAAAGATGCAAACTTATGACTTTTGATGGAGTGGAGACTTCCAATATACTTTGAATTTAAAAACTAGCCTAGTTCCATATTAACTCTACCAATCACATACATGATCTTGAATTCCTTGATGTGCTAACTCTTTTGAGGGCATAAAGAGTTAAGGTAAATCTTGCACTATAAGGAATTCAATCCCTCTCGATGCTTGATAAATCCATGTTGAAATAAATCTATGTTGATGTGGGGGGAGTTATACATTAGCTTTATATTTAATTTAAGTTAAGTTAAGTTTATGATGCAAACATTCATTTTTGTTATAGTTAAAAAAATTAATAAACATTATATTAACCAAAATATTAAGCATAAAATTGATCAAGAGTCTATGAAAGGTTAATCCCAAGTTTTGGTTCGATATTATTGCGGATAACCATCATCTAACAAGTGGTTATAATTCTTACTAGTGTCTTTTCCATACAATCAGTAACATCCATGCTATAATCCCCAATTTAGTGATGTATAATGTAGATATGATATGTGATGTGGGCCAAGCAATGTAATATGTGAATTTGTATATTTATTTTTTATAAATAAAAATGTGATGCCAACTACAGGTGGACATGGAGAAAGATATGGGGGTTGAATTATCCACAAGAGAGGAGGGGTGAAAGGGGGGGGGTTTATTCATGAGTTTAAATCCAAAACAGTTTCCATGTTTTAAATGTTTTGAGTGAACCTTCTAATTTTTCCTTGAGTGTAGAAGAGCCCAATAATTGAATACATGTAAGTGGGTGGGTGTGAGAATTCACACCCCATAGTTATTGGAAGCACGGAGTTGAAGTAAAATCAATATCGAGGAGAGTCTGACTCAACTAACTTGGGGGAAAAGGAAATTTGTATGGCCAAGGAAAGCATTTTCTACAAGAATATTTCAGAGACAATGGGGGGAGTTGAGTGTTGGAGATTAGAAAGAACAATGGTGGACATGTTAGAAACTATTTGAAGTTTTTGAAGGTTAAAGAAGTAATCTATCGGGCTTGTAGAAGAGGTAGGTTGTAAGGATTGTAGAGTGAACTCCCCGTGTGAAAATTTTCATTAGAGTAGAAAGTTTGTTGCTAGTAGTTCTCTAGTAGCTCACATCCTTGGAGTCCCCAGTAGAGAGATATGGACAACCTATTCTAGAGACCCTGATAAAAGAATGGTATATCTTGAGGAACTGTGAGCAGAGAAGGGGGTACATTCCTTGGGTCAACTAGGTTGATAGGAAGAGAGTTGGAGGAATCAGGATAGAAACTAGTGGGTTGTTGGAAAAATGACTTGTGTGTGAATTGTGAAGAGACACCCTCTTTTGTGGATTCCTAGCCGCAACTCGGGAGTGACTTGCTTTTGAGATTTGGAACCAAAAAGTCTATAATGGTTGGGTGGAATGTTCGTCCTTTGCAGCTAGTTGCACAACCGTTATAAAAGATGAATTTTTATCTCTATTCAATGATTTTATTTAATAGTTTATATTGTTGTTCTTAAACTCTGTGTCTTTGAGAAAATTAGATGTTGCTATGTGTATGTTTAATTGGATGCATTCATGTTTTTAAATTATTGTTTTTAAATGTATGGGTGTTTTTAGCATGATGCGTTGTATTTAAAATTAATGGTATCAGAAATTTTTATGGATTTAGTAGTTGGAATGTTACATAATCAACTAACCACATGATGATCTCTCTGTGAACATATTTTGGAAAAACAAAATTATTGGGTATGAATCCTTGTCATAAATAAACAATCCACATCATAGTCAACATCCCAGTCATATAGGTTTACGTGATCAACCATACACTACTAGCTTTGATCTGTAATAACATATGGCCAACTTGACTCACTAACATAGATCATATATTAAGTTACTTTTCTTTGTGATTAAATGTAAATGTTCAAATAAACATGATCATGTATTCTAACAAAGATAGTAAAACAAGAAATCCATAGTGGCATCAGAAGGGTTTCACTCATTAAACCTAGGAATAGCACATGTATTCATGGGTATTTAATGATACTCCTAAAATTTTTCCTACCTCAAAATATTAAATGTTAATACCCCTTCCCAATACATGTTTCCAAATCAAATAACCCCATATTTTCATGAAATATTTGTAAATACCATTTTCTTCTCAACATGCTTTATACCCCTTATCATACCTACCCCTAGTATGTCGGTCCAAATATTTGGCATATGTACTTAACATTTACTTTAGAAAATGTTGATTATCATTTGTTGTTAGAGCTCTCAATAAAAATCAAATATGGGTTGTAGGTTATAGTCAAATCATCTTTATAGTCAAATTGTGTCATATTTGGTATTCAATGGACAACCCATTTGGACAATCCATTTGTCACATGAGGTTGTAGGTTATAGTCAAATCATCTTTATTTGTACTTTTCATATCTGCATTTCAATCCTTTAGGAAGAGTTGTAAAAGCATGATTAATATCTACATTTCAACCCTTTAGTCGACCGTTGGAAGAGTTGGACATGTATAATTAATTTAGGATTGTAATTTTTTAAAGTTTAGAATATATATTATTTGATTTGAATTAATTTAAATAAAATTAATGTGTTAGATTTTTTTTTTTAATTTTAAAAGGAGTTGAGCTTCTATTATAATCACAAATATGTATCGAAATTGAATGGGGGCTCTGCCACAACTGGAAACCAGAACCGTGTTCAGGTCCATAAAAAAAACCAGAGTATCATCAAAGTAACATCCAGAGTCCAAGATACATGTCCATAACTACTAAAACCAGAGCCTATCTCGCTAAGCACAAGATAAGGGTGGTAAAATAAAGTTCATCATAGAATGAGCTTGCACCTTTTAGCATATACCAAAAAAATAAGTCAAAGAAGGAGGAGGTCATAGCCTAATGACCTGATTCATTCTTCAAATGTGGACCACAACAGGACGTAGGAACGCTATTGTGCATCCTCTAAATCCCCTCGTCCTAGTCGTCTTCCACTGTTATGGGATAACTGAATGAGCGTGGAGGGATTTGTTCTGTTGATCCATTCTATCGCTGCTCCATCTGATGGCCTCACTGGGTGACCCAAACCTTAATGTCATGTTGTGATATGCAATAGAGCTCACATTTTCCCTCCAGAATATGGATGGCATGTAGAAACTCAACATGGTCTTTGTTTGTTTGATGGATGGCTTGACCAACTAAGGCCTTTACCATCCAATAAGTCTCCAACAACATGAAGTATCTCATATCTCGGGTTCTAGTATGGAGTGGGTTAGCCACCTAATTCTCTACTTCAACTATAATCTTTGTCTCTTTGGTATCCTTGCGTTGGTTTTTGACTAGTTTTTCTAGAGCTTCAACAGTCTGTATTTCCTCTTCTGAACATAATTGCCAGTACTAAGCCTCTGTAACAACAACATCTCTCTCATCCCACGTTGAGCAGAAAGGGCCTCTCGATGAAGAGGCTTCTATATCATTAAGACCCACAAAACAACCTTGTGTCTTCTTCTTCCAATGGCGAGCCATCCTCGTTCCAATACTCTCAGTTCTCAGATCCGCTGAATAGATTGGGGAGCTGTAAGGAATTTCTTATCGAGGAAAAAATTACTCAGAAGCAAGTTCCCCTTCTGCCTCTCATAATGACCACTTTCTCCTCATAAATGGGATTAATATGGGCCGCATTATGGTTATACCCTTCCCACCTGTAGATTGGAGATATCTCCATTATGATCCCACGAATCTGCAATCCAGTTATCCCTAACATCGTCATATATTTCCAAGGCTCGAAATCGGTACTTCACCTAATATGAGAGTAAATGAAAAATAATTTCCTCTGGAAGAAACCACCTCTTCCCATGCTTGAACATGGTGGTTTCCATGTCTCTACATTCTTCACCACCTCTCAACCTAAAACCTTTCATTTCATTTGACGGGCAATGTACCTTCCCCTTCTCCATGCATGAGAGCCCTGAGCCACCTATCCTCGGGCCTCACATTACTAGCATGTGATGTTGTCATATCATCAAGTGCCCGAAACCCTCCATCAGCCAAATCCACTTGGCGCCACTGACAGATTTGTTCATGCAATCCATGTAGCAGTGGGTCCCCCTCCCACCAAATTTGGTGGTGACCATGCAGCGTGACACCAACATTCGTCGTGCAATCGTCCATTGAATTGGATTTCTTGCAAACTATCTTGGGGATGATGGATTCCAAGGAATTTTCAATACTACCTATCTTTTCTAAACCATGAATTAGTCTCTAGTGACTCGAAAATCGATCCGGAGGAACCCCATTTAGTATTTTCCTCATAGAAAATAGAAGAGCATGGGAGTCTCCTTCTACCATCCGAGCCTAAAATCCATGTGTCTACACGATCGTGATTCCTCTAAGGAGGATGACCATTTTTATCATATTATTTCTTGTGGTTCCTAGGTTGGAAGAATACACCAGTATCACTTCTCCCAAGTGATCTCGAAAGACCCCTCCCACCCCTGCAGCTTCGGGGTGAAAGACCCCTCCCACCCCTGCAGCTCCGGGGTTTCCCTTAGACATTCCATCAAAATTCAGTTTAAGAAACCCCACCTAAGGGGGGACCCACTACTCTCTGATGTGTGCCTGAGAAGGACTCGACTTCACACAAGCTTCCAAATTCTAATTTTTGAAGATATGGACCTCGCGTGCTTCAAATTTTAATTCTTAGCTTGACCAAGATGTGAGTGAAATGGACTCCTTCATATTAGAGCTTATGGTTTCCCATACTTGGGCATTGGTAAGGAATTTTTCTTTAAAAATATGACTATTCCTTCCTTCCAGACATTCCAAATGATGAAGCCCAAGAGAATTTCCCAGGCTCTGTTTAGAATAGGCTTGAGAAATTTCCTAGGAAATATAGTTTTAGGAATATCCTAACTCCAAAGGTATTTTTTCTAAATAATACAACGCCTCTGTCCCAAATATAGGATGTGAACTTGCATGAGCCCAGCAAGTGGTTCATAGCTTCCCTCGCTTCTTAGCATAGGACACACCTGGAGGGCCCTGAGAAAACTCTACAGAGGAGTTTCTCTGAAGTCAAAATATTATTTTTAACCACCAGCTAGAGGAACAAGGAGATATTAGACCATATGGTCAGGTTCCATACTTTTCCCCATATCGATCGTCGCTAGTCTTCCCTTAATCCAATCGTTTCGATGTAATATTTTTTCACCCAGAAGTTGTCATCCCTTATTCTTCCCCATCTGATGATATCTTCTCCTTCTCAAATTTCAAGATGTATTTCAAGTAGAAACATATTCATTAATATTCGTGTGTGCATCATCCATCGAACTAGTCAATCCTCCAATGGTTTCCAGATTCATACATAGGGATTTATCCTTTTCTGATTGTTTCACCAGTATTGTTACACCTTCACCCAGTCTTCTTGTTCTAGAGTCTATATAAGGTCCTAAATTTGCTCCTCATCCTCAAAGATGGATAGTTGGTCCTAGGCATCCTCCCAGAATAGGGAAGAACATCCATTATGCACTTCCCAAAAACATTCTTGTTGAACCAAAGTATGACTGTGCCAAGCATTTTTCTAGATTAAGGAACCTGGCCTTTCTTTGTCTACTTGAATCAAGTCCTTCTAAGGAATCTAGGGGATGTATTTATTTTTCCACAACTTCGCCCAAAGGGCATTGGGATTTTTCAGCCATCTCCACCAAGGCCTTTAGCCAAAATGATATATAGGAAAGGGTACAGGGGGTCCCCTTAATGAAGTTCCCTGAAAGGGTGGAATATTTTAGAGGGAGACATGTTCACTAAAACTGAAAAGAAGGATGAAAAAACAAGGTTTGATATCCATACTATCCAATACATCCCAAATCCATAAGCTAGCAACATTTGTCTCAAGAATTTCCATTTCATTCGGTCATAGGCCTTAGATATATCCATTTTCATCAACATCTTGAGTTTTTTGAAACCTTGATAAAATGGATCACCTCATGAGTTACCACAATCCCATCCAATATTTTCCTACCTTCCACTAATCCCCCCCTGCTCATGCGATCTGATGTTAGGGAGGATAGGATTAAGCCTAGAAGCAATTAATTTAGAAACTATTTTATAAATGACATTACAAAAGGAGATAGGTATAAACTTATCGACAGAGTTGGATCCTTTGATATTGGGAATCAAAGTGATGAAAGTAGCATTGAAATATTGGAGGATGAACTTGGAGTTTCCTGAATCCTCCACCTCCTCCCATATATCCCTTCCAAGAATTTCTCATCCACCTTGGAAAAAATCAATAGTGAAACCATCTGGGCCTGGGGATTTCCCTGGAGCCATATCTTTCACAATACCTTTCACTTATTCTAAGGATGTTGGTCTCATTAAAATCTGGTTCTACTCCAGGGAGACTATCTTTGGGATAGCCTATGAGATTTTGGTGATATCTTCTCTTCTATTAACATCAGGTTCATAAAGGAGATGATAATAATTCATAAATTCCTCCTCAATGTCCTCTTGTTTCTCCTTGATTCTTCCTTATTCCATTCTAATGGAGGTTATTTGATTACGACTTCTTCTTTGGAGCATAGAGTTGTAGAAAATTTTGGAAATCTTATCTCCTTCTTTGAGAAAGTGGATTATGGGTTTCTGCTTCCATAGTGTTTCCTCTTGCAAGTATCATTTACACAGATCAAGTTTCATTTCTTCCTCCTTGGTTCTAATTTCCTCCGAATAGAGCGCTTGGATCACTTTTTTTTGTATCTCTTCCATTTCCTGCTCTAATTTTCTTTTTGCTTCAAAAATATTTCCAAAATCCCCTTTGTTCCATTTCCTGATGTGTTGGCGGACACACTTGAGCCTATGTTGTAACTCGTACATCCTAGTGCCATAAATATCCCTTGCGCCTTTCCACCAGACCGTCAGATTCAAAAGGAATTCCAGTTAATCTAGCCAAAATTTCTCAAACCACAAAGGCTTTGGCCCCTGCTTGAAGACCCATTGCCATTCTAGGACTATGGGCCAATGGTCTGAACCATAATACGGGAGGATATGTCCTGAAAGGGCGTGCTTTTTCTGTAAGCAATTTTCAGAGATCAAGAAACGATCAAGGTGGACCACTATCCTATGATATTTTCATTTTTCATTTTTCCAGGTGAATAGACCATTACTGATTGGGATATCTATTAGTCGAAGGCTCTCTATGAGTTCTCCAAATGCAATGATCTCTGGGTCCAATCTACATATACCTCCCTTATTTTCTAAGGGGGGCACAATCATGTTGAAGTCTCCTCCCACTACCCATATTTGATGTTGATCCAGGTGGATATTGGTGGCCACCCACCTATTCCAACTGGCTCACATACAGTTTTCATCTTGGCAATTTTTTTCTAGCTTTTCAGGTCCTAAACTTCTAGGGCCGTTTTGAGGCCCTAAAAATCATTTTTTAGGCTTGCCAGAGTCACACTATAGATGTAGTTAGAGTGTGACTGCAAGATTTTTATTCCTCGGAGAGACCTTTCCAACGGGCGATCATGCGCCTAAAATAGAGATCCTATGCAAAAGTTACAACCCCGTGAAGTTGATGTACCAACTTACCCCATCAGGGACCACATGATTTTTGGCGCTTCATCTCCTAGGGTTAGGTTTTTGGATGTCTATGGTTTTCTGATTACTTATTGATGCTAAAATTTCCTGGAGGCCCCATTTTAATTTTCTCAGGCGAATGCACGTAGTGCCACATCCTTTCTCATAGATTAGTTACCACCATTCGAGCAAGATTGTTTCATTCTGCATTTTACAGTTTGAATAAATTTCTTTATTGAATAGAAGTTAAGTTTCATTGTATCTCTATTATTGTTTATTGTATATCTGTTTTAATGTTATAGATATATGTTTCATTTCATTCTGCTATAAATATGGATCAGTGGTATTAGAGAGGTCTGCTCAAGTCATTTATTTCTATGTGCATGTCCACAACGAGGTCAGGTTATAAGCAGTTGGGACTCGAACCAGTTGAGCCTTTGCAAGATCGGCCTCACCGAACCAAACGACCACCCATGGGGGAAGAAAAGAGAGATGATGGGGCAAGATATCTCTCTAAATTGTTTCTCTAGGAATCCCTCGCACGACAGATGAATGAGATGATGGATAATTTTGCATAAATCCTTCAAAACATTCCAACAGGCGATGCATATTCCTCGAGTGGAGGCACCGCCCCCTTCAAGGTAAAAAACATTTTTTATATTCTTATATTTGAAGGTCAAATAGATGTGGATGTTGTAGACAAATGGTAAACCTTCTAGAGTGGTTTTTTTGTGCATAAATTTTCTGATAGAGAAAAGATTACATTTGCGCTCCTTAAGGTCGTCCCCCATGCCAAATAATGGTGTGAGACTTTCTGTGAGAAAAATGAAACAGAGGAATCTACATTATTTGTAGTCGCACCCACTTGAGGTTATTTTAGGGATTCTATTAAGGAATAATACTAAATTTTTGTAAGTTATGACGACTTATATGCAAGATGGAACACATTGTGGTAGGAAAGGGACCAAGCAGTGCTAGAGTTCACCAATGTCTTCCATACCTTGCGCACCAAGTTGGGTATCAAATACTCTGAGTGACATCTAGTGGTCAAGTATCATGACAGATTTCATAGATACATCCAAACTGAAATGGAGTTTCTTTACATATAGTACTTGGGTGCGACCTATCGATATGTTGTCAAAATAAAGCAGAAGCTTAAACAAAAGACACGGTAGTTTGGGTCTATGAACCCCGCACAAAAAAAGCAGGGAAAAGGCAGCCCCAACCTATAGAACAAAAGAGAGAGCAAGGATGGGAAACCTCAAGACAACCAATCTAAGCCGCAAATAAAAAAGGACAATGGGAAGACAAAGAAAGACACTGGGAAGTGGTGCAAGTTCCATAAGAGCCCCTATTATAACACTGTTGAATGTCGCTCAAAGCAATCATTGGTGGCCAAGGTGAAAGCCTCTGAATTAGATTTGGTTTTCAACTCTGAGTCGAAACCATAAAAAGGGAGACATATCATTGAAATAGAACCCAATGCCACCATTTCTACCACCAATATCTAGCTCGGTGAACCTGATAAACCAGAGGAAGGTGAGTGCATCTTTCATTCATAGATGTGGGTGAAGGGTACTCCGATGCACTTCATCATTGATAGAATTAGTAAGAATAACCTCATCTCAATGGAGGTCGTCAAGTGGTTAGCTCTATTGAAAACACTGCACCCATAGCCATATGCCATTGGATGGCTTTGCAAAGGGAGCAATCTATGTGTCAACCAACAATGTCACCTAGCCTATGGCATCAAGCCCTTCAAATATCGGGTATTTTTTGATGTCTCCCCCCTTGAAGTTTGTGATGTTATTTTGGGCCAACCTTATTTATGGAAACATCATGTTGTATATGAGTCTAGGCCTTGTAGTGTTATTATTACTTTGTATAGAAACTTGTACAAGATACCCGAGGTAGTCCCACCTACTACCATTTCCTTGATCTCTACCAAGCAATGTAGGAAGGTCATATCTCAGACTGAAAATTTTGTATTCTTCATGATTCGCTCTCAAAGTGAGAAGAAGGTTGCAGCCACATCCATGGCCTCTACAACAGTTCTCTCTACACAATAGAAGAAAGTGGATAAGGTTGTGGAATAATAAAAAGAAATCTTATCCTCACCCACTAGGGTACCTCTGCACTGTCAGGTCAAGCATTCAATAGATTTGACCCCGACACACCACTACCCAATGGGCCAATCTATCACTGATATCTATCAGAAAATGAGGAAAGCAAGCGCCATATCTAGGATTTTCTAGAAAAGGGGCACATATGACCAATCTCATCACCTCGTGGAAGCCCAATTGTGCTTGTGCAGAAGAAAGACATGACTTGGTGACTCTGCATTGATTACCGAGCCCTAAATAAAATCACAGTTAGGAACCAATACCCAATTCCTCGAATTGACTATCTCCTTGACCAGCTCAAGGGGGGCAAATAATTCAATAAGATTGATTTGAAGTTTGGATACCACCGGGTCCTAATAGACTAGACCGATGTATGGAAGACTGCCTTCAAGTCCAAAGAAGGTATTTTTGAATGATTGGTCATTCCCTTTGGCTTGACGAATTCCCCAACAACTTTCATGAGGATGATGGATGATATCTTGTCAAATTTCACCAATTATTTTTTGGTGGTGTATTTGGATGACATCCTCATCTTCAACAACAGTTGGGTGGAACACTTGCAACATATTCAACGAGTTCTGCACACTCTACAACAACACAAACTGTATGAAAAATTGGAAAAATGATCCTTTGGCATAAACGAGGTTTAGTACTTAGGATACTTTGCTAATGAGCATGGGACTCATGTCGATCCAACCAAGATCTAGGTCATTTGTGAGTGGCCAGCCCCGACCACACTCACTAAGATTCAAATCTTCTTAGGCCTTGACAATTTCTATCGTAGGTTTTTGTTGGGATTCTCCCATATTTCATGGGACCTTAACCAAGTGACCAGGGGTGGTGGAAAGTAAAAGTTCATGTGGGGCTAGTCCCAATAGAAAGTGTTTGATGATTTGAAGCAGTGCTTGTGCTCATCCCCATTGTTCTCAATACCTATCCTGCAACATCCTTTTGATATTGAGATAGATGCTTCAGACTATGTTGTGGGCACAATCCTCACTCAACAAGGCCATCTCGTGGCATATCATAGTGAGACACTATTAGATACCTTACGTAAGTAACCCACTTACAATAAATAAATTTACTCCATTGTACAAGCCTACCACCAATGGAGGCATTACATTCTCGAGAATGAGACAATCATCCACACTGATCACAAGCCTCTGCAGTTCATGCATACATAAGGAAAATTGAAGAATGACCACCATCAGAAGTGGTCCACATACTTGCATTAGTTCCATCTCAACATCAAGTATAAGACAAGGAGCACCAACCGCGTCGTTGACTTCCTCAATCGACCTCCAGTTGTAGCACTGACCACGGTGCTACACTTCTGCGACCATGATACCTTCATATGGCCCCAACTTTATAAGAGAGATCCTGACTTCGCCACTACCTACCATATGTTGGGCACAAACGTAGTTATTACTGATTTCCATCTGCGCCATCTCTGTGTCCCATAAAGTGAGTGAGAAAATATGATTTGGGAATATCACTATAGTCTGTTGGCAGGACACTTCGGCTTAGAAAAGACAGTGGCAATGTTGCAACAACATTTCTATTGGTGGAAACTTTGACAGGATCTTATCAAGTATATCAGGTCCTGCATGACCTGTGTCATTTCAAAATCGACCATTAAGAAACAAGGCATGTACACCCCTCTGCCTACTTTTGACAGGCCCTGGGAATCCATCTTGATGGAATACATGTTGGGTATTCCTTCAACCAAGCAAGGAAATGATTGTGTTTTCTTGGTTGTTGTTTGATTTTCCAAGATGGCGATTTTGGTTGCCTGCAAGAAGAACATCATAGTGTAGGCCACTGCCAATCTCTTCTTCGAACGAGTGTGAGTACATTTTGGGATACCACAAACCATCGTCTCATATCGAGACAGTCAGTTCCTCAACACATTTTGGTCGAGCCTCTAGTCACTGTTGGACCCCAAGCTCACCAAATCCACTGCCTTCCACACCCAAATAGATGGCCAAACAAAGGTCGTCAACATGATGATCATCCATATCTTGTGCATGTACAATTCCAAGCATCCACACACATGGGATGAGAGTCTTCCCTATGTTTAGAACAATTACAACAAATCCATACATATCTCAACCTTCCACAACCCCTTTCAAGTGGGGTTGGGATTTCAACCATTGGGTCCCATGGATGTTGCACTACCCCTTGGGTATACATAGGTAGAATAGTCCCATGCTCAAATCAAAGGCGACAAAGCCACCCAGTTCATTGAACAAATCTAACACATCGACCAATATGTTCAGGGTATTATACAAAAGTCGAATACCAAGTACAAGCAATGCCATGATCAACATCGGGTGCCACACAAGTTTCAGGTGGGAGATAAAGTTTGGATGCACTTGCAGAAAGAACGCCTTATAGGACCCCATCAGAAGCTTCATCCACTTCACTATGAACCTTACACCATCACCAAGATGGTGGGTGACAATGCTTTTGATATCAGCATCCCCCCCTTCCTTGGCTTGCACCCAGTGTTTAATGTGGACCTCCTTAGGTCATACTTTCCACCATTATTGGACACCTTAGAGATAGAAGAACAATTGAAACCGACAGAGCTCAACCCAGACTGCATGGAACATGAATCCACTAATCAGGTTGTGGAAACATAGGTCAAGGGCACTCACCAATAAAGCTTCAGCTTTATCGTGTTGTCAAAGCGGGGCATCCCATGCGCCAAGTGTAATGTTTTTGACTTGGCTAGTCTAGGTCGCGCTGCTAATGTGTGTGTAGGATCAATTGTTTACAGTGTATAGATGTTCATACAAATAATAAATGCGACAAAGGACTACAAATTTTATATTATGATATCTCTATGGATTACAAAATGACAACACTTGGCTAGATCAAAAGACAAAAGGATCTTAGCTGGAATACAAATAAACAACTAAAAGATAATATCCAGAATATGTCAACACTGCAAGATCAATGGATGCATTGGAACTATGGAAGCTCATACGGTAACTGCTGGAAGTCTGGAAAGTTCGCCCTGGGAGTTATACCTCCCAGAATGGCCTGGGAACTATCCTAAATGATGTTCCCTGCTCTAGTCCTCGGTATTGGTAACTGTCGAACCCCTCTGTTGGTGGGTTTGGACGTAGGATGAATCCCCTCCTAGGTGAATGCAACCCTCTTTCTCTGACAAAATCCGTCCTAATGATTCCACCGTCGAAATCGGATGAGATGTGTCTAAAAATGACTGCCTTGGTTTAATGGGAAATGGGTCGGAAGGGTTTCCCTGAATATGGCATGATGCTCACTCAGTAACCCTAAATGTATCCGCCAAAAGTGTCACACTCCCAAGTTTGGAAAATGCACCCCAGATGATTCCTACATCGGAATATGGAAAGGAAATAGGAAAAATATGCGCCTCGCCTTCCTCTCAAATGGGTCGGAGGGAAATCTCAGAATTCTCCATGGATGGGACAAGTCCATCTCTAAACCTCCTTAGAAGTTGTGCCCTCCCTATGGATGAATGTGCCCTTGCTGCTAAACACCGAGTAATTGTTGCTGAAGGATGATGGAAGACCTCTGTGATCTTCCTGGTGACTAGGGTGTGTCTCTTAACATTGAAATCATCCAACTAGTGTCTTCCTCCTAGAATCCACTGAACTATCTCTCCTAAGATGCACCTCTCTCCTCAATGACAAGTCATAATATGCATAATGATGAATTAGGTCGCTGACCCTTCCTTTATAGTTTTCAAAAACCCTAAATCATTGTTGAAACCCTAATTCATTGTTGACTTCCAAAACCCTAAATCACTGTTGAAACCTTATTTCACTATTGACTTCTATTTTTAGCTCATAATTACTTAAAAGCGCTTTTAACCCTTTTTAGCTCAATGTCACTTTCTGAATATAACACCTGTGACTGGAGTGACCTCTAGTAACCTTGTTTACCCCTTTTCTGGACCTGGCTATAGTCTAACAGGGTGGTTTAGACCATTAAGCCTCCTCTTTGGAGCTCCTATTTGGAAGGGGACATTACAGTCCTCCCTTCCTGAAATTTCTTGTCCTCAAGCAATACCAGTCCAGGGTGTTACAACACCTTCTCGGTCTCCCAGGTGGTGTCCTCTACTGGAAGCCCTCTCCATATGATCCAACACTCTCTGATGAACCTTCTCCCGAAACTCCAAAACCTCCTCTGAAACTAACTCCGACTATCTCTTCTCATCCAATGGGGGAAGCCCCTCTAATGTGCTAATGAATTGTCCCACTGCTTTTTTTAGGCAAGACACGTGGAACACGTTATGAACCTTGCTCCCCTCTAGAAGCTCTAGCTCGTAAGAAACCTCTCCTACTCGACACATGATCTTGTAAGGGCCATAAAATATGGGCTTGAGCTTCTCGGCCCCACTCTTCTTCAGAGATGACTATCTATAAGGTTGGAGTCTCAAGAAAACCACATCTTCCACCTCAAAGATGTGCTCTATCTTGTGCTTGTCCGCACTAATCTTCTATTGGTTTTGTGTCGTCTGCAGGTTCTCTTTCAACAAATTGAGAATCTCCTGACTCTCTATGATCCAATCCTTGGCCTTGGGAGCCCTGCTCTCCCCAAATACCAAGCCTACCAAAGTGGGAGCATCATATCCATACAATGCTCGGAAGGGTGTCATACCAATGGACATGTGGAAGGTGGTGTTGTAGCAATGTTCTCCTAAATGTAGCCACTTTACCCATGTTCTCTGTTGTCCACCTACATAGTTCCTCAAATACCCTTCAACCCATTTGTTGACAATCTCGGTATACCCATATGTTTGAGGGTGATAGCTGGTGCTGGGTGTCAACTTTGTCTCCACCAACCGGAAAAACTCACTCCAAATTGTCCCCATGAACCGACTGTCCCTGTCACTAACGATGTTCCTCAACAACCCATGAAGTCTGAAGACCTCCCTGAAGAAAATCTCAGCTACCTGAACTGCGTTGTACTCCGTCGGTATGGCATAGAAGTGAGCAAAAATGGTCAATATTTCGACCACTACATAGATACAGTGCTTACCCTGGACCTTGGGTAGACCTGTGATGAAGTCCATATATATACTCTCCTATTTCTGCTCTAGAATGGGGAGTGGTTGAAGTAGCCCTGCTGGAAGAGCATGCTCCAACTTGTTCTGTTGGCAATTCACACACTCCCTGACATGTATCATAACGTCTTGTTTGAGGCCCTTCCATGAGAATATCTCCTTGATCTATCTATAGGTTTTGAAAAACCCTTGATGGTCTGCTAGAGGTGAATCGTGAACTGTTGTGAGGATCTTCTTCTCGAGCCCTGAATATAGCACCAAGTAGAATCTATTCTTGTAAAATACGACATCGTCAATGACCCTATATTGGTCATCCTGTATCTTCACATCCATCACCTCACAAGCGAACTTGTTCTTGAAATATTCCACTAACAAGTGGGATTTTGAATCTGTTGAAATCTCCATCAAAGAACATGACGCAGGTCTCCTCGAAAGAGCATCAACCACAATGTTCTTCTCCCCTTGACATACTCTATGTCAAAGTCGAGCGCCTGTACTTTTGTCACCCATTTCTGTTGGCACTCACTGAGGTCCTTCTTCTTAAGGAAATACTTCAAACTATTGTGATCAGTCTTGACCACAAATTTGTTGCCCACCAAATATTGTCTGAATTTGGTCAAGACATGCATGATTACTAACATTTCCCTGTCATAAATGGATTACAACCTCTTGGTGTGACTGAGCTTCCGGCTCTCGAATACAATGTGGTGTCCTTTCTGCATCAAAACTGCCCCGATACCCTCGTCAGATGCGTCACACTCTAGTACAAATGACAAGGTGAAGTCTGGTGATGCCAACACTGGACAAGTGCCCATGACTTCCTTCATGTGATCAAATGATTTTTGTGATTTATTGGTCCATATGAAGGCCCCATGCTTGGTAAGATCTGTAAAAAACCCAAACGAACCGCCTGTAATAGTTTCACATCCCGAAGAAGCTCCTCAACTCTGTCATGTTCCTAGGTGTCGGCCAATCTAGAATTTCCCTGATCTTCTCCTGGTGCACCTGTACCCCCTGTGCACTGATGATGTGTCCCAAGTAAAGCATCCCTGTCATACCGAACTCGCACTTGGACTCTTTGACATAAAATTAATGTGCCTCCATGATGCTCAATACCTCATCCAGGTGCTTCATATGCTCTTTCCATGACCATCTATAGATCAAGATGTCGTCGAAGAAAACCAAGATTGATTTCCTTAACTGATCCCTGAATATATGGTTCATGCAAGACTGAAATGTACCAGGTGCATTGTTTAGCCCAAATGGCATAACCAGGAACTCGAAATCTCCAAACTGACATCGAAATTCCATCTTCTCTATGTCTTACTCTCGGATGTTGATCTGATGATATCTAGAGCATAGATCAATATTTGAGAAGAAAACTACCCCATGTAGTTCATCCATCAACTCATCAATGTGTGGGATAGGGTACTGGTTCTTGATGGTTTTCTTGTTCAAGGCTCGGTAATCAATGCACATCCTCATGGTGCCATCCTTATTCAAAACTAAGACAATTGAACAGGTGAATGGGTTGTTGCTCGGTTTGATGCGTCCCCTCACTAGAAATTCCTTGATTGCCTTCTCTATATCATCCTTGAACCTCCTAGGATGATGATAGGGGGGGTTATCATCATTTTGGCCCCCTTTTCCAACTCAACGGTGTGCTCAAACCCCCTGTCAGGTGGTCTCCCTCGTAGAATCGACTCAAAAACCTGTTGATGTCATCCCAACAAACTCTTGATCTCTGTATGATATTGTTGTCGACCCTCTGAATCCTTCCGCGTAGTGATCAAACACTCGACGGAATATTCTACATCCCCATGTCTGAATATCCTCTCCATCCTCTTGGCTGAAATTGTCCTAGGTGCTCCCGTCGACATACCTCTTAGAACAACCTTCTTCCCTTCTTGTTCTCTGAATCCCATCTCCAAGGTTTGGTAATTGGTGGTGATTTTTCCCAAGGTAATCATCCACTGGACTCCCAACACCACATCTATGTCAGATAGGTCAACCACATAAAATGTGACTGTCACTGTGTAGTTGCCTAAATTTACCTCCAAGTCTAGGACTCTATCTAGACACTCCACTATGTGGCTATCTTCTACTGCAACATCAAGCCCCTCAAACTCCTTTGTCTGAAGTGCTTGTCTCGATATTAGTGAAGCGGCGATGAATTTGTGGGTGGCCCCAACATCTATCAGGGCGATTACCCATTGCCCCTGAATAGTCCCTCTGATCCAGAGGCTATCCTACCTGGGAACACCAAAAAGGGTTTCTATGACTCCTCTATTTGCTAGTTTCCTCCTATTAGCCTGATCGGGCGGTTGTGGGACTACTAGAGGATGGGCTCCTGCTGGTTTCGGTGGTCTATGGGGAGGCTTCTCCTTTTCTTGTGCTAACTCCTCCTCTGAGCTAGTGGATCCACAATCCTGCTCCTCCTCCTCACTGTCCACGCTATCTGCAGCCACCTCAATATAATGAATCTCTCCCTTTCCCGTGCACCTGTGGCATGTGACCCAAGGGTCTCTATAGTTGAAGCAGATCTTCTTCCACATAAGCTCTCGCCTAGTCTCATCATCCAACTTCTCATGGCCCTTCCATTCTCTCTTGAAAGGCTTCCTATCTCGATCCTTCTAGGGCACGAATGGTTTGGAAAATGGTTTAGTGTAATATACTAGATATAAAAAGTATGGAGAACATAAATGAAATGCTAGAAATGGAAGAATAATAGCAATACAACCACAATAATCACCACAATAACACTGAAATGATATAAGAATAACAAAAGAAATAGCACTTCGATTCTGAAAGCAATGTTCACGGGCCTCTTTGAGGGAGAAACCTCCAATCGAGCAGAGATTTATTACAATAATCTCCAAGCTAGGGTTATCATACCATCGACTCCTATTTATACTAAATATGTCTATCAAAAGAAGCATCTAGAGGAATATCCTTCTAGAAGCGGAAGCTTCTATTAGGTCTTCTTACATTCGAATTATTCTATTTTATTGCAAGGCCTTATTAATATTAACCTTTATTACATCTGAATATATTGTTCTACCTATGTGCGAGTTAGGACCCTAACATGTTCTCCCCCTTAAAAACAGCCTTGTCCTCAAGGCTTGAGATCTGGAAATAGTTGCAGAATGATAGCTGGTTCCCAAGTGGCATCTGTTGGAGTTGTATCTTTCCACTAGATTAACACTTCCTTGATGGTTCTCTGACGTAGGCGACTCTCATGCTGGTCCAAAACTGCTTGCGGTTGTAGCCAAATAGATCCTTCTTCGGCTAACTCGGGAAGGTTGGTTTGAATTTGGCACTTAGTTCCAATCACCTTATTTAAGCAGGAAACACGAAAAACAAGATGTAGCTTCGAATGACTGGGCAAAGCTAACTGATAGGAAACCTGTCCCACATGCCTGAGAACTGTATAAGGACCACAAAATTTGGGCGCTAGCTTATGACAATGCTTGGCCTTGAGGGAATTCTGCTTGTAAGGTTGCAGTCGAAGAAACACCTGATCCCCTTCTTCAAATTGAGATTCAGAGCGACCTTTATCTTCTTGTTGCTTCATGTGATTCTGTGCCATGACCAAATTCTCTTTGAGGGTACAGAGAATAGCCTCTCAAACTGTAAGTGTTTGGTCAACCGCCTGGACCTTCGAGACACCAGGTAAGTATGAGAGTACTAAAGGTAGCTTATGTCCATATACTACTTCAAAAGGAGTCATGCGCGTAGCTGTATGGTATGATGTGTTGTACCACCATTCAGCTAGGGTTAACCATTGAGCCATTTTGCTTTTCGGAGGCAAAACACCTCAAATATGTTTCCAAACACTTGTTGACAAATTTTGTTTGACCATGAGTCTGGGGATGATAATATGTACTGAGATGAAATTGGGTGCCTTGTATCTTAAATAGTTCTTGCCAAAAATTGCTTGTGAAAGTTGGGTCACAATAAGAAACAATAGAGTGTGGCATGCCATGAAGCTTGAAGACCTGATCCATGAAAATTTGAGCCACCGTGGATGTTGTAAACGGGTGTTGAAGAGCGCAAAAATGAACATACTTGGAAAGGCGATCAACAACCACCATGATGACTTATTTATTTCTCGATTTGGGTAAGCCTGTAATAAAATCCACAGAGATGTCCTTCCAAATAGTAGTGGAATCGGGAGCAGTTGTAGTGTGCCTGGAGATTTGACTGTTTCTCCCTTGTTGCGTTGACACACATCACATTCAGCAACAAAATTACGAATGTCCTATTTCATACCATCCCAGAAAAAAGAATGTTTGACCCTGTCATAGGTTTTTGTGAACCCGGAGTGCCCCGCTGTCGGTGTAGCATGAAGCTCAGAAAGTATCGTGGATTTAAGCTTTGATTTTTTACTTAAATATAAACGACCTTTGTATCGAATATCATCATGGAGTCAAGAGTACCCTGGGGGAGCTAGAGCACTAGACTACAATTGTTGGATCAACTGCGAACTTTTGGGGTCTTGTACCCATTCCTGGCGAATGGCTTGGAGCCAATCTGGTACAATGAAGGAAAGAGAAAAAAGGGATCCTTCATCTTCATATTTGCGGAAAAGTTCATCCGCAACCACATTTTCTTTGCCTTTCTTGTAAATGATCTCATAATCATAGCCAAATATCTTAGTCACCCATTTTTGTTGCTCCGGGGAGGAAATGCGTTGTTCCAAAAAATATTTGAGGCTTTGATGGTCTGTCTTAATTTGGAAGTGTTGCCCCAATATATAAGGGCACCATAAATCAATGACATGCAGAATAGCCAACATTTCCTTTTCATAGATAGATTTTCCCAGATTTCTTTCAAAGAGTTTCTTGCTAGTAAAGGCCAAAGGCAGACCCTCTTTCATAAGGACAACACCAATTCCTTTCCCTGAAGCATCACATTCCAAGACAAAGGTCTTTGTAAAATCAGTAAGGGCTAGGACTGGAGTGGTGCACATGGCCATATTCAAGGTTTGAAAAGCTTGAGCAACAATTGGAGTCCAAGTGAAAGAGTTCTTTTTTAGAAGAGCAGTGAGAGGTGCTACAATCTTTCCATAATTCTTAACAAACTTGAGATAATAACCTGTTAAGCCTAGAAATCCATGCAATCTTTTGAGAGTCTTTGGGTGAGGCCATCCTTGCATAGCTTCAATCTTTTTAGGATCCACTCTGGTGTCATCCTTGCTAACCAGGTGACCCAAGTACTCTACTTTTGAGGCGCCAAAAGAACATTTAGACTGTTTCAGGAAAAGTTGGTGCTGAAAGAGTAGATGGAGAACTCGATCCACGTGAGAAAGATTTTTTGTCCAGGTCTTGCTATAGATGAGGATATCATCAAAGAAAACTAAGACAAAATGACAAATAAAAGGACGAAAGACATAATTCACGAGGGTTTGGAAGGTGGAGGGGGCATTACACAAGCTAAAGCGCATGACCAAAAACGCATAGTGGCTCTCATGACTTCTAAAGGCAGTCTTGGGAATGTCTGCCTCTTTCATACATATCTGGTGGTAGCCCGATCGAAGATAAAGTTTAGTAAAGAATTGGGCACCACTCAGTTTATCTAGGAGATCATCAATGACAGGAATGGGGAATTTGTCTTTAATGGTAAGTTTGTTGAGGGCACGAAAGTCAGGACACATTCGCCAAGAACCTTCTTTCTTCAATACCATTACCACAGGAGAAGAGTAGGGGCTCGTACTAGGGCGGATATTGCCTGCATTAAGGATTTCCTAGACCATTTTCTCAATTTCATTTTTTTGGGAAAAGGTGTGACGATACATACGGATATTGGGAGGAAGGCTTCCAGGTACAAGGGGAATGGAATGATCATGAACACCATGTGAAGGAGGGATTCCCTGGGGAGTGGAAAATACCACTTGATGTTTAGAAAGGATGGCTTGGAGGTCTTGCGGCACCAAGGGTGTTTATGTTGCGTGTATGGCACAGAGTTGGGAAATAACACCATAATGAGCCTTTTTGAGCATCTTTTCCATGCGATGGGAACTAATGATCTCAGGTGAACCGACGGTGATGCCTTGGAACTTATATTGGCGGCCCTCTTGGTCAAATTGCATGGTTAATGCCTTAAAATCCATGAAAATGGGACCCAAAGTCCTTAGCCATTCTTCACCCAACACAATGTCACAACCACCCATGTCGATAACAAACATATAAGATTTCAGGTGGTAGTCGCCAATTTGGAGATGCACATTTTCACAATGCCCTCCACATTTCATGGAGCCACCATTGTAAATCATGATTTGGAAATTATTGACAGCGTGTATGTAGAAATGAGTTTCTTGGGCAATGTGACAATGAATAAAATTATGGGTGCTTCCACTATCAACCAGAATGATGACCTTCCGATGCTTGATGTAACCGACTAGCTTGAGGGTTTGGGGAGCGGAGAATCCAGTGAGAGCATTGAGGGAAATGACCGGTTCTACTTCGGGAGGGTTTGAGGGAGGGGTTATGTCAGGGGTTTCAGGTGACTCAGACACAAGGGGAGTTTCAACATCCTCTTCCGAAATATCTTCGGAGATGGCCATAAAAAGATTTTGATCCTTACACTTGTGGCCCAAGAAATATTTTTCATCACAATTATAACAAAGGCCTTTGAGTTGGCGTTCCTCCATTTCAGCCCTGGTCAATTTTTGGATCTTTAGTGGAGCGGAGGAAGTAGTGGGATTTACTGGTTTAGGGAGAGGGATAAAGGAGGGTTTCCAGTTTTGAGAAGATACAACCCGTTGTGCTTATTTATCTCTTTTAGTATCCTCCACCCAACTCTGAGGATGAGCCATGAGGACATGGGCCCGAATATAATCCTTGAGGCCACTGATAAAACATTCTCAGAAAAAGGCATCAGACATGCCCTCTGTCCGAAAATCCAGGTGCTCAAAGAAAGATATAAAGTCTTCCACTGATCCTGATTGTTTCAACTTTGTCAAACTGCCTAAATGGTTGGTGTCAGTGTCAAAGCATTCATAAAGCTCTGCCACAAAGTGTGTCCAAGCAATATACCCTTGACGAGAATTTTTTCTCCATTGCCACCATTGCCAACGTTCTTGATCTATATGGAGAACACCATACCGGAGTTTGGCCAAGTCATCTGTAATGTCGTATAAAGAGAAATAATGTTCCATTTGGGTTGCCCAACCAGGGGGGGCTGAGCCATCAAATTTGGTCACATCCACCTGCGGAAGGCGTAGGTCACGTTGAAAGTCATGGGAATGAGAGGAATGTTCACCGTCAGTATGTGGAGGTGAGGAAGAGGAAGGGTTATCTATAGGGATATGCAGTTTGGTTCAGAGTGCCGAAAAGATAGATTCAAGCTGGGTGGTGAGGTCTTGTTTGATTTCCTCCATTGAGGATTGCATGGTTTTATTGATGGTGGCAACATTGGCACTGAGTTGTTTCACTTCTTGTTGGGTCTCAATGAGACTAGATTGCAAGGTGTTTAAGCAAGCTTCCAAGTCTTGGCTATGGGTATGGGCCATGAGGATGGGGGAACTGAAAAGGAGTGGGCAGGGTCAAAAATTTTGCCGAAAAATGATATGTATGAATGTGATAAGGGCAAAGAGATGAATCCAATGGAATAGATCTCAAATAATGGTGAAAAAATTTCCAGACTTTTATTTTTTTATTTATTTTTATTTTTTACACCTACGGAGTTATACTCTGGTCTGAAGAATACTGCAGAGAGGAAATGCCCAAATGTTTAACCAGAAAGAAATGTGTAGTTACTTGGCAACCCAAACACAGTTGCGTGACAATAGATCTTGTTTGTTTTAATTTATTTATGTTTTTGTCCCCAAGGGTTAGGTATTCAAGGGTTCTACAGACAAGGTTTTGTTCTGTGCTATAGCTCTTTGATATACGTGTGGGGTCCAACAGTAATACTCGGCCCAATATCTCAGGGCACTAACTAAGGAGGAAATATTGTACCCTTAGCCATACTACCCGACTACCCAGGTACTAGAGAGTATATTCCCGAGTGTTGTTCTTGGTGGCACTATAACAGTCAGGCGACCGATCGGTTTATCTAAAGAGGGCTTCAGGAAATCTAGGTCGATCCGTACATAAGTGTTGTATGATGCGCTACCACTCAAAGGGGTACCAACAGGGGTTACAAGGGTGGCCAACAGATGTGCGCTTAAGAACCACTTGTATTTCCTAGATGTATGAATCCCTCAACCGCGGGTTTATGCGTGTAACGACAGATCTTTGTGGCTTAAAGACACTGGACTACGTCTCTACCCTCAAAAAAAATTACCCACAACTTCTGCCAAAGAAATTGCTCTGATACCACTTGTAATATACCAGATATAAAAAGTATGCAGAACATAAATGAAATGCTAGAAATGGCAGAATAACAACAATATAACCAGAATAATCACCACAATAACACTGAAATGATACAAGAATAACAACATAAATAACACTTTGATTCTAAAAGAAATGTTCACGGGCCTCTTCGAGGGGGCAACCTCCAGTCGAGCAGAGCTCTATTACAATAATCTCCAAGCTAGGGTTCTCATACCCTCGACTTCTATTTATACTAAATATGTCTATCAAAAGAAGCATCTAGAGGAAGATCCTTCTAGAAGCAGAAACTTCTA
Organism: Picea glauca; assembly: GCA_000966675.3. NCBI lineage: Eukaryota > Viridiplantae > Streptophyta > Pinopsida > Pinales > Pinaceae > Picea > Picea glauca. Next base: position 526,485 of record JZKD02S1672907.1, read on the forward strand.
TTAGGTCTTCTTACATTCGACTTATTCTATTTTATTGCAAGGCCTTATTAATATTGAACTTTATTACATCCGAATATATTGTTCTACCTATGTATGGGTTAGGACCCTAACATTTAGTCTTTGGCACTGAGTCTGCCAAGTCTCGAGTGCAAAGGATGGCATCCTGCAAGGTGGCAGGCCTGTATGCCTTCACCCATCCTTTCAAAGGCTCTGTGAGCCCCTCTATGAAAAGCATGATTAGCCTGGGCTCTAATATATCTGTCACTGCTACGGCTACCCACTGAAACTCCATGATGAACGCCTCTGTTGTGCCAGTTTGTCTCAACTAGGCTAGATCCATGAAGTGGATCTCGTGATCCCTCCTATCAAACCTGTCCATGAGCCTCTTTGTGAACTCCCTATATGAAGTGATGTGACTGTGACCCAATGTCACCAATCCATGATACCACCACTCGTGTCCCTCACCCTCCAAGTGTAAGGTCGCGAAACTGATGGCCTTTGTCTTAGTCATCTGGTTGAGCTTGTAGTATTTGTCTAGCTTCTATACCCAAGCTTTGGTAGTGCATTTGGATGATCCGTCGAAAGAAGGTATGGTGATTTTACCAACATTTCAGATGAAATCCATGTTATTCCCCTGCTGTTGTTGCGGCCCTCCTCTCTATGGCTCTCTGGGGTGGTTCCTGAGTCTGAGTCCATAGTACTCGACTAAGGTCATGTCCTGAAGGAAGTCACGTCCCAATGTTGTGTACTCCCTCCTATACTCTACAATTTCCTCTGCATGAGTGGGTGACTTCTATGTTATCTACGACTGTGATGCTACTAGGGGTGCCCTCTGAAAACTGGGAAACAAGGGTTTGGGAATCCTACTCGTAGACGTGTATGTGCGAGTGGGTGACTAGGGTCTACTTCATGCTCCTGAGTTCCCCTGTGATGCATGCGGGGCTTGTGTGTTTGGGTGCCCACTCTAGCCAATCTATCAACCACCTGTGCCAAGGACTAAGACATGGTCCGCTGAATAGCTAACATATCGTTGATAACCTGCATGAAATATGTCTCTGGATCCAAGGGGGCCTTGCCACTTCCCTCCGGTCGCTCATATCTATCTCCTAGCATCCTCTCTACCTCGTGCTTAGCCTCACGCTCTACCCTTCTCTTTAATTCTCTGTGTGCCTCTTCCTCTTCCTATGAGCTAGGAGGAAAAGGGGGAAATCCAGGCCTATGCCTTCTTTCCTTATGCCTGTTGTAAGTGACATATTCGTCACCTATGTGTTGACGACCCTATGAGTCTTCTGCTGCATTCATTGTCTTTAGTCACAGGCTGGTAGGACTAAAGCTCTGATACCACTGTAATGTTCCTGACTTGGATAGTCTAGGAAACGTTGCTAATGTATGTGTAGGATCAATTGTTTACAACATATATATGGTCATACAAATAATAAATGCGAGAAAGGAATGCAAAGTTTATATTATGATATATCTGCGGATTACAAAAGGCCGAATGCAGCTGAATAAAATGACAACACTTGGCTAGATCAAAAGAAAAAAGGATCTTAGCCGGAATACAAATAAACAACTAAAAGATAATACCCGGAATATGTGAACATTGTGGGATCAATGGATGCGTTGGAACTATGGCAGCTCGTATGGTAACTACTGGAAGTCTAAAAAGTTCACCCTGGGAGCTATATCTCTCGGAATGGCCTGGGAACTATCCTGAATGATGCACCCTACTGTAGTCCTCGATACTGGTAACTGTCGGACCCCTCTGCTGGTGGGTTTGGACCCCAGATGGATCTCCCCTGGGGGAATGCACCCCTCTTTCTTTGGCAAAATGCGTCCTAATGATTCCACCGTCAGAATCGAATGAGATGTGTGTTGGCCCTTGACCAAGTTTTGGGAGATACTTGGTCATGTTTGACCATTTTTCGGACTTCGACAGCCTGTTGAATATGGAGCGCCAGACGAAGTGGAGATCAGGGGATGTCGACCCCCTTTTGGGCCCCTTTTTGGGTTTTTGGGAATATGTAATGGGAAAGGGATGTCGGCCCATGGGTTTACCCATGTTTAGGCCTATTTTGTATATAAATAGATGCCTAGGCTAAGTAAAAGCAATAGAGATAAATGGCTAAGTGCTAGACCTAAGTGATATGGATGTATGTTAAGTGCAACTAGGGTTTTTGGATGCTTTGTGCATGATTGTAAGAAGCTTGCAGAGTTGAGTGCAAGTGGTTGTGACAGATCGTGAAAGGCTTAGTGTTGTAATGCAAGGAAGAAGGATCTAGCGAGCTGTGCAGATCTTTTGTCCTGTGCGGAGTAAGGATTGTTGAGGCTATGTGTTGTAACTGCTTGACCAAGATAATAAAGAAGAAGAATTGGTGGATGTAGCCCTAGGGTGGGGGTGAACCACGTAAACACTGTGTCATCTTTCTTTGTGCCTTATCCTTATGTATTCATATGTTATATGCTAAGTACTTTGATAGATAGATCTATTCATGCTTAGTGCTTATTATATGTGAGAATGTTATATATGATCTATAAGTATGTGCTAAGTGCTTGATATGTTATATCTGAATAATCTATAAATGCTAAGTGCTTAAGTAGGTTAAGATCTCTGTGAAGGATGTGAAGCTCTATTTTACCAGCGAAGTAGATCTTGATTTCATGTTAAAGAACTAAAGGTGATGAATGATTTGTTAAGTAGTATAATCACAGATCTGTGTCCCGGCTAAGGTTACAGACACTTGAGTCCTGCAACCGCCCCTGCCACTACCAAGGGTGACACTTCATTTGCTTCGATTGTGTTGCCGAAAGGGCCGGTAGTTAGGTTTTTATTGGTGCACTCTTGAGCGTTGAACCTTGGGTCTGCCCTTGTGCCAACAATGTGTCTCAAAATGACTGCCTTGGTCTACTGGGAAATGGGTCTGAAGGGTTTCCCTGAATATGGCGTGATGCTCGCTCGGGAACCCTAAATGTATCTGCCAAAAGTGTCGCACTCCCAAGTCTAGAAAATGCACCCAAGATTATTCCTCTGTCGAAATCTGGTGAGGAACCACACAAAATATGTGCCTTGCCTTCCTCTCAAATGGGTCGGAGGGAAATCTCATAATTCTCCCTGGATGGGACAAGTCGATCTCTAAACCTCCTCAGAAGTTGTGCCCTCCCTCTAGATGAATGTGCCCTTTCTGCTGAACACTGAGTAATTGTTGCTGAAGGATGATGGAAGACCTGTGTGATCTTCCCAGTGACTAGGGTGTGTCTCTCAACACCGAAATCATCCAACTAGTGTCTTCCTCCTGGAATCCACTGAACTATCTCTCCTGAGATGTGCCTCTCTCCTTAATGGCAAGTCATAATCTGCATAATGATGAATTCGGTCGCTGACCCTTCCTTTATAGATTTCCAAAACCCTAAATCACTGTTGAAACCCTAATTCATTGTTGACTTCCAAAACCCTAAATCACGGTTGAAACCCTAATTCATTGTTGACTTCTATTTTTAGCTCATAATGACTTAAAGGCACTTTTAACCCTTTTTAGCTCAATGTCACTTTCTGAATATAACACCTGTGACTGGAGTGACCTCTATTAACCCTGTTTACTCTTTTTCTGGCCCTGGCTATAGTCTAACAGAGTGGTTTAGACTATTAATCTTCCTCTCTGGAGCTCTTATTTGGAAGGGGACATTACACCAAGGCAAGTGGCTCAACCGGGGAGGATTAAATATTTCCATAACTTCATGACCAACCAATAGGTCTAAATTTGTTTCTTCCAAAGTGATAGGTTCTTGACAAGGCACCATTGCTAGATTATCATCCACAACTCCATTACTTTCCACCATTATTGGACACCTCAAATATGGAAGAACAATTGAAACATAGGTCAAGGGCACTCGCCAACAAAAGCTTCAGCTTTATCATGTTTTCAAAGCGAGGCATCCCATGCACCAAGGCAAGTGGCTCACCCAGGGAGGATTAAATATTTCCATACCTTCATGACCAACCAATAGGTCTAAATTCATTTCTTCCAAAGTGATAGGTTCTCGACAAGGCACCATTGCTATATGATCATCCACAACTCCATTATAATCCAAAGCATACTATACTTCAACTACATTATTCCTCTCAATCTATTCGTTGTTGATTTGTTTAAACCCTCCACTTTCTTCACAACATTTTTTAATAAGAGTTAGAACAATTCCCATAACTAGTGCAATCTACTCATAAATGACCCACTTCATGGTAGAAACTGCATCGAAAGGGAGCCTTCCAATAGTCTAATTTTTCTCTAAACTTCCATTGCCACCCTTCTATCTCCAAATCTTCTAACAAACATTCTTTAAGGTTTAGCTTGACCTTGATTTTTTCAATTATTCTATCCTCTAACTCAAGCCATCCTTCCTCTAGAGAGATAAGACACCCTATGGCATCTCCTACTTTCTTCAAAATAAACTCATTTCATAGCACCAGTGGAAGGCCAGGCAATAAAACCAAGATTTTTTTAATATAATTAGGCCCCCTTTATGGATCCAAGTATGGTGTCCATGGTTTCAGACACAACCTGAATGGCACCCATTTCCATTCTTTACCCAATATAGTTCCATTTCTATTGCATATATCATAAGAAAATATATCCATCCATGTAACATAATGAAGAATCTAGGAATATATCCAATGATAGGAAGCCATTTATCCACTTGACGACCATTTAGTTTTTCACCCATTAAAAATTAATCCATGAATCTTTCCACAACTGCAATTGTCATCAACCCCTAGACATCCAAAATATGTACAGTGTGTCCTACTACCATCTTGAACTAGTCCTTCTAAACCTTATTACATTTTCTACTTTGCAATGAATCAGGGTTTACAGAGTGTTGGCCTACAGGATCCCCAAATATAGGTCCTTTGAATCCCACCATAGCTATCGTAATCTCCACCAAGCACCCATCATCCTTCCCTACATGCACTAATTATGGTCTGATGCAACCCTTACCAATAGACCCCAATCCAACTTGTGTAAAGGTCGACTTAACTAGAGGAAATAAATATAGGACATGTGAGAAGGATATTCAGTTTGAAAGGAAATTAATCCACGAATCTTCCCACAACTGCAATTTTCATCAACCCCTATACATCCAAAATATATACATTATCTCCTACTACCATCTTGAACTAGTCCTTCTAAACCCCAACACATTTTCTACTTTGCACTTGATCATGGTTTACATAATGTTGGCCTACAAGATCCCCCAATATAGGTCCTTCAAATCCCATCCTAGCTATCGTAATATCCATCAAGCACCCATCATCCTTCCCTACATGCACTAATTTCGATCTGGTGTAACCCTTACCAATAGACCCCAATCCAACTTGTGTAAGGTCGACTTAACTAGAGGAAATGAAGACAGGACATGTGAGAAGGATATTCAGTTTGACAAAGCTTCAAGGTTTATCCCATCATTCATCTTCATTGTTGGACTAGGCACAACAACTTTCAATTCATATGAATCAGTCCTCTCATTCTCTAGAGGTACTGGGTACACCCTATCAGATCAAATCATATACCTATTGTGTTTCCATCTATATAATCTAACAATATAACCACCTCCACCCCTTTACAAACCCTACATCACATGCATCCTTTAAGCACTCCCATATCTCGACTAATTTCCCATGTGACCTAAAGATAAACCTCAAAATTCCCTTGTCTTCATTTCCATAATCAACCAAATGTAATTCTAAATCCATATCTAATTGATGGAGAATATTGTTTCCCTAAAAAAACCTTTCAAACTACAGTAACCCTAATCATTTTCATTCTTACCCATAAAACAAAGTTATCTAAATAAAAAACAAAAGCCAAATCTATTTTTAAAACTCTTTTTGGGATTTGGGTTGTTTTGAATGCCTTTTGATGGAGTAGAGACTTTCAATATACTTTGATTTAAAAACTAATCTAGTTCCATATTAACTCTATCAAGCACATACAAGATCAAATTCCTTGATGTGCTAACTCTTTTGAGGGCATAAAGAATTAAGGCAAAGCTTGCACCACATGGAATTTAATCCCTCTTAGTGCTTGATAAATCCATGTTGAAGTGGGGGGAGTTATATATTAGATTTATATTTAATTTAAGTTAAGTTAAGTTTATGAAGTTAACATTCATTTTTGTTATTGTCAATGTTTTTAATAAATATTATATTAACCAAAAAATTAGGCATAAAAATTGCTCAAGAGTCTATGAAAGGTTAATCCTAAGTTTTGGTTTTATATTAGTGGGGATAACCATCATCTAACAAGTGGTTATAATTCTTACTAGTGTTTTTTCCATACATTCTGTAACATCCCTGCTATAATCCCCAGTGTAGTGATCTTTATAATCTAGATATGATATGTGGTTCTGGGCCAAGTGATGTAATATGTGAACTTGTATATCCAGTTTTTATAAATAAAAATTGATTCTAGCTACAAGTGGACATGGATATAGATCTGGGGATTGAGTTATCCATAAGAGATGAAGGGTAAAAAGAGGGATTTTATTCATGAGTTTAAATCCCAAACCTTTTCCTTGTTTTTAATGTTTTTGAGTGAAACTTCTAATTTTTTCTTGAGTTTAGAAGAGCCAAATCATTAAGTACATGTAAGAGGGTGGGTGTGAGAAGTCACATCCCATAGTTATTGGAAGCATGGGGCTAAAGTAAAATCAACATTAGGGAGAGTGAGAGTCAATTGGCTTGGGGGAAAAGGAAATTGGTATGGCCAAGGAGAGCAATTTTTACAAGCAAATTTTGGGGACAATGGGGGGAGTAGAGTGTTGGAGCTTGGAAGAAGCAATGATGTACATGTTAGAAATTGTTTGAAGTTGTTGAAGAATGAATAAGCAATCTACCAGGCTTGTAAAAGAGGCAAGTTGTTAGGCTTGTAGAGTGAACTCCCTGTGTGAGAGTTTTCATTAGAGTAGTAAGTTTGTTGCTAGTAGTTTCCTAACAGCTGACATCCCTGGAGTCCCCAATAGAGAGATTATTGGCCAACCTATTCTAGAGGCCCTAATTTAAAATAATAATACATCCTGAGGGACTATGAGCAGAGAAGGGGGTACTTTTTTGGGTCAAGCAGGTTGAGGGGAATAGAGCTGGAGGAATCAGGATAGCTGTAGGAAAAACCTATGGGTTGTGGGAAAAATCAGTTGTGTGTGGATAGAGGAGAGATGCCCTCTTTTGTGTATTCTTAGCCCCACCTCGGGGGTGACTTGCTATTGAGATTTGGAACCACAAAGTCTATGGTTGGATGGAACTTCCATCCTCTACAACTGATTTCAATACTATTATAAAAAGATGAATGGTTTATCTCTATTCATTTTTTTTTATTTAATGGTTTATATTAGTGTGCATAAACTCTGTCTTTGAGAAAATAAATGCTACTATGTGTATGTTTAATTGGTTGCATTCATGTTTTTTAATTGTTTTTGTTAAACGTATGGGCATTTTTAGCATGATGCATTGTATTTAAAATTTACGGTATCATAAATTTTTATGGGTTTAGTAGTGGGGACGTTGCACAACCAACGAACCGCATGGTGATCTCTCTGTGAACATATCTTGGCAAAGTTTTTTTGTTGGGTATTAACCCTTGTCATAAATCAATAATTCACATCATAGTCAACATTCCAAAGTCATACAGGTTTCTGTGATCACCCATACACTACTAGTTTTGATCTGTAATTGATTAGAATATGGCCAAGTTGACTCACCAACATAGATCACATATTAAGTTATTAAGTTATTTTTCTTTGTGATTAAATGTAAATGTTCAAATAAATGTGATCATGTCTTCTAACAAAGATAGTAAAACAAGAAATCCATAGTGACATCACAAGGGGTTCACTCACTAAACCTAGGCATAGCACAAGTATTCATGGGTATTTAATGATACCCCTAAAAAAATTCTACCTCAAAAAGTTAAATGTTAATACTCCATCCCAATACATGTTTCCAAATAAAACAACCCCATATTTTCATGAAATATTTGTAAATACCATTTTCTTCTCAACATTTTTTATAACCCTTATCATATCTACCCTTATCTTGTCAGTCCAAATATTTAACATATGTATTTAACATTTACTTTAGAAAATGTTGATTATCATTTGATACTTGAGCTTTCAATAAAAATCATCACACATATTCCTTAGGAAATAGAACACCATTTCATCTTTACATCCCTTTATTATGAAATATGTGGCCATTTTCATTGGTTGTTCAGAGAATTTCATGGTTCAATGAAATTTTTATAAGTCAAGGACTAGAGATGTATCAAGCCGACCCTTCATGAGATGCTTCACTTCCATGGAAAAAAATCACAAAGACATATTTCTTTACATTACTAACTAACTTCCCCCCAATATAAAAAAAAAAGATGTTTTTGGGTTGAACCTCCCCAAATATGTATGCTCCTAGTTTAATTTTAAAAAATACCTAACCCCTTTGATATCATATAATAACTTGTTTTCAATTGGGTTTAGCCCAAGTGGTTTGTGTTGAGGGGTGTTTTCCCCCACGGAGGTTCAATTTCAGCAAGTGACATGTTGAGCTCTTAAATAGGAAGTTATTGAAAAAACCTCGACTTTCTACAAAATTTGGTTTACCCTCGTAACATACACATCCATACATAAATCTTAACTATAAAATTTGAATCAGTACATATTAACTTGTCATTGAGTTATTTATATCAATTGATACTTTTCCACTATTAAAAATGACATTCATTTTTTCCAAATAAAAGTTTCATATCTAGACATTTTAACCTTAGAAACCTTCCCAACTCAACTACATTTCTTTGTCTATGGGTTGGTTCTAGTAATCTCCTTCTTATAAATAGTTTTTATGTTATATTGTGTAGTTTAAGCTACTTAGTTCAACTTAAATTTTCATATAAAATTACACCTTTGTCTATATCCTTTAATAACGGATGTGATAGTAAGAGAGAAGACACAACCCAGATCTTCGCATAATTACATATATAACACTGAGGCTCGGGACCAAATACTCTAGCTGCATGAAAACCTCCTTCCCATATCCAAATTGAACGACATATGCGTACTGAGTGTCTTGCACATCGTCCTATATCGATAGCTTTCCAGCCCAGTCTGACTGTATAAGAATACCTACAGCCAAAGAAAGATGATGTGAATTGACAGAAAGTTAAGTTAATTGTGGGGACAATGGTTGACAGTTAACGATGAGTGATATGAAAGGTGGTGTACCATGTTTCTACTTGTTTTGTTTTGGGTATCCACCGAGATGGGTGGACAATATTGTTGATTGGTGTAGTTTGAAGATTTCCAACTAATTCAAGTTTGATTGGTATTTTAATTGACCAAATTCGAACAAGGATGAAGCGTTTGACTAATAGACTAAACGTTTCTGGGTAAATTTGGTGGGTTCAGGTGGTTTGTCCGCTCTCGACAGATCAGTGGAACTTTGGAATTTCAGATCACTGTCACCCTCAAATTTGACGTTTCTAATCAGATTGTTAAACATTTTCACCGATTTCAAAACTGCTTGACGACGGGTACGCTGGAGTCTTGGCCGTATTGGACTGCTAAAATGCTCACTCGTCAAATTCCAGCCTACAGTGGAAGTCCATCCGTTGGAATATTAGTGCATCACGTATACCCCTGAAATAATGTCTCATGAGATCGACCGTACTTGGGATTTTTAAAAATTGAAAAGTTTCTGGTCAGATCGGTGGAAGTTTATGTACTATTTTAATGGAAAATGATAGTCTTTTGGCTTTATCGAAAGGTCTAGCTACAAATTTGTGGGATGAGAAATTAGGGTTCGGCTTTTTTCAACACGATGTAACGTGTCTCCCTCTTTGCCAGCCGAAAGCATCCAGGACATGGACATGGAAATGGAATTGATTGAAGAAGAAATGTATATTCATTTCCTTTGTACATCGTGTTGAAAAACAGGTTGATATCTAATTCGCATGTACAATTAGGTTTGTTTTTCAACATTGTGTCATATTTGGTATTCACTCGACAATCCATTTGTCACATGGGGGTTGTAGGTTATGGTCAAATCATGTTTATTTTGTATTTTTCATATCTGCAATTCAATCTTATAGGAAGGGTTGGAGATGCATGATTAATATATGCATTTCAACCTTTTAGTCAACCCTAGGAAGAGTTGTGGCTATTGCTATATCAATAGTCAAATCAAGAGGTAACTGCTATAATCTGTGTTGAGTAATGGATGTGGTTTTTGTAATTTTCATATCTGCAATTCAATCTTATAAGAAGAGTTGGAAATGCATGATTAATATATGCATTTTAACCCTTTAGTCAACTTTAGGAAGAGTTTGGGCTATTGCTATATTAATAGTCAAACCAAGGGGCTATTGCTATAATCTGTGTTGAGTAATGGATGTGGCAGTTTGTAATTTTCATATCTGCAATTCAATCCTATAGGAAGAGTTGGAGATGTATGATTAATATATGCATTTCAACCCTTTAGTCAACCCTAGGAAGAGTTGGGGCTATTGCTATATCAATAGTCAAACAAAAGGGCTATTGCTATAATCTGTGTTGAGTAATGGATGTGGCCTTTGTAATTTCCATATCTGCAATTCAATCCTATAGGAAGAGTTGGAGATGTATGATTAATATATGCATTTCAACCCCTTAGTCAACCCTAGGAAGAGTTGGGGCTATTGCTATATCAATAGTCAAGCCAAGGGGCTATTGCTAAAATCTGTGTTGAGTAATGGGTGTTGAGTAATGCATGTGGCGTTGAGTTGGTTGGATAAATATACCTTATATATATATTTTTATATAAACATTGTATATTTAATCAAATTTTTAATATTTATTTAATCCTTTAATATTGATAAGCTTATGATGTATATGGTAAGAATTAACATCATCAATTATATAATGTTTTTCAAAGATTAAAGAAAGTGTTGGGTAGAGGGAGATGGTTAATGTTTTCCAAATATTAAAGAAAGTGTTGGTTAGAGGGAGATGGTTTGTAATGAGAGGTAATTTAGAATGAAAAATTAAAGTGAGTATTTCATTTTAAGAACATGTATTTAGGGAGAAGTTTATAAAAAAAAAAAATTCATTTATTTTGATTTTTAATTTTTTTTAATATTTTAATTAAATTTATTTTTAATAAAAATTATATTAAAATTATATTATTAATATATTTTTAATGTATTAAAATTATATTATTAATGTGAAAAATTAATATAAATAAAAGTAAATTTATTTTAATATAAATATTTATTTTAATTATTATCATCATATATTAAATTTATTATTAAATATATATGTGTATATATTTAATTCATGTTCAAATTTAAAAGGGTAGGGTATGTATATTTAGCAGACTTTATATTTAAAATTGTTAAGTAGTCTCATACACTAATTTGATAAAAATAAATAATTATTATTATTATTATTATTATAAAAAATAGTTGTTTTGTTTTTCTTTTTATATTTTTTTTTTTCACTTTAATTTGTTAATATTATTTGACATTATATATTTCATTCATAATTTGCACATTGTTTTTAAATGCAAAATCAAAGTTTCATAAATGAAAAACAAAATTCAAATCTAATTCTAAAATTTTTGCGGGAGTTTGTTTGTTTTAAATAATATCACTTAACAATAATGTAAACACTTTTGGTGGAGTGGAGACTACTTGTTACTAGATTTTTTTTCCAAGAAAAAAATTACAACTTTTATTGTATTATACAATAAAAATCTTATTTGTGTGGTGCTTAAAGTAAGATACAAAGAAAAACAAGTATAGAAATATAGTGTTTATAAGATTAAAATTATTGTTAGAATATTCACCAATACTAAGATAAATGTGTATTCATGGGTATTTAATGGTACTCTCAATTTTTTTTCTATCTCAAAAAGATAAATGTTAATACTCTCTTTTTTTTTTTAAATAAAAAAGGGCAGGCCCTGCTATAATATATTAACCAAAAACTGTAACAGAGTATACATGGTCAAGAGTTTAGTCGTTCAGAAAGCTGCCGGAGACCGGAAACCAGCATTTGTACATGTCCAAAACAACTATATTCTGTTGGCACCTGTCCTGCCCGAAGGAAACCAGGACAGGTGCCTAAAGTCTAAGGACAAGTAAACACAGTAACAAAAAGCTAAAAACATAAAACATGCAAATCCTAGGTTGATGGTGACCTGGCTTCTTCGTCGGTTTTCCAAGTGGCGCCGGCCGGGATGGCGAAGGACTGCGCGCAGAGTGGACATTTGCGTCGATCAGGAGCATCCGAGTAGGCATCGAATAGCACGTCCAGGCGCTGTCCCATTACAAGTGCCCGGTGCTCCAGGTCGGCCAAGTGGCCTCGGAGCTCAAACACCAAGGACAAGTGCTCTTCGCTACCGAGAAAGCCATGCATGTCATCACGAACATCGGGCATCCTGTCAACCTGCCCACCGTTCCTTTCGTCCACTTGCTGCTCGTCGCCCTGCGCATCACCAATTGCCGCCGAAGTCACCATATCTTGCTCGGGAAGTTCTTCCTCAATTATGCACCCAGGAGCCTCGTCGTCCATCTTCAGCATGTGAAAGCCATCCCCTCGGTGAGGCTCTGTCAGTTTGTCGCTCGGCATTTCCATGGCATTCAAATCTGCTAGCGCCAGGTCTTCCTCGACGATGCATGCCGGGTAGAAATGCTCGGTACTCTCCTCAATTTTGACAGTGTCCAGACTGCTGCTACCCAATTGCTCCTCAGCAATGGTAGAAAGCAGAGCTTTTTCCTCGGCGTGAGCTCTCTGTCTTAGTATAGAGGTGGCCATAACCAGAGCTCGCTCTAGCTGCCCCCTGCGCTTGCGCTGCTCCTTACGGGCATACCAAGCGGAACCTCGTCGCGGCACACCCCGTTTTCTTGGCATGCTGCCAGGCACTCTGCCAGCGATACACACAAACTGATACCTGTTAAAAGCTTGATTACCAACTGGAATTCTCCAGACACAGAGCAGGTCCAGGATCGAAGCGAAAAAAATCCAATAAGCCGACCGAATACCCCCATACCCGCCTTTAGCTTTGCACCCACCGAGCTCGTAAATGCTCACTCGCTCGAGGCGTCCTCCCATTGCAGTGCGATTATGATAAGCCTGCATCTGTAATGCAAGCATTAAGGGGAGGGCTATCCTCATTTAAACCCTGACTTAAATCACAGCCAGGTGGCCCTCGTTCTCCAGCTGTCACCCCATACGGGGGAATGTTAATACTCCCTCCCAATACATTTTTCCAAATAAAATAACCCCCTATTTTCATGAAATATTTGTAAATACCATTTTCTTCTCAACATTTTTTATACCCCTTATCATACCTACCCCTAGTATGTGGTTCCAAATATTTGACATATGTATTTAACATTTACTTTAGAAAATGTTGATTATCATTTGTTACTTGAGCTTTCAATAAAAATCATTAAACATATTCCTTAGGAAATAGAACATCATTTCATCTTTACATCCCTTTATTATGAAATATGTGGTCATTTCATTGCTTGATAGAATTTCATGGTTCAATGAAAATTTCTATAAGTCAAGGGTTAGAGATGTATCACCTCACCCCTTCATGAGATGTTTCACTTCCATCAAAAAAATCACAAAGACATATCTCTTCACATTAATAACTCACTTCCCCCCAACACAAAAAAATATGTTTTTTGGTTTAACCTCCCTGAATATGTATTCTCATGGTTTAATTTTAAAAAATACCTTGCCCTTTTGATATCATATAAAAAATTGTTGTTAATTGGGTTTAGCTCGAGTAATTTGCGCTGAGGGGTGTTTTCCCCCACCCAAGTTCAATTCCCACAAGTGACATGGCAAGCTCTTAAATGAGCAAGTTATCCAATGTTGAAATGCCTCCCAACCACAATATTCCATGTCCACCTTAAAATATTATCCATGTTTTGTGATTTTAACAAATCTTGAGCTTATAAAATTGTAGTTGATGAACATCAATATAATTATTGTTTTCTTTAAAGACAAAACAGTGATAATGAATTCCATTTAATAATATCTTCTTTATGTTTTTTAATATAAAAGAAACACCTATTTAATAATATTTTTTATTTTTTTTAATATTAAAGAAATAGTTATTTGGTATATGAATTTGTTTAATGTATAGTTTATTTAATTTTTAAAACAATACCAGTGTAAACTTATTTTAATTCAGGGTATAACATGTGTCGAGAGGCATAGAATTCATTTAAATGTAAATATTTTTAGAGTACATAATTTGAATGTTTGCATCTGGAAGTATTGTATGTTACATTCAATTCCCATAAGTGATATGTTGAACTCTTAAATGAGCAAGTTATCCAATGCCAAAATGTCTCCCAACCACAATGGGTATCTATTTAAGAAAAATGTTAGAAAATTGAATATGTCCATCCATATCCACCTTAAAATATTATTCATGTTTTGTGATTTAAACAAATCTCAAGCTTATAAAATTGTAGTTGATAAACAAATTCAACATCAATATAATTATTGTTTTCTTCAAAGACAAAACAATGATAATGAATTCCATTTAATAATATCTTTTTAATGTTTTTTAATATAAAAGAAACACTTATTTAATAATATTTTTTATTTTTTTTAATATTAAAGAAATACTTATTTGGTATATGAATTTGTTTAATGTATAGTTTATTTAATTTGTAAAACAATACCAATGTAAATTTATTTTAACTCAGGGTATAATATGTGTTGAGAGGTATCAAATTCATTTAAATGTAAATATTTTTAGAGTACATAATTTAAGGAAATGTTTGCATCTGGAAGTATTGTATGCCTCTCCTTAAGTGGGTCTAATGGTTAAGTTTCCTCCTAAAAGGTCATGAGTTCAAATCCAAATCAAGGTAAGGTAAAAAAAAAAGAAATTACACATATTTATGTTATGGAGAAGTAGAAAATAACTACATTAACATCATTGCAGCTAAAAAAACAAGTGTCTTCTCCACATCATCTTCTCCCTGCGGCCAACTTTTGTGCATGTGGGGAACATAATGTATTTCTTTGAGTTAGTTTCTTACACAGACTGTTCCATATTTTTACCTGAATACTAGAGCGTGGAATAATAGCATAGTGGAAGCTCACTTTGGGGGCAATTTGAATGTTGAGATATACTTGTAACTTACAAATACATGCATCTCCACATACTGAGATATGATTCGACAAATGAAGGCTGGAGAAGAGTTGGATAGATGTTATCGTCAGTTGCTCTTTTGGGGCTATCGAATTGGCGTGTTGAATACGATCACCAAGGTGAGAAGAAGTTGTGGATATATTCAATCACCTCACACAGAGGAGGTGAGGGTTGCAACCTGTGTAAATGGAAAGTGGTACGAAGTTTAGGGGTGTTGGGCAGTGGAAGAAAAACATAGCATAAAACAGAGCATAAACAAGTAAGATCAAACACACATTAAATCAAGCACAACAATCCCACAATTTGACACGGTGATTTATGTGGAAACCCAATGAGTAAAAAAACCACGGCAATGATAATCGATATTCTTTTATTCAAGGGGGGATTACAATAGCCAACCCAGGCATACAACCATCCTCTCCTCTCATACACACAACACCTCAGTTTTGTGTCTTTCTCTCACACACTCACTACACATTGCACTCACACCTCTATGGATATGCTTACATTTATAATATCTATCACTCGGCTACACAAATTGATCATGAATAGATCACATAGTTACACGAGAAGTTCATAAATAGATTGCATGCATGCGCATTAACATAGCTGCATGCATGTGCATGTGACCGCATGAGGAAATTCGTTGGCATGTTTCCAACAATCTCTACCTTGACAACAATTTACCTGATATATCATGCCCTTAATTAATTCATCCATCACCTTTCCTACAAGAGAATCCAAACACCATCACAGCTCTGCAACTTCTCTAGCAATATCGTTACATGAACATGCCTGCACGATTTAGTCCAGTATGAACCATTATGTCTCCATTAGTACTTGTCTAATAAACCAATGCACTTGTCCAAATCTCATGAATCATAACCATTGACCAAATCACTGCAACCATTGTAGGTGATACTTGTGCTTATGTATTTGAAGCACCCATTTCCATGCTCTTGACCTAGTTTTTCCATGTGTCTATTGACACCACCAACTACATGTGAAATGTTGACAATTTCTCCATCACAATCATCAAACTTCCTACTAGCATATAATACTCGAGACATATAACCCTTTTCTTCTTCATCAATTAGGACATAAACCTGAAGAGAATTTACAATGGAAAGCCAAAGGGATTTTACCAGTTTCACATTATTCATACTGAATTTCCTGAGTATCTTCACCACATACTTCTGTTGTGATAACCAAGCTTATGATATTTCTTGTCTCAGTGTATTTCCATGCCCAAGATTTATTTTGCTGCTCCCGGATCCTTCATAAAAAACGCCCTATCCAATTGAACCAACCTGTTGATCTCAACCATTCTTGTGCTTGCAACAAGCATAACATATGACACCAAGATAATGAATATACCATAAACACAATGGTTATACTCACTTCTTATAAAATTTGGCTCACCATGAAGGAATCAAACATCTTGTACCACTTGCCTAGCATGCTTTGGGCCATACAATGATTTTTTAGTTTGCAAACAAATATTCTATTGTGATTCTGAACTAATCATTCTGGTTGTTCCATATACATCCCCTTATCCAAAAAAATCCATGTAAAATAGTTTTAACATCTAGTTGTACTATCACAACCAGTGTTAACGCAACATGAATAGAAACAAGCTTTTAACAATTGGTGAGAAACATTCATGCAAATCAATACCTTTCTACTACGAGTCATGCTTTGAACCTTTCATATTTTATTATATTTGATTTTATAAAAGGAGATTCATCAAATACTACATCTTTGTCCATGATGATTTTGTGGGTAGTAGGATCCCACAGTCTGCACCCCTTAACATCATCACCATATCAAAGATCTACCTATTTGATCTAGGTCATACTTAGAAAGCTGATAAAAAACCATAAGCATCACAAACGAATAATTTCACATTTGAATAATTACCAGATGACTTGTTCATATCTCTTCCTGTCTTTTCCAACCAATGGTGATCGAGTTACCAGATAGCACAACCGCTTCTATCCACAACTATTGTTGAAACTTGGCATTACTGAACATGCTTATTCGATCCCAACTTCATTGCAATACTTTCCAAGTTCCCTGGATATGAACTTACCTTCATCATATATTCTCAAACACTTGATTGACCTGCCAACACATCAACCTTTCTACAGACCCATCTTTCTAACCTAGACACACTTCTCCACCTTGAACTTTGCATTCGAACAACTTTGACCAAATTTGGCCAAGTCGACCAAGTAAGCCTTCACCACTTAGCTCCAGACCCATTTACAATGGAGTTCACCAAGCCTTTTATAGGATTCGTTGCATGCAATTCATGGACACAATACCACGGGATACCCAAAAAAACATGAACCAGAAAAACCACCTGCTTTGACCTAAAAAATAGATTTAACTCATTAACTCTTTCATCGAGTAAAGGTTAAAACAACATACATTCCCCCCCACATATTCAATCTACCTAAATCTATGTCTAGACTTTTCATAGGTGACCTGATAAACCAAGGGATCCCGCATCTTGAGCTTCCATAGCTCAAAGGTGTTCTTGTCATTGAATTTGTCCATCTCAAACTTAGAACTCTGCACTTTCTCCATTAGCACAAAAAACCAAAACTACAGCTTATAAATCCAACCTTTTTAAAATATGTGGATGAACCAATCTTGAAGTTCAAAATTGAGCCAAAAAAATATTAGTTAAAATATTTAAACCCAAAATATATATAATATATTTATGCCAAAGGCATATCTTAGTGTTAGCTTTTGTAAAATACCTGTCAACAGGTTGGCAGGTTTTGCAAAACCACCATTTTCCTCCATATGTCCAATACTTTGAAACAGACACTGCAAATACCATATATGTGATGTTGTCTTCTCTAGTTTTTAATTATGCCCCCTCTAACAGTTCGCATTGACTTCATCTTACAATCTGTATTTACGTTAAGAGGGGACAACTCGGGCATGAGCTGGAAAGAGAAAATTCCAAGGGTATCACGGTGGCACTTACAGAGAACCACGTGGGGCCTAGAGACGCTGACACTAGACGAACCAATCCGCACATTGATGAAGCTATCACGTGTTGTGGCATGCTGTCAAAGGGCGAAGATGTGAACAGAATCTCCAGTAAATGAACCTTCTATTTGGATGCATTTTGCAGAGATCAAGGATGGCATGAGAAATGCATGGCAGAGGGTATTTGTTGTGTTCATAAATCGCCACCTCCTTGTCTCCAAAGTCGACATTTTACGGATGGCTGGAGGGCCTTTTGTTGTTGATGTGTTGATCAAGACAATGGCTATTGATGGAAGAACTCTAATTCTTATATTTAAGCCCCAATGGCAGAGCACTGCGATGGTGAATGTTATTGAGATCCTCCAGGTTATTCAAATGGAAAAGAGAACCATAGATACAGAAGGTATGCTCAACAAACTAGAAACTATGTGGTTTTTTTTACCTTCTTACATGCTTCCATTTTCAATATAGAGAATACAAGAGTTATTTTTTCTGTCCAGGCCTATGGCTGGAAGATTTCACCAGCAGTAGAATTGACCATTTTAAATGCCTTAATATTCAATTATCAAAGCTACCATCATAAAATTTCATTTTAGTAACAATGTTCAATAAACTGTGATTGAAATCAAAACTATGGTAATCAAAATGATAAAGGAAAATTGTCAAACTGAGGATCATCTTTTTCATTGTTTTGTTTCCCTCCCTGATATCAAGTCCGACAACTCAGGCGCTTGTGCATTATTACCACCCATCATGCTTTGAGGGCTAGGAGGTCAGCTCTGTTACTCGTCATATTTAAAGGTATTTAGCAAACAGATGATAAGGACAATTTTTTAAAGCTATTTACCAAATAGACGATACATGATAGTTTAGCATGCTATAAAAAAAAAATTTGTTTTTTGAAAATGATAATATTGGAGTCAAGGATAAAGTTTTATTTTCTTGGAAAATGATAAAATTAGAACCAAGTATAAAGTGTTTTTTGGAAAATTATAAAATTGAAAGGAAGGATAGTGATTCGGGATTCATGATTTGATTTATCATTGTTATTCAAGGAAAAATATTTTTACCGTATACTTTTAGGTCTCGTGTTATTAATTTGTTTTATTACATTTAAGAAAAGATGAATCTTTGACCAATTATAAATAATTATAAATCTTATTGCACAACTAAAAAGTCTTATAGTTTAGTCTTAATAATACTTGAATTTTAGAACTTTGAAAATCATTAGAGAGCTTTAAAAATTTTATTCCAAATTTATAATGTCATTTGATTTATTTGAAAAAAAAAATACTCAAAATTAATAATGTCATTTAGGCATGGCAGAGGGGAGTCTCCATGATCCCAGAGGAAACAAGATTGTCTACTATGCCTAGGAGCTTTGAAACCTTTCAAACAATCTTGTTGAAGCCAATTTGTTGTGGAGGCATCTCTACATCGTAGAGGAAGAAGGATTTAGAACATTAATAACTTTGGGGGACTATGTTGGTTATCAAAGTCATGATAGACCAAGCAATGTCGGGGGAAACAAACTGAGTACACTCATCTCAAGGATAAAAACAAATATCCCTCGTTTCGATCAAGTCTTATTCTTTTGGTCTTGTTCTTTCATATAAAAAGAGCGTTGAATGGTGAGACAAACCACTAGGCCAAGGTGGCCTCCTCCGTAAGCCATGGGTTATTGATTAAAAGCAGGGTGCAGGACCTTGGCCCCATACCTTAATGAATTTTCATGCATCTTATTAATTTGCATTCAATGTAAATATATAGTTGGATGTGACGTGGGAAGGACGACACGTGGTCTTCACAGTTCTCACACTTTCTTTGTATGGATCCTGCCGAGGCTATTCAATGCATTATGTTGGAACCTCTGTTGATATGTGGGATATTGTTGGGAGTGACATGGATTTTTCTTTAGCAGATTCAATTTGGAAATTGTGGAATGGGAATGGGTTATTTGGTAATGAGGGTGGTCATGATTTAGGTTTGGTCAGGATTTAGGGGAGTGTGAAGGACTTCGGTGTGGGATTGATGTGTCTTTACTTGGAGCTGCACAAGGGCATCCATGGATGGTGGTTTTCAATTGTGTTGGGACTTCAATGCTGGTAACCTCTTTCACTCTGGCCAGGAAACCCTTGGTATATCAGTTCATTTTTTCAATGTTGGTTTGTCTTGGTGTTTATTATGACCCAGTGCAGTTTAGACAGGATAATATTCCTCAGTTTTTGTTAGTTTTTTATAGAGTTGGAATTGGTAATTGTTTCCTATAGATTGTTCGGCCTGGTCTCGCTTCAATAAGTTGAACTGTACAAGTATTGTTTGATTTAGACATGGATAACCTAGATTGGAAGGAGATTCGTCGAATTCTTTGCAAACATGAAGAAATTACACATGCCAACAACAATGCTTTAATGCACATTTCCTCGAAAATCACAAAGCTGGAGTAGCCCAATATCATGAATACTGCCAACATAATGAATCTCCTCCTCCTACAGAAATAACGAATATACTCTTTAGAAGTTGAATGCAATAGGCTTCGTTCTCTGATTCTCCCTCAATGTCTGGATTTTTCCTCTCTTGCCTCCAACAATCATGTTTAAGGATAAATTCGTGAGTGCGGACACAGACCAATCTCCCCAGATCCACCTGGATCTAGAACAAAACGTGACAGAATACTACTCTTTCCCTAGATCTAGATTATTGAACGAACTAAGAGAAATGGATAGTGGACATACCTTATGAACGCTCTCCTTGTATCTCTGTTGTTCCAATCTTTGCTCCGATGCTCTTGTGTCGTCCAATCACAACAACACAAACCAATCACAGCAAAGGCATTAATCTATTCAATACCTAGTCTATACATGTGATCAAGGAATCATGTAATAAG